>CAKAOJ020000429.1:17500-132500 GCA_916701645.2 Sebastolobus alascanus | reverse complement strand
ACACTTCCTCATTTGCATAATGAGGCAGAAATGAATAAAGAAATGTAAAAAGAAAAGAATACAGAAATATATAAGTTTGGGGAAGTAAGGGGTGAAATGCAAAGGGAAAATCATGCAAAAATGATCATTGCAAAAACAAATGAATAAATAAAAAATAAATGCGAAGATAAATGAATAAATAAATAAATTAAAAATAATTAAAAAAAATACATAAATAAATACATACCTTTAAAAATAAATATAAAATAAATGAAAAAAATAAATGCAAAATAAAAAAATGATTAAATGCATTTAAAAATGAATAAAAGTAAATACATAAATAAATAAATGGAAAATTAAACAGTAGAGTAAATAAATAAAGGAATTAATACAAAGATAAATAAATAAAGAAGCAAATTAAAACAGAAATATCAATTTATGTCACATTTTATCAATTAATTAATGGATACATTTATTTTTAATATTTTTGCCACATTTAATGACATATTTATTTATTTATCGAGTAATTTTTTGATTTATTCATTTATTTATTTTCTTCTTCTTCTTCTTCTTCTTCTTCTTCTTCTTCTTCTGTTCAGGGCGTTACGAGTCCTACGCCGGTCTGAGCGCAGCAGAGGATTGTGGGATACTGCACGGCTGTGAGAACGGCAGGTGTATTCGCGTCGCCGAGGGTTACACCTGTGACTGTTACCAAGGATACGAACTGGACATGACGACCATGACATGTATAGGTACTTCAAATCAGCTCCACTAACTCACTGACCCCAGCGGCATCATGGGTATTTACATAGTCATGACTTGGTTTTTGTCCACCGCCGTCTTCTAACGTCCTCTCGTGTGCGTTCACAGATATAAACGAGTGTGAGGACGCCGCCGGCGTGGACTTCCCGTGTGTGAACGCTCGCTGTGTGAACACCGACGGCTCGTTCCGCTGCGTCTGCAGGAGAGGATACGTCATGTCCCGCAGACCCAACCACTGTGTGGCTGCGTAGACCGGACCGGACCGGACCGGACTGGACCGGACCGGACCGGACCGGACCGGACCGGACTTCATTAGACCAGTACGAACTGGTCTAGACTGGACTACACGACGGCAGACTGGGCTGGACTAGATTAGACTAAACTGGTTTGGGCTTTACTATAGGACCAGATATGACAAACTAGACTGGACCAGGCTGAGATGAACTGGGCTAAAATACTCTAGATTGCACTAAACTGGGAAAGGCTAGACTGGGCACCAGTTACACCAGCTCACTCTCCAACGAAGACCAACTTATCACCCGTTTTAGCTTCAGTCTCTCCATTTCTTTACGAATAACAACATGATTTCTGTGTTTGTACGTCGGAGGCTGAACGTGAGCGCGGCGTCTCGGGAACTTCACCGATTTTTGGGGGTTTAGAAAATAAAAAAATTACTTTACTTTGTCTGGAAAAAGTAAAATAAGTGTTGTTGTAACAAACACTACAGATTGGGACCAGTTGATAGTGTAATTTATGACGGAGTATTACGGCCACATTGAGGAAAACTATAAATAAATCTGAGATTTTGAGAATAAATTCATAACATTACGAGAATAAAGTCATAATATTATAAAGTAGTAATTGTACGTGTTATTTTAGAGGTGAAATAGTGTGAAAATGAGGAACGTGGAGCATCTTGTGAAGTTTTACTTTAGTTTAGGTTTCACAAATAACCAAATACTTCTTTTGGCACATCAGCACCACATTATCATCAGGATCAGGACCTGGAAAAGATTGTGCAAGAAACTGATTTTATTCTGAAGAAAGAACCTGATGGGGAAACTGACTCTTTAGAGGACGAGGAGATGACTTTTATTATCCTAAAGTTATGACTTTATTCTCATTAAATTACGTCTTTTTTCTCGTAAAGTTCTGACTTTATTCTCGAAATCTCCGATTTCTTTCCCCTCTCTGTGGCTCTGATACTCCGTCGTAGTAATTAAGTAACTGTACACATGATTAACTAACTGAACTCTGAATTATTCTCATTTTCGTTTGAGGAAATATAATACCATTACAGTTATTATGTGTTTATTTTTCTATTATTCAAAAGTGGATAAAACTGTTTTTTGATCGCATTTTTGGAGACGACGTCTAAGCTTTAAACCTCTGACTGACATCTGAGAGACGGGGACATTTTTTGTGCCGACATCTGTCGCTTTCCAATAAAATCTTTAAAAAAAAACAAGAATAGAATATAGAATATACACATCAACAAAATAAAGACCCACAATCTTAACAAAACAAACACATTTCCTCCACATATAAAACAATCAAGCTCAACGTCAGTATCTTATAGTATAATAATATGTTAAATATAAATCAGGGACTTTATTTAGATTCTGACCACTGATTTAATGTCCCAGGTGTCTTTATTGTCCTCAGAAAAACAAACAAAAACCTCAAACCAGGTTTAAGTATCCACCTTATTCCCCCACGATGCCTTGTCTGAATTACGTAATACTTAATAGATTACTGTGATTGGTTGATACTTACACCCGTTACAGATGTGGTTTATAAAATATGTGGCTAGTTGGACCAGATACAGGTTTCAGGTGAAGGTTTGATCTCAGCAGTGTTCCAGTATGTGTACCGTTATAAACCCAGAGAGAGTTTCACAATCACCACCGAGTGACTAATTAATTAACAACACAGTGATTTATCTTCACTAAACCAAATACAGCAACAACGACGAATGTTCGAGATAAATCCGGTGATTTACTATATCTTTTCTTATCGTCAACAAACCCCACGTGCACACCCAAACCAGAAGTAATTTACACATCTTCCTCACTAATGCACTACTTCCTCCTGATTGTTTGATAAAAACTACAGTGAATATATTTGTGAGGTTTTGTTCAAAAGATTGACGTCTTCAGTAGGTCGGCTTTGATCTGCACGTGAGATTTGTTGAAAAGGAAAAATATAGAATAAGTTTACATTTGATTGATGACTTTCAGTTGACTTTTATAAATACTAAATGTGTTGATGAATTACTGACGTGTCTGTACTTTTATATTTGTTGGCAGGTGCAGCTTCCACTCCTGAATGTACTGGCAGCTGCATCCGGTCATATTGTATATATAATAATTCACATTAATCCTGTTGTTTTGTTACCAAAATGAATTACAGCCTGTAAGAGAGCGAGTTTATTGTGTTTTTATTATTAACTTCCTGATGTAGTGATGAACTTTCACCTATGATGTATAACATGCACTGTACCTGCCAGAGAACAACCTGTTGTCTTCACACAGGAGATCTTGTACATTGTTTAAACTTTAAGTCTCTGGTACTTTTAAAAAAAAAAAAAAATGTTTATGATTAATGATTCACTTTTTTTTATCATTGTTGTTTGTATGACAAGAAATGAAAATATATTTGCACACAATTTTATTGAAACTGTGTCTGTGTTGTTGGTTTTTGTTTGTCGGAGCTGTAGGAGAGCAGAGAGGATGTGAGCTACCACACAGCAGAGCAGTAAAAGTACTAATACCACACTGTGGAAATACTCCACTACAAGTAAAGGTACTGCATTCAAAACCTTACTAAAAGTATGTATCAGCTAAGTGTAGTTAAAGTAAAAGTATAGATGTTTTCCTATCATCTATCTGATGTTTCTGCATTAATATTACTGCTGCATTAATGTTGCATTTTAAGTCCTTTATATCCCGTTGGCTAGTTTAATCTGCAGCAATGCATCATGGTCTATAAGATCTTCATGTGTCCAGTGAGAACCACGTCAGGATTTATCTGCTCTGATGTTGTCAAAATTAGATTCACTCATGTCAAACTACAATCATAATAACACACGTACTGGAAAATTTATACAAAAGTCTGTATTTAAGACTTTTTAAAAATATTTTTTGATAATTAGTAGAAAAATCTAA
Source organism: Sebastolobus alascanus (assembly GCA_916701645.2). Lineage (NCBI taxonomy): Eukaryota > Metazoa > Chordata > Actinopteri > Perciformes > Sebastidae > Sebastolobus > Sebastolobus alascanus. Next base: position 128,592 of record CAKAOJ020000429.1, on the reverse strand, counting down.
CAAAATATTCTGCTTCAATCCATATTTGTTGGCGATTAGCCTTTCAAAAACAACATTTTCACTGCAGTAAAAAAAAAAACCTATTCGCTCTCATGCTTGACGCACCTGTATTAACGGGGAGGTCTAACAGCAATTTATTTAACCACAATAACAAAAAATCTATTAATCATTTCGGCTCTAACACTATTATAGTAAATTAATTAAGTCGTTACAAAAAAAGATCACATTATGTATCCGAATCCGTCAAGACGTCATCACTTTATTTATGTTGACGAAACTGACGAGTTCTGTTCATTAAAGAAAGTCCAAAAGTCTAAATTTATTGAAAAAGATAATGTGATAATTTAAAAAAAAAATCATGGTTTTATCTAATAAAATATTCTGCTTCAATCCATATTTGTTGGCGTTTAGTCTTTCAAAAACAATATTTTCAGCAGGGGGCTTCAAGGAAGATAGGTTGGAACCACTGGTGTAGTGGAGTAGAAATAGAAAGTAGCATACAATGGAAATGCTCAAGTAAAGTACAAGTACCTCAAATTTGTACTTAATTACTTGTGTAAATGTACTTAGTTACATTCCACCACTGTGAGTCTGAGCTAGCATGTTGCTAAGCAGCTAGCCGTGTGTACCGAGTGTTTGTGGTTGTTGAGTCACTTCAGGTGATACTCTGGTGCTAATCGTCTCTGATCCTCCACCTGGCTCCATAACCTTAATGCTGCTGTTAATGTGGATCCGGTCTCTAAGCCACTTTGTGTTGTAGGCCAATCTGTCCGCTCACAGCTTCACCCGCAGGCAGCATTAACGGGATTACAGAGGTTCACCCAGTACTGAGGCTGAAACTGTGAGCCAGCGGAATATCAGCTTTCACTTTCACTGCAGGTATCCTCGTCCGACACACACACACACACACACACACACTCACACACACACACACACACACACACACTGCACTACAGACCAGCTCATCCCCAGAGTGTGAATACAAACTGACACCATTGTCAAGTTCTGACCCGCCGAGACAAAAAAATACATCCGCTTATTACACGTCTTTGTTGAATACTCAGCTCTGATTGGTCAATCATGGCGTTCTACAGTCTGTTATTTCTTTATAACAGACCGTTGCTATGTACAACAGACCGTTGCTATGTACAACAGACCGTTGCTACGTATAATAGACCGTTGCTACGTATAACAGACCATCGCTACATATAACAAACCGTTGCTACGTATAACAGACCGTTGCTATGTATAACAGACCGTTGCTATGTATAACAGACCGTTGCTATGTACAACAGACCGTTGCTATGTACAACAGACCGTTGCTACGTATAATAGACCGTTGCTATGTATAACAGACCATCGCTACATATAACAAACCGTTGCTACATATAACAAACCGTTGCTACGTATAACAGACCGTTGCTATGTATAACAGACCGTTGCTATGTATAACAGACCGTTGCTATGTACAACAGACCGTTGCTATGTACAACAGACCGTTGCTACATATAACAGACCGTTGCCATGTATAACAGACCGTTGCTTTGTCCGTCGCTATCTTGGTTTTTTGGGCGTCTCCATCTTGGTTTTTGTTCGTCGCCATCTTGGTTTCAGAGAAGATAAATAACGACATACGGTTAAGTAAATGTTATTCCTTAATAACGTGATGATGAGTGATGACGTTACACCGGAGGACGCGACTCCAAAAGAAGCTTCAGGTATGTTTGTTTAAATTAGCTGTTGGACATATTTTCTCATTTCATGAACACAGAGAAAAGTTTGTTATTAGCTGCTTGTTTTAACTGCTTCAGTTCCACATGACAGTGATGATGAACGGACAGACAGACCTGTGGACGATCGGGGGTTAAACAACAGGATTCAGGAGAAAATATGGAGGTAACTAGTTTTCTGATGTATTTATTCTCTCTTTTTATTCTAGGTTGTGAAATATCAGATGTTCTGAGGTTGTAGTGTGTTAACGTGGAGGCCCTGCAGAGAGCCGAGGTGCTGTGAGGTGACGGTGACGTTGACTCAGAGCGGCGATGACCCAGATCTGATCCAGGTGAGTAGGTCAGCTTGTGGGAACGCCGTCGGGGGATTTCACCGTGTGAATCCAGGTTTATCTCAGGATATTTTTACTCAGATTATCTCTCTGCACTCGAGGATCATTTCACTGATAAACTGTCTTTAAATGATACGAGACAAAAATACAAGACGCCGATGGGTAAAAACCGTCGCCGTATATACAGTCTATGGACACACAGACAGAGAGACAGACAGACAGACAGACAGACAGGCAGACAGACAGACAGACAGACAGACAAACAGGCAGACAGACAGACAGACAGACAGACAGACAGGTGTAGTTATGTAGCTCTTATGAAACAGCAGATGCAGGTGAGACTGATCTGAGCAGCCTGTACATCTGAGGGTCAGATTAGGACGCTGTGAGTGTGCATCTTGCTGCTTCAGCATCCTCACACACACACACACACACACACACTCACACACTCACACTCACACACACACACACACTCTGACTATCAGGTGTGTGTGTGTGTGTGTGTGTGTGTGTGTTAATCCTCAGCTCTCCCATGGTTCATGACAACAGGCTCCGTCCTCTCCACGCTTCCCATTCATTGTCTAAGCAGCCGTGCAATGCATTCTGGGAGCGTGGCGGCGCGATTCCAGAGACGGGGCGTCACGTCGGCCGCTCCTCATTTGCATAAAGTTGAGGTCTCGGCTACTTTATGCAAATTATGCAAAAAAAAGGTCCGACGTGACTCACCGCCTCTAGAATCTTTGAAACTAACCGTTGATCTAAAGTAAAGACAGATTCAGCAGCTGCTTCTTTCTCCCATAAAATGTTTTCAGAAACACATGTCAGTTTTGTTCCTGATATAAATCTAGTTAGATGCAGGACATCATTATTAGTACTTAGGAAACAACATACAATCCACTAAATTAATGGCTCATAATCTGAGTGTGAAAGACATTATATTTATTTATATTATTATAAAAAAAAGTTGTTTTTCTTACTTTTCCCTCATTTTGGTTTTGTTTTTGTGAATGAGTGAATATCTATTATCTCTTCAGACCTCCAAACATGTAAATGAATAAAGCACAGAACTTGTTTTGCTTCTTCTGACCTGTAAAAATAAGAAAATAAGATTCTTTAACCTCGTCAGGCTTCTAAAAACATTTAAATGAAACAACACCAGTGGTGGAATTTAAGTACATTTACTCAACTTTGCACAAAGACCTATTTTATTAAAGATAATAGGTCCTGTAAATAAACATCTATATATCTTATCCTTTCACTTTTAACATTTTATTTTTATGTAACTTCCAGGATATTTAAATATTTCCAGAATATAACCCTGGTGGAGAAATACTAAATCCCTTTATTATTATTATTATTATTATTATTATTATTATTATTATTACTTTATTATTATTTATTTTATTATTATCATTATGATTATTATTACTTTATTATTATTATTTATTATTATTTATTATTTATTACTACTACTATGTTTTTAATGAATTAATGATTTGTTATAATTGTGATTTTTTTCCTTTATTTTTTCCTTTTGTTTATTTAAGTGTGTTCTTCCTGTGTCTTCTGACATTCTGTTTGTTTATATGGAAAGAAGCTAAACTATTTCTACATTTATTTCTCTGTATTATGATAATAATAATAATAATAATAATAATAATAATAATAATAAGGAGGCTCTCAGTCAACGTGAACTTGTTAAATGTTTTTATAAAATCACACAAACTCAGGCTATAACTGTTTATTTTTATTGATAATAATATGAAATGTTTTTAATGTGCAGAGAGGAGCTTGAGACGTGGCCTACATCTGTCACCGTCCTAATCAATAGACCTGATAGAAGAAGTCAGGCTGGTGATGCTGCATGCTGATTGGCTGATCCTTTGGGCGCCGCCCCCTCAGATAAGACAGATAAATAACGCTGCAGACGCCTCCGAGCCTCAGATGTCTGTCTGTGTCCATCTCTCTCTCCTCTCTGCAGGAAACACGGGGTCAGAGGTCACAGAAACTTTATTTGCCACACTGTCGCTGGACCTTAAAGCACCACCGTAAAATCCTTTTTTACTGACTGAAAGCTGAGCGTTTGAACGCACCGCTGAGGCAGGTTTCTATTTGATTGTTCTGTTGGATTTGTCAGACTCACTGATCTGGGATCAGGTTCAGGATGGAGCTGAAGGTCTTCAATCTGACAGACGAGTATCACTTCATCAGTCCACAGCGGTGAGAATCTAACAACTCAATATCTATTTATTATTAATTATTATTTATTATTTATCTCTATTTATTTAAATTATTATTTATGATTTATCTCTATTTGTTTAAATTATTATATGTTATTTATCTCAGTTTGTTTAAATTATTATTTATTATCTATCTCTATTTATTTAAATTATAATTTATTATTTATCTCTATTTATTTAAATTATTATTTATTATTTATCTCTATTTATTTCAATTATTATTTATTATTTATCTCTATTTATTTAAATTATTATTTATTTATGTCTTTGTGTTTTTCTGCATTTCTACATCTTCTGTTGTTCAGCTGTTCCAAACACTTTTAGATGAAGTTATAAGTAGTTTATTGTTATTTATGCAACTGTAACAGCAGCTCCACGAGTAGTTTTAGTACTACTAATATGTACTTTTAGATCAGTGGCAGTTTTAAAAGTAGTACTTATTGTGATACAGTATGGTAGAGTACAGTAGCTGTATCTTTGGAGTTTATAAAATCTGTTGATGATGTATCAGCTGTAATTTAATAATCAAATATTTTAGATAATGATCCCTTAAATGTGGACCAACATGAACTATAAAGTAAACTTGTTAAAAACACCAGAATATAACAAGAAAATAACAAGTTTAAACAACAACAGAGATAAAACAGAAACATATTAAATTTGGGTTAAATAAAAAAAATAGTCTTTTATTCTGAAAATCATTGATTTTATTTTTTTCAGTGTTAGAATGATCAGCTGTTTAATCTCACACTCTTCTTCCTCCTCAGCCTCTTGGACTCCTCCTCCTCCTCCTCCTCCTCCTCGTGCCCAGCTGATGAAGCTCAGTCTCCGGCCTCCTTCCTCCCCTCCTCCCCCCTCAGTCCCTCCTTCCCCCTGGACACCACGCCGGCTCTCAGCCCTTCACATCGGGCCTTCCTCCTCCCCAGCCCGGCCTCCTCCTCCTCTTCCTCCTCCTCCTCCTCCTCCTCCTACAGCCCCCTCTGTGGAGCGCCGGAGCCAGACTCCCCGACAGGATCTAGTTCCAGCGGAGGAAGCGTCGGAGGCAGCGCCGTGGTGTCGGAGGCTTCCGTGCGTTTTTCGATGTCCCAGACGGATTCGTTTTCAGCGCAGGTGAAGAAAGTTTATTATCTATTTTATTGTCTGTTTCACAGCCCAAAACCAAGATGGTGACGGTCAAAAAACCAAGATGGTGACGGCCAAAAACCAAGATGGAGACGGCCAAAAACCAAGATGGTGACGGCCAAAAACCAAGATGGAGACGGCCAAAAACCAAGATGGAGACGGCCAAAAACCAAGATGGAGACGGCCAAAAACCAAGATGGTGACGGCCAAAAACCAAGATGGAGACGGCCAAAAACCAAGATGGTTACGGTCAAAAACCAAGATGGTGGTGGTCAAAAAACCAAGATGGTGACGACCAAAAACCAAGATGGTGATCGTCAAAAAAGCAAGATGGCGACGGACAAAAACCAAGATGGTGATGGTCAAAAAAACAAGATGGCGACGGACAAAAACCAAGATGGAGACGGCCAAAAACCAAGATGGTGACGGCCAAAAACCAAGATGGAGACGGCCAAAAACCAAGATGGTGACGGCCAAAAACGAAGATGGAGACGGCCAAAAACCAAGATGGTGATGGCCAAAAAACCAAGATGGTGACGGCCAAAAACCAAGATGGTGACGGCAAAAAAACCAAGATGGTTACGGTCAAAAACCAAGATGGTGGTGGTCAAAAAACCAAGATGGTGACGACCAAAAACCAAGATGGTGATCGTCAAAAAAACAAGATGGCGACGGACAAAAACCAAGATGGCGACGGCCAAAAACCAAGATGGCGAAGGCCAAAAAAACAAGATAGTGACGGTCAAGAATGTGGTATTAGTGTCACCGTCCTGCTGCCACTAAAACTCATTAGAGCACCAAATGTGGATTAATCCGCCGCTGAAAAAGACCCAACTTCCTCGTGTTTGTCTGATAAACAGAGAGCAGCTGTTTTAAAAGTGAAACTATATATTTGTGTTTTTAACGTCTTCAGTAGGAACCAATCGGCTCGCAGCTTTCGGAGCAGAGTTGGTGATGAATGTTCAGACAGCAGCAGAGACTTGAGTGTGTCTCCTCGTTGCAGGTGGACTCCATCCTGAGGGGCGACTACCTGACGGCGATGGGTGCTGTGGGAACCAAGAGGCTCTGCCTGGTGTGTGGAGACTTCGCCTCCGGGTATCACTACGGCGTGGCGTCCTGCGAGGCCTGCAAGGCCTTCTTCAAGAGGACCATACAAGGTGAGAACCACAGTGTGTGTGTGTGTGTGTGTGTGTTGATCAATAAGTGAACTAATAGGCGGAGCTGATCAATACAGCAGCAGTCACTGCATTGATTAGTGTGTGAAGCTATGAGCTCACACATCAGCTGCTGGATGACCACATGAACAGAGGAAACAGACACACAAACATAAAAACAACGAAAAATAAATGGATTAACTTTGTTTAATTATAATATTGGCAAAATATACAATATCCATAAATCTAAATATACACATTTTAAAGCCTTATTACTTATTGATCTATCATTGCACACAAAATAAACCCACAGGCTCTCAGCTGTTCCACTGAGTGAGGATGTGATGTCATTGACCTTCCTGTTTGCGGTTGCCTAGGTAACATCGAGTACAGCTGTCCGGTGATGAAGGAGTGTGAGATCACCAAGCGGAGGAGGAAAGCCTGTCAGGCCTGCCGCTTCCAGAAATGTCTCCAGGCCGGGATGATGAGGGAGGGTACGTCAGAGAGGCTTCCCATGAGGCTTTGCAGCGCTGTTCAGCCTCTGTTTGAAGTGAATGTTAACTTTGGAAAGTCAGAGAGCTCAGTTTAAAGGCCACGAAGAGACACAAAACAACGACAAAGAGACACAAAACAACCACAAAGAGACACAAAACAACCACAAAGACTCAAAACAACCACATAGACTCAAAACATCCACAAAGAGACTCAAAACAACCACATAGACTCAAAACATCCACAAAGAGACACAAAACAACCACAAAGCGACTCAAAACAACCACAAAGAGACTCAAAACAACCACAAAGACTTAAAACAACAACAAAGACTCAAAATAACCACAAAGAGATACAAAACCAACACAAAATCTCAAAACATCCACAAAGAAACACAAAGCAACCACAGACTCAAAACAACCACAAAGACACAAAACGATTATAAAGAGATTCAAAACGACCACAAAGACTTAAAACAGCCACAAAAACACTCAAAATGACCACAAAGAGACACGAAACAACCACAAAGACTCAAAACAACCTCAAAGAGACACAGAATGACTACAGAGACTCAAAACGACCACAAAGAGATGCAAAACTACAACAAAGACGCAAAACCACCACAAAGAGACAAAACAACCTCAAAGAGACTCAAAATCACTACAAAGAGCGTCTCTTTGTACTGTAGCGCTCATATGCCAGAGAAGTGTTAGCTGCACCCTTTGTGGTATTTAGTGTCTTTAATCTGACCTATCACAGACTGTGATTGTAAACGTGGTCTCTGTGTTGCAGGAGTTCGTATGGACCGAGTGAGAGGAGGAAGGCAGAAGTACAAGCGGCGGGTTGAGACTGGACCGGGTTCATACAGCAGAGCGCCGTACAGTCACCCCGTCAGCAGCAGTGAGTCACACTGAAGCTCCAACATCAAGACAGAGTCAATAAAAACCTGATTTTATTAGATATTAATCACTGATTGTCTTTCAGGAAACAAGTTGGTCTCCCACCTGCTGCTGACTGAGCCCGACCCGCTGGCTGCCAATCAGGACGATTCCACCGATGACGGCAGCCTGCGGACCCTGCTGACCCTCTGTGACCTCCTGAACCGGGAGCTGCTGCTTCTGATTGGCTGGGCCAAACAGATCCCAGGTACACGCCCACCTCACCTGAAGGGTTCTGATTGGCTGGTTTCCTCTGAAACATTTAATCATGACCTGATTATCCTGATATATAATGTGAGTGACACCTGCTCTGCCCCGCCCCCCCCCTCAGGTTTCTCCGGCCTCTCATTGGTCGACCAGATGTCGCTGCTGCAGAGCGGTTGGATGGAGGCGCTGCTGGTGGGCGTGGCCTGGCGTTCGCAGGGCGCGGCGGGGGAGGAGCTCGTCTTCGCCGGGAACCTGCGGCTGGACGAGGCTCAGTGTCGAGCCGCGGGATTGGCCGACCTGTACGAGGCGCTGCGTCACCTGACGGCGAAATACCAGGCGATGAACCTGAGCCCCGAGGAGGTGGTGACGCTGAAGGCCATGGCTCTCGCTAACTCTGGTACGCACACGCACGCACGCACGCACGCGCACGCACGCACGCACGCACGCACACACTCACACACGATATGCAGGTAAACCTCACCTGTGTGTCAGCAGGAGGCGGAGTCATCGGGTCTAGATGGAACCAGAGACATCTATCAACTATACAAAATATGTGTATATGTATAAAATCTAGTGGTGGAAAGTAACTAAGTACATCTACTTAAGTATTGTTCTAAAGTACACATTTGCCATCTTGTTTTTTGGGCCGTTGCCATCTTGGTTTCTGGCAGTAGTTCAGTAACAAAATACATTTACTCAAGTACTTTACTACAATTTTCCGGAACTTATATTTTTCTTTTATTTCCTTTTACTTTATTTTTTCAGATGCTTTTTCAACAAATATTGTACTTTTTACTTCCCTACTTTTATCTGACAGATTTAGTTACTTTACAGGTGAATATTTAGCATCTAAAACACATGATCAGTTTAAAAAATATGACTTATTATTATAAATTAAACTACCTAACAGTATATTAAGTAGTTAAAATCAGCCTTGACAACATTAAAATGCTGCTTACATGAATGCATCAATAATAATATTCCAATAATACATATAGAATATATATCACACTGGGTCATTTTGCATAATGAGTACTTTTACTTTTGATACTTTAAGTACATTTAGTTAATAATACTAAAATTGACAATGAAAATGTGCTGCAGCCTGAGATCACATCACATGTAAACAGTTAACCTGAAACCTTCCGACCTCCCAGCTGGGTGGCAGCTGCCTCTCACACAGAAACAGCAGCATGAATAATACTGATACTGATTTACAATTAAGAGAGAGGAGAAGTTTGAGAGGGGGGGGTCTGAACTTATTGATCCCAGAGGAGTGGTTATTGATATCGATCACAGGCTGGGAGCTGAAGCATCACGGTACTGATTAGACCCACAAAGTTTTAGGACAAAAAACTGTCACAAAATACGACAAAAGAAAAATATAATCAAGTAACTTTAAGAATATTATAGAAATATTATATTGAAGTTAAGTTACTGGATGTTCCAAGTCGCTGTATGGATATGGTTCAGATATATTCAGATTAGGGCTTAAAGTTAACACGATAATAACACGTTAACACAAACACCACTAATTTATTTAACGCGTTAACGCAACTTACGTTGTTTTAGGTTGTATCGGCTCAGTTTTAAAGTTAGAGTGAAGATACTGGTATCATAGTAAACTATAAAACCTGATGAATCCATCGGTACCAACCATGTTATGTCATACAATATTTGTCATAGTTTTGTGTTGTTAATTGATTTCCAATGATAAATATATACATACATTTGCATAAGGCAGCATATTTGCCCAATTTTTTTTAAGTTTATAGTTTTTTTTTCATTTAAGTTTTGTTGAAGTTTTGAATTTTATTTAATTTAAAGTTTTTGTTTTTTGGAAGTTTAAGTTTTTTTTTTAATTTTTTTAAGTTTTTGTTTTTTCATTTAATTTTTTTGTTAAGTTTTGAATTTTTTTTTTTTAAGTTTTACGTTTTTTTTTCAAATAAGTTTTTTTAGTTTAATTTTTTTTTTATTTTTTTTTAGTTTAATTTTTTTTTAATTTTTTAAAAGTTTTAAAAAAAATTTTAGTTTAACTTTTTTTTTAAAGTATTTTTTTTAATTTGTTTTTCTTAAAGTTTAACTTTTTTAAGTTTAAGTGTTTTTTTTGTTTTTTTGTTCTAAATTTTGTTTCGTTTCATGGTGATGAAGGAACCTTTCACCCAGCGACACAGTGAGGCTCACTGATGTGTTTTAATGGAGCTCTGTGGCTCAGAGGAAGAAGATAATATAGAACAGTAAGATCAGCTGTTGTTGATGCTAACAATGCTAACAGCGATCAATAACGTCAGACTGGCTGACTGCATTAAACTCTCCTGTTGAAGCAGTGCATGATGGGACACTTCCAGCTGAAGTCTGGTCAGTCTCCCACTGTCTGAGCCTCGGATCAATAAAGTGTATTGATAGACTCGGTTCTGGATCTATAAACTGTTAACTGTCTGGAGGACAGTGTGTGTGTGTGTGTGTGTGTGTGTGTGTGTGTGTGTGTGTGTGTGTGTGGTACAAACGACCACAGGCTGACCTTGACCTTTCTTTGATCTCCCTCTTACCCGCCTCTCGACCTCTCGACCTCTCGACCTCTCGACCTCTCCGCCTCGCTGACCCCAACAGTTGTCCACTCCGCTAGTCTTTTATTTACATTCATTTATATATAAATGTTATCAGTAAGACCTTTAATATATGTTTATAATATCAATGTAGTATACTAATATCAATGTACTAGTAGTATACTTGTAAGTGTACTACTTCGATACTTCTTGGGACTAAATTGGCCCACTTGAGTTTATAAAAGTATACTTTAAATGTAAGAGTAGTAAAGTTTGAGTACACAATTAGTTTACATCCAAGTTGTATTTTGTACTGCAAATATATTATGAACTATACTACAAGAGAACTTAAAGCCCACTTTATGAAAGTACACTTTAAAGTACTCTCAGTAAACTAGTTTAATAGTTTTTATACTGCAAGTATACTTGTATATACTTGTAGCCCACTTTTTAGTTTATGAAAGTACACTTTAAAGTACTCTCAGTAAACTACTATAATAGGTTTTCTACTGCAAGTATACTGTATATACTTGTAGCCCACTTTTTAGTTTATGAAAGTACACTTTAAAGTACTCTCAGTAAACTAATAGTTTTTATACTGCAAGTATACTGTATATACTTGTAGCCCACTTTTTAGTTTATGAAAGTACACTTTAAAGTACTCTCAGTAAACTACTAGATTAATAGTTTTTCCTGCAAGTATACTTGTAAGTTATCTTAAGTGAACTTATAGTACTTAGCCAAACTTTTCTGGATACTTTTCAGTATAAGCCAAGTACACGTAGACTTTTCTGTACACTTGTCGGTATAAGCTAAGGATACTTGTTTCGTCCCAGTTTGGTCTCGGGGTAAGGGAAGCAACATGAGCCGCTGGTATCAGGTGTAAAGGAGCCGTTTATTGGTATTATGAACAATCAAATAATTAACACAAGCTGCTGGCTATTAACCACACAAAGTTGCAGCAAACAAAAGCGAACACGGGGTGTTGATATAAAATGTAACTGAGGAACGGGCTTCTTATGGCGCCGAAATCAATAACTTAGTATAACAAAACATTGGTTAACTATAAATCAAAATCACAGCTGAGCTGGCAAACAACTTAAACTATTCTAATCTAACAAACCAAAACACAGGAGTGGCAGCCAACTCTTAACCTAGAGTAAATAAACACAACATAAGACTAACCACTTACAAATAACTATGTATCACAAAATACAATATCTCTCTAGCCCAGTTCCAACCGAATCACAGATACTTCTTTACACCACACACAAAGAAGCAACGAGGTAGACTGATCAAGCACAATCACAGCCAGTCATTTCCACCTCTTTTAACCGATTCGGCCGCGGAGTGGCGGACACCGCGGTGACGTCACACACGGAGAGAGAGGGAGGCGGGCCAACCCCATCACCTTGGAAACCTGCAAAGATGGTTACCAACAGAAGACATCTACCACTCTGATAGATTTAATATAACAGGACCCGTAACAATACTTAAGTATAATTTTGTTAAGTATATCTCTGATAAGTACATAAAAAGTAAACTGAAAGTATACTTCTTGAAAGTATATTCTCTTATTTTAGATTTAACAGAAGTACACTAGTAGCGTACTTGAATCCTTTTATTAAGGGCCGTCCTGACGTCCTCTCTGTCTCTCTGCGTCCGTCCACCAGATGCCGACCCGGTGGACTGTCCGGACTCGGTCCAGAGGTTCCAGGACGGGCTCCACGAGGCGCTGCAGGAGTACGAGTCGGCCCGCAGAGAGCAGCACCGGGCGGGTCGGCTGCTGATGAGCCTCCCGCTGCTGCGACAGACCGCCGACCGAGCCGTGCAGTCCTTCCTGCGGCTGCACCGCCACCGCTGCGTCCCCCTCCACAAACTGCTGCTGGAGATGCTCGACGCCAAGGCCTGAACACGTGTCATCGCTCTGAGACCGCCTTCATCATCATCATCATCATCATCATCCGTCGTCGTCTGAACCTGCACAGATTTACATAAAGTTTTGATTTTCAAACTATTTTTTTAAAACAAAGATATATTTTTTTTAATGTGAACTTTTTCTCAGAGTGTGTGTTTCAGTGTGTGCTGGTTTACCTTAAAGGTGAGCTGGTTACCATAGCAACAGCCAGGGATGGGGAGGAGGATGACGACGACGTAGACGGACCAATGTCGTTTTAACATTGAGGGCTTTTATTTTGTTGATCAAAGCTGTTTTAATGTTGAGAACTTTTATTTTGTTGATCAAAAACATTTTAACCTTGAGGACTTTTATTTTGTCGATCAAATATGTTTTAACATTGAGGACTTTTATTTTGTTGATCAAAAACATTTTAACATTGAGAACTTTTGTTGTCCAAATATGTTTTAACGTTGAGAACTTTTATTTTGTTGATCAAATATGTTTTAACGTTGAGAACTATTATTTTGTTGATCAAATATGTTTTAACGTTGAGGACTTTTATTTTGTTGATCAAAAACATTGTAACGTTGAGGACTTTTATTTTGTTGTTTTTTTAACAGAGATGATAAATTATTGGCTGCTAATTAGTTTTATTAACTGACTCTAGTTGATTTAAAGCTTTTGGAATAAAAACGTGATTTTTAAATGATTCCGTCACGTTTTCACGAGTCATTTATTTATTATTTCTTTATTTTTATATCTTTATTCTATTTTTGTTTTGATTGTTTGAAAACACAAAACATGATTAAAGAAAAGCAGCTGATTTTTTTACAATTATTCCTTTATCGATTAATCTATTTAATTGATTAATAAAAACATATTTTTTATTTTTTATTTATTTAGTATTATTTTATTAAATGCCATAAAAACAGTAAAAAATATCCACAAGTTTCCAGAACCATCAAAGATATTCTGTTTACGATGATAAAAAACAGAGAAAAGCAGCAAATCATCATTTTTTAATTTTATTATTTTTTTATTATTTATTTTATTTTATTGATCCCAATTGTTCTTGTGGGAGGAAACCGAATTACTCGGTGTAAACCCACCAACAGCGCTCAGACGGTCACCGCACTGAGTCACCATCGCCTTGAGGTACTGGACCACGCACTCAGATGTTCACCAAACTGAGTCACCACGTATCAATGAGGTACTGGACCACGCTGCTCAGATGTTCACCAAACTGAGTCACCACGTCACCATGAGATACTGGACCACGCTGCTCAGATGTTCACCAATCTGAGTCACCATGTCACCATGAGATACTGGACCACGCTGCTCAGATGTTCACCAATCTGAGTCACCATGTCACCATGAGATACTGGACCACGCTGCTCAGATGTTCACCAATCTGAGTCACCATCACTATGAGATACTGGACCACGCTGCTCAGATGTTCACCAAACTGAGTCACCATGTCACCATGAGATACTGGACCACGCACTGAGATGTTCACCAAACTGAGTCACCATCACTATGAGATACTGGACCACGCTGCTCAGACGGTCACTGCACTGAGCCAAATGGTGCTTTAGTTTTAGTCAGCACATGTGAGACCATTAGCCATAAACCGTCCCACGTGTTTGGTACCATCTACCAGAGGCTGTGAGGATGAAAACATGTTGCCTGGAACCCTGATGGGCACCACCATGTCATTATCCACAACCCGCACCACGTGTTTGGTACCATGTACCGGTGGCTGTGAGGATGATGACTGGTTGCCTGGAGACCTGAGGGGCACCACCATGTCAAAGATGTAACGGGGGGGTGTTTCCTTGGCAACCGCTGGTTCAACCTTGGGTTGAATCCGCAGGACTTTCTTTTTAATCCAAGATTTGACCTTCTGCACTGCCGGCTTCGATGCCTTCTGCAGAAGTCTTTCGGACTCTTTAATTTTGTCCTCCAGCGTTTTCTTCTCCATCTGGATCTTGAACATGTCCGTCCTCTGCTCGTTGATAATCCTGAGCTGAGTGTTGCTGAGCTCGACGACTCTCTTGCACGTCTTGACGTGATGCAAAGCTCTCTTGTTATCCTGAGCCACCGTGTCGTAAGAAGTGATCAACTTCTTCAGGCGGGAAACCTGATCTCGAAGTGGGACGTCATGTTCTTCATCAAGGGGATGCCGCACTCGTTTGTTCCCGTCTACGTGGCGCTGTTTGACAGCAGTGACGTTGCTCTTAAACTTCTGGGTGTCAGAGATAGAAGGCATGCAGAGCTCCAGAGCCTCCTGGAAACGCACCAGTTGGGTCTGCAGCTTTTTGCCCTTCGCCTTCTGCTGGATCAGGTCTGGCTCACAGCTCTTCAGTCTGAACTCCAGATCTAACACCATGTTGCCCAGGTCAGATTTGTCTCTTTCGGCACCTTTCAGGTTTGCCTTTGTTCTGTTGAGCTCGTACTGTTTCTCTTCTAGTTTGTCCTCTAGACCCTTGGTCTTGTTGGTCTCTCGGTCTAATTCCCCTCGGAGACCAGCCTCGGTTTCATTGAATTCGCTGAAACTTTGTTGCAGTTGGAGTTTTTCTTCAATTAAAACGTCAATCTCACGTTTTTTCTCTGCAATTTCTCTGTCTTTGTCTTGGACGGTCTTCACTAAGGCAGACACCTTCCCAGTGAGATCCTCCCTGCTACTCAGAAGTCTTATTGAGTCCTTCTGCTTTAGAATTTGCTCCTCCAGGGCAGCGCAGTTCACCAGACACTCAATATGGGCAGCCTTACGCCTTTTGTTATCCGCGACGAGCTCCATTTGTTTTTTTCGTTCCTCTGCTCGTGACATCTGCACTTTCTTCATGCAATCCTCCACATCACGGCGCAGTTGAGCTTTGTGTTCCGCCAGCTCTTCTTTCTGCTTTTGATCTAGCCTTTCCTTTTCTTGTAGGATCATGGTCTGAGCGTCTTTGAGTGCCTTCTCCAGCTTGCTATTATGGTCTGCTAGCACTGACGTGTTGCTCAGTTCCAGATCTGCTGCAATTCCCTTGCAGTTCTCCTTACAGTCATGTAGCTGCTGTCGGTGGGCCTCGTTGCTCTCTTCTTGTTGCAGCTTCCATGCAACGTGTTTTTGCTCGGACTCGTACCAGGTCTGAGCAAAGCTGATATTTTCAGTATCAATGATCTTTGCTTTGGTCTCGAGGTCCTGAAACTTATTCTTACAAAGTTTAAACTCATCCTTGAGAGTCTGGTTTTCAGTCACCAGATTGTCTATCTTGACGATGTTGGCCTTACTCTCTCTCCGCCACTGCTCCTCTCTCAGGCGATAAATCCTCTTGTCCAGGATCTTCTCCTTGACAAACTGTTCGTAATCACCGTCGTCTAGTGGATTTGATTGTGCCATTTCTTCTCAGTCTCTGTCTGTGTTTCTGTGCAAATTATAGTAACAGCTGTACCCACTGTTGGAATCAGCCAGAAGCTGCTAAAATATGTGTTTTGATTAATTAATCAGTACAAGTCAACACTCGTCTTGTCGCAAAATCGCACTGTAAAGCACAGAGCCTGTCGTATCAGATGCTGTGATTTGTGATTTGTGATTTGGCTTGACAGGACTTATACTATAAAATAACTTCAAAGGAAAATTCTAAGGCTTTATGACATCACAAAGAGCAGAGCAGTGACATCATTTCATTCCCACATCATTGCAGACAACGGAATGCAATGACGTCATTGCAATGACGTCATTGCATTCCGTCTGCCTGTTTAAAGGCATTCCGACAGCAAATGTAAACAAATTTCAAAGTTAGTTACGTTAACTAAGCTACAACGTTAACGTTATTGCAGTACAGTACCTGAGGAAATGTATTTAGTAACTTTAAACCACTGATTTACAGTATTATCAAGAGTATAGAGGTATATGAGTTAATAAGTTCGTATACATTCTTGTATTATTTTTCAGATATTCCAATCAGTGCTCTTTATTTTGTAGTTGGGGTTTTTATTGTGAAGGCTGTCGGAAGTGCTCTTGACCGTTGAGGCTAGCTTGATGCTAGTGATGAGCGCTAAACTGGATTCAGCTCTGGAGCTAAATGATTCAACGTTCAGGAGAAATAACCTCGTTGAGCAGCAGACAGACAGACGGAATAATTTAACGCGTTTAATGAAACTTTAACAGTCAACTCTGTTTTATCTCTCACGCGGACTCTGAGCCGTGCAGGTGCGCACAGGTAAGCTAGGCTAGGCTAGGCTAGTTAGCTGGTCGGTTAGCACCTGAGCTAACTCAGCAGAATGGATCTGTTCGACGACCTGTCGGAACCGACCCACACATCCGGTGAGTACTGAGTTCAAGTGAGGTACTTGTACAATACTCGAGTATTTACTGTATACTTGTACTCTATGGAGCCCTGAAACTGACTAAATACTTTTAAAGGTTCAATAAGTAATCAATAAATAATCAATAAATAATATTGTTGTCATTAAATGTAGTGTAAAAGGAAATATAAAGACACCAACCATTTATTATATTAGCTACTATTCTAGATATTATCTTTTATTATCTGCACTGTATTATATATTATAAATATATACTATATTAGTGCATTTCACCTTATATTATATTTTATAAAATAACATAATAAGGTTTTGCATTAGCACAAGGACAGAAATAAAATACAGATAAATAAATAAAGTTTAAAAAAAATAAATAATTAGAAGTAAATAAAAATATAATAGAAACTCTACAGGAGCAATTAAAGTCAAAATTACAAGGTAAAAGGTAAAAGTATGTACATCAGAATAATATATAATGTGATTAAGTAATGCTACTTAGTGTTTCCCTATATTAATATAGAAATAGAATATAGTGATGTAATAAAACAGTATAACATATTAATATAATAGCTTTGTATTTGTGATTATGTATACAGGTAATGCACATATATATATATATATATATACATATATATATATATATATATACTGTTGTGATGGTTTAACAGCTTGTTAACAGGTAGTAGATAAATAATTTTTTTTGGATACTGTGATGTGTGCAGCTATAAACAGGAAGTATACATATAAACACGTAGTAACATTAAATAAAAGTAGTATAAAGGTAAAGTGTAGGGCTGCAACTACAGATTATTTTCATTATTGATTAATCTGCTGATTATTCTTTCAATTAATAATTGTGTATTTTATGAAACGACAAAAAAACATGTCGAAAAATGGCTTCACAGATTCAAACGTGACGTCTCCAAATGTCGTTTTGTTCGACCAAATACCCAAAAATATGAAGTTTACAATAATATATGACAAAGAAAATCAGGAAATCCTCTCATTTGAGAGGCTGGAATCAGAAGATATTGGAATTGTTTCACTATTTTTGCTTTAAAAATGACTGAAATGACAAATCAATTATCAAAATAGTTGCCAGTTATTTCTCTTCAGCTCTAGTAAAGTGTACCGGTGACAGATTCTGGCATTAGTTGAAACTTGATTGACTTCCTGTCCCGATGTGGGGATTAATAGGAGCGGAAAAAAATGGGAAAACATAATCAGCATTAGTGTGTAAAGAAATGAGGTTGTGGTTTCTCTGATTGTACTTCAGCTTTAATCTGAATGGAAACAAACCATTTTCTACCTCTAAATTGAGGATTTTCTCTCCGTCATGAAGCGTTTTGTTGCTCCTCACCAGTTTGGTTTGATTCTTCTTCAGGTCCAGTTCCAGCAGCGGTCACAGCTCGACCACAGGACACCAGAGAAGAAGAAGAGGAGGAGGAGGAAGAGGAGGAGGAGGAGGAGGAGAAGAGATTAAAACGAAAACGAGAAGATGCCGAGTGTTACGCTGATATAAAAGAGGAGGAGGTCAAGAAAGTTTGTAAAGAAGGTCTTCAGCTCTTCCACCACAATGTTTGTTTCTTTTTCCCTCTAATTAAAGTAGAACAGAGTAAAGTAGAATATGACATGAACAGATGATGCGTTTAAAGACTGACATGTGTGTCGTCGTCCAGGCCTCCCCGTGCTGAGAGGCTACGCGGCGGCGAGGCGTGGCGAGCGGGAGGAGATGCAGGACGCTCACGTTCTGCTGCCGGACATGAGCGTCTGTCTGTCCGCTCTGCCGGGACAAGTGTAAGTCCAACAGGAAGTCCAACAGGAAGTCGTCATCATCAGCGGAGCGGGGGGGGCGTTCGTCTCTCTGATGTGTCCTTTGTGTCCCGCAGGTCTCGTGTCTCGTACTTCGCCGTGTTTGACGGTCACGCTGGAGCTCGAGCCTCTCGATTCGCCGCGGAGCATCTCCACCACAATCTGGCCAAGAAGTTCCCCAGCGGTGAGTCTTAAAGGGACAGTACGCCGTTTAATCACCACGCCTTTATTTTTACTTCAATTCAAGGTACTCTACTTGAGTATTTCCATGTTCGGCTACTTTCTACTTCTACTCCACTACATCTCGGAGTTAATATTGTACTTTTTACTCCACTACAGTACTAGTTACTTTACAGATTCAGATGACTAATACAGTATGTAAGGCTCTCCCATGTTGATAAGAGGATTAAATACTTGACTAATCTCCCTTTAAGGTTCATTTTGAACAGATAAAAAATGTGCAATTAATTTGCGATTAACTATTTTAATTGATTGACAGCTCTAGAAAATATCCATATTAATTAAATCACGTTGCCCGGTCTTAATGTGCAGCCGTTCTGCTGTCTAAAGAGTATTACATTTTATTTGTTGAGGTCTTAAAAATATTAGTTTAGATTACAAAAAATGTGTTATTTGTCTTCTGAAGATGAACAGAATGAACATCGCTGCCTCCTTAACGGCTGAAACGTGTCGTCTCTTTCAGGAGAAACGGAGAATGTGGACAAGCTGATTAAGAAATGTCTCCTGGACACTTTCAGGCAGACGGATGAAGACTTTCTGAAGAAAGCTTCCAGCCAGTAAGAGTTGACAGAGAAACCCTGAATACAAACACTGTCCAGTCACTACAATACACCGTTACAGGGCAAACTTTAAGGCCTTTTTTACACTTATTGTAAGATTTTATCATGAATAAACCCCTGTAAATCCTCTCAGAAATCATAGAGAGAAGAATCAGTTTTCTTCACTATCACAGTGATAGTTGTCTGTACATCCAGGAGCTGATCACAGATCAGTCAGCTCTCTGATGTTAGTGGATGATAATTCAGTCGTCTCTCGTCTCTCTGTGTTGTGCAACAGGAAGCCGGCGTGGAAGGACGGCTCCACGGCGACCTGCGTGCTGCTGGTGGACGACACGGTGTACGTGGCCAACCTGGGAGACAGCAGGGTATTCTGGGATTCATCACATCACACTGTTCCTACAGAGTTCTCTATGTATCACCTTTAAATACTGTCAGATAAACGTGCTGTCGGCCTGTGTGTGTGTGTGTGTGTGTGTGTGTGTGTGTGTGTGTGTGTGTGTGTCTGCAGGCGGTGTTGTGTCGGATGGAGGCGATGGGAGGAGCAGACTGAGGAACGGGCTTCTTATGGCGCCGAAATCAATAACTTAGTAAAACAAAACATTGGTTAACTATAAATCAAAATCACAGCTGAGCTGGCAAACAACTTAAACTATTCTAATCTAACAAACCAAAACACAGGAGTGGCAGCCAACTCTTAACCTAGAGTAAATAAACACAACATAAGACTAACCACTTACAAATAACTATGTATCACAAAATACAATATCTCTCTAGCCCAGTTCCAACCGAATCACAGATACTTCTTTACACCACACACAAAGAAGCAACGAGGTAGACTGATCAAGCACAATCACAGCCACCCCGTGTCGGTCATTTCCGCCTCTTTTAACCGATTCGGCCGCGGAGTGGCGGACACCGCGGTGACGTCACACACGGAGAGAGAGGGAGGCGGGCCAACCCCATCACCTTGGAAACCTGCAAAGATGGTTACCAACAGAAGACATCTACCACTCTGATAGATTTAATATAACAGGACCCGTAACAATACTTAAGTATAATTTTGTTAAGTATATCTCTGATAAGTACATAAAAAGTAAACTGAAAGTATACTTCTTGAAAGTATATTCTCTTATTTTAGATTTAACAGAAGTACACTAGTAGCGTACTTGAATCCTTTTATTAAGGGCCGTCCTGACGTCCTCTCTGTCTCTCTGCGTCCGTCCACCAGATGCCGACCCGGTGGACTGTCCGGACTCGGTCCAGAGGTTCCAGGACGGGCTCCACGAGGCGCTGCAGGAGTACGAGTCGGCCCGCAGAGAGCAGCACCGGGCGGGTCGGCTGCTGATGAGCCTCCCGCTGCTGCGACAGACCGCCGACCGAGCCGTGCAGTCCTTCCTGCGGCTGCACCGCCACCGCTGCGTCCCCCTCCACAAACTGCTGCTGGAGATGCTCGACGCCAAGGCCTGAACACGTGTCATCGATCTGAGACCGCCTTCATCATCATCATCATCATCATCATCCGTCGTCGTCTGAACCTGCACAGATTTACATAAAGTTTTGATTTTCAAACTATTTTTTTAAAACAAAGATATATTTTTTTTAATGTGAACTTTTTCTCAGAGTGTGTGTTTCAGTGTGTGCTGGTTTACCTTAAAGGTGAGCTGGTTACCATAGCAACAGCCAGGGATGGGGAGGAGGATGACGACGACGTAGACGGACCAATGTCGTTTTAACATTGAGGGCTTTTATTTTGTTGATCAAAGCTGTTTTAATGTTGAGAACTTTTATTTTGTTGATCAAAAACATTTTAACCTTGAGGACTTTTATTTTGTCGATCAAATATGTTTTAACATTGAGGACTTTTATTTTGTTGATCAAAAACATTTTAACATTGAGAACTTTTGTTGTCCAAATATGTTTTAACGTTGAGAACTTTTATTTTGTTGATCAAATATGTTTTAACGTTGAGAACTATTATTTTGTTGATCAAATATGTTTTAACGTTGAGGACTTTTATTTTGTTGATCAAAAACATTGTAACGTTGAGGACTTTTATTTTGTTGTTTTTTTAACAGAGATGATAAATTATTGGCTGCTAATTAGTTTTATTAACTGACTCTAGTTGATTTAAAGCTTTTGGAATAAAAACGTGATTTTTAAATGATTCCGTCACGTTTTCACGAGTCATTTATTTATTATTTCTTTATTTTTATATCTTTATTCTATTTTTGTTTTTATTGTTTGAAAACACAAAACATGATTAAAGAAAAGCAGCTGATTTTTTTACAATTATTCCTTTATCGATTAATCTATTTAATTGATTAATAAAAACATATTTTTTATTTTTTATTTATTTAGTATTATTTTATTAAATGCCATAAAAACAGTAAAAAATATCCACAAGTTTCCAGAACCATCAAAGATATTCTGTTTACGATGATAAAAAACAGAGAAAAGCAGCAAATCATCATTTTTTAATTTTATTATTTTTTTATTATTTATTTTATTTTATTGATCCCAATTGTTCTTGTGGGAGGAAACCGAATTACTCGGTGTAAACCCACCAACAGCGCTCAGACGGTCACCGCACTGAGTCACCATCGCCTTGAGGTACTGGACCACGCACTCAGATGTTCACCAAACTGAGTCACCACGTATCAATGAGATACTGGACCACGCTGCTCAGATGTTCACCAAACTGAGTCACCACGTCACCATGAGATACTGGACCACGCTGCTCAGATGTTCACCAATCTGAGTCACCATGTCACCATGAGATACTGGACCACGCTGCTCAGATGTTCACCAAACTGAGTCACCATGTCACCATGAGATACTGGACCACGCTGCTCAGATGTTCACCAATCTGAGTCACCATGTCACCATGAGATACTGGACCACGCTGCTCAGATGTTCACCAAACTGAGTCACCATGTCACCATGAGATACTGGACCACGCACTGAGATGTTCACCAAACTGAGTCACCATCACTATGAGATACTGGACCACGCTGCTCAGACGGTCACTGCACTGAGCCAAATGGTGCTTTAGTTTTAGTCAGCACATGTGAGACCATTAGCCATAAACCGTCCCACGTGTTTGGTACCATCTACCAGAGGCTGTGAGGATGAAAACATGTTGCCTGGAACCCTGATGGGCACCACCATGTCATTATCCACAACCCGCACCACGTGTTTGGTACCATGTACCGGTGGCTGTGAGGATGATGACTGGTTGCCTGGAGACCTGAGGGGCACCACCATGTCAAAGATGTAACGGGGGGGTGTTTCCTTGGCAACCGCTGGTTCAACCTTGGGTTGAATCCGCAGGACTTTCTTTTTAATCCAAGATTTGACCTTCTGCACTGCCGGCTTCGATGCCTTCTGCAGAAGTCTTTCGGACTCTTTAATTTTGTCCTCCAGCGTTTTCTTCTCCATCTGGATCTTGAACATGTCCGTCCTCTGCTCGTTGATAATCCTGAGCTGAGTGTTGCTGAGCTCGACGACTCTCTTGCACGTCTTGACGTGATGCAAAGCTCTCTTGTTATCCTGAGCCACCGTGTCGTAAGAAGTGATCAACTTCTTCAGGCGGGAAACCTGATCTCGAAGTGGGACGTCATGTTCTTCATCAAGGGGATGCCGCACTCGTTTGTTCCCGTCTACGTGGCGCTGTTTGACAGCAGTGACGTTGCTCTTAAACTTCTGGGTGTCAGAGATAGAAGGCATGCAGAGCTCCAGAGCCTCCTGGAAACGCACCAGTTGGGTCTGCAGCTTTTTGCCCTTCGCCTTCTGCTGGATCAGGTCTGGCTCACAGCTCTTCAGTCTGAACTCCAGATCTAACACCATGTTGCCCAGGTCAGATTTGTCTCTTTCGGCACCTTTCAGGTTTGCCTTTGTTCTGTTGAGCTCGTACTGTTTCTCTTCTAGTTTGTCCTCTAGACCCTTGGTCTTGTTGGTCTCTCGGTCTAATTCCCCTCGGAGACCAGCCTCGGTTTCATTGAATTCGCTGAAACTTTGTTGCAGTTGGAGTTTTTCTTCAATTAAAACGTCAATCTCACGTTTTTTCTCTGCAATTTCTCTGTCTTTGTCTTGGACGGTCTTCACTAAGGCAGACACCTTCCCAGTGAGATCCTCCCTGCTACTCAGAAGTCTTATTGAGTCCTTCTGCTTTAGAATTTGCTCCTCCAGGGCAGCGCAGTTCACCAGACACTCAATATGGGCAGCCTTACGCCTTTTGTTATCCGCGACGAGCTCCACTTGTTTTTTTCGTTCCTCTGCTCGTGACATCTGCACTTTCTTCATGCAATCCTCCACATCACGGCGCAGTTGAGCTTTGTGTTCCGCCAGCTCTTCTTTCTGCTTTTGATCTAGCCTTTCCTTTTCTTGTAGGATCATGGTCTGAGCGTCTTTGAGTGCCTTCTCCAGCTTGCTATTATGGTCTGCTAGCACTGACGTGTTGCTCAGTTCCAGATCTGCTGCAATTCCCTTGCAGTTCTCCCTACAGTCATGTAGCTGCTGTCGGTGGGCCTCGTTGCTCTCTTCTTGTTGCAGCTTCCATGCAACGTGTTTTTGCTCGGACTCGTACCAGGTCTGAGCAAAGCTGATATTTTCAGTATCAATGATCTTTGCTTTGGTCTCGAGGTCCTGAAACTTATTCTTACAAAGTTTAAACTCATCCTTGAGAGTCTGGTTTTCAGTCACCAGATTGTCTATCTTGACGATGTTGGCCTTACTCTCTCTCCGCCACTGCTCCTCTCTCAGGCGATAAATCCTCTTGTCCAGGATCTTCTCCTTGACAAACTGTTCGTAATCACCGTCGTCTAGTGGATTTGATTGTGCCATTTCTTCTCAGTCTCTGTCTGTGTTTCTGTGCAAATTATAGTAACAGCTGTACCCACTGTTGGAATCAGCCAGAAGCTGCTAAAATATGTGTTTTGATTAATTAATCAGTACAAGTCAACACTCGTCTTGTCGCAAAATCGCACTGTAAAGCACAGAGCCTGTCGTATCAGATGCTGTGATTTGTGATTTGTGATTTGGCTTGACAGGACTTATACTATAAAATAACTTCAAAGGAAAATTCTAAGGCTTTATGACATCACAAAGAGCAGAGCAGTGACATCATTTCATTCCCACATCATTGCAGACAACGGAATGCAATGACGTCATTGCAATGACGTCATTGCATTCCGTCTGCCTGTTTAAAGGCATTCCGACAGCAAATGTAAACAAATTTCAAAGTTAGTTACGTTAACTAAGCTACAACGTTAACGTTATTGCAGTACAGTACCTGAGGAAATGTATTTAGTAACTTTAAACCACTGATTTACAGTATTATCAAGAGTATAGAGGTATATGAGTTAATAAGTTCGTATACATTCTTGTATTATTTTTCAGATATTCCAATCACTGCTCTTTATTTTGTAGTTGGGGTTTTTATTGTGAAGGCTGTCGGAAGTGCTCTTGACCGTTGAGGCTAGCTTGATGCTAGTGATGAGCGCTAAACTGGATTCAGCTCTGGAGCTAAATGATTCAACGTTCAGGAGAAATAACCTCGTTGAGCAGCAGACAGACAGACGGAATAATTTAACGCGTTTAATGAAACTTTAACAGTCAACTCTGTTTTATCTCTCACGCGGACTCTGAGCCGTGCAGGTGCGCACAGGTAAGCTAGGCTAGGCTAGGCTAGTTAGCTGGTCGGTTAGCACCTGAGCTAACTCAGCAGAATGGATCTGTTCGACGACCTGTCGGAACCGACCCACACATCCGGTGAGTACTGAGTTCAAGTGAGGTACTTGTACAATACTCGAGTATTTACTGTATACTTGTACTCTATGGAGCCCTGAAACTGACTAAATACTTTTAAAGGTTCAATAAGTAATCAATAAATAATCAATAAATAATATTGTTGTCATTAAATGTAGTGTAAAAGGAAATATAAAGACACCAACCATTTATTATATTAGCTACTATTCTAGATATTATCTTTTATTATCTGCACTGTATTATATATTATAAATATATACTATATTAGTGCATTTCACCTTATATTATATTTTATAAAATAACATAATAAGGTTTTGCATTAGCACAAGGACAGAAATAAAATACAGATAAATAAATAAAGTTTAAAAAAAATAAATAATTAGAAGTAAATAAAAATATAATAGAAACTCTACAGGAGCAATTAAAGTCAAAATTACAAGGTAAAAGGTAAAAGTATGTACATCAGAATAATATATAATGTGATTAAGTAATGCTACTTAGTGTTTCCCTATATTAATATAGAAATAGAATATAGTGATGTAATAAAACAGTATAACATATTAATATAATAGCTTTGTATTTGTGATTATGTATACAGGTAATGCACATATATATATATATATATATACATATATATATATATATATATACTGTTGTGATGGTTTAACAGCTTGTTAACAGGTAGTAGATAAATAATTTTTTTTGGATACTGTGATGTGTGCAGCTATAAACAGGAAGTATACATATAAACACGTAGTAACATTAAATAAAAGTAGTATAAAGGTAAAGTGTAGGGCTGCAACTACAGATTATTTTCATTATTGATTAATCTGCTGATTATTCTTTCAATTAATAATTGTGTATTTTATGAAACGACAAAAAAACATGTCGAAAAATGGCTTCACAGATTCAAACGTGACGTCTCCAAATGTCGTTTTGTTCGACCAAATACCCAAAAATATGAAGTTTACAATAATATATGACAAAGAAAATCAGGAAATCCTCTCATTTGAGAGGCTGGAATCAGAAGATATTGGAATTGTTTCACTATTTTTGCTTTAAAAATGACTGAAATGACAAATCAATTATCAAAATAGTTGCCAGTTATTTCTCTTCAGCTCTAGTAAAGTGTGCCGGTGACAGATTCTGGCATTAGTTGAAACTTGATTGACTTCCTGTCCCGATGTGGGGATTAATAGGAGCGGAAAAAAATGGGAAAACATAATCAGCATTAGTGTGTAAAGAAATGAGGTTGTGGTTTCTCTGATTGTACTTCAGCTTTAATCTGAATGGAAACAAACCATTTTCTACCTCTAAATTGAGGATTTTCTCTCCGTCATGAAGCGTTTTGTTGCTCCTCACCAGTTTGGTTTGATTCTTCTTCAGGTCCAGTTCCAGCAGCGGTCACAGCTCGACCACAGGACACCAGAGAAGAAGAAGAGGAGGAGGAGGAAGAGGAGGAGGAGGAGGAGGAGAAGAGATTAAAACGAAAACGAGAAGATGCCGAGTGTTACGCTGATATAAAAGAGGAGGAGGTCAAGAAAGTTTGTAAAGAAGGTCTTCAGCTCTTCCACCACAATGTTTGTTTCTTTTTCCCTCTAATTAAAGTAGAACAGAGTAAAGTAGAATATGACATGAACAGATGATGCGTTTAAAGACTGACATGTGTGTCGTCGTCCAGGCCTCCCCGTGCTGAGAGGCTACGCGGCGGCGAGGCGTGGCGAGCGGGAGGAGATGCAGGACGCTCACGTTCTGCTGCCGGACATGAGCGTCTGTCTGTCCGCTCTGCCGGGACAAGTGTAAGTCCAACAGGAAGTCCAACAGGAAGTCGTCATCATCAGCGGAGCGGGGGGGGCGTTCGTCTCTCTGATGTGTCCTTTGTGTCCCGCAGGTCTCGTGTCTCGTACTTCGCCGTGTTTGACGGTCACGCTGGAGCTCGAGCCTCTCGATTCGCCGCGGAGCATCTCCACCACAATCTGGCCAAGAAGTTCCCCAGCGGTGAGTCTTAAAGGGACAGTACGCCGTTTAATCACCACGCCTTTATTTTTACTTCAATTCAAGGTACTCTACTTGAGTATTTCCATGTTCGGCTACTTTCTACTTCTACTCCACTACATCTCGGAGTTAATATTGTACTTTTTACTCCACTACAGTACTAGTTACTTTACAGATTCAGATGACTAATACAGTATGTAAGGCTCTCCCATGTTGATAAGAGGATTAAATACTTGACTAATCTCCCTTTAAGGTTCATTTTGAACAGATAAAAAATGTGCAATTAATTTGCGATTAACTATTTTAATTGATTGACAGCTCTAGAAAATATCCATATTAATTAAATCACGTTGCCCGGTCTTAATGTGCAGCCGTTCTGCTGTCTAAAGAGTATTACATTTTATTTGTTGAGGTCTTAAAAATATTAGTTTAGATTACAAAAAATGTGTTATTTGTCTTCTGAAGATGAACAGAATGAACATCGCTGCCTCCTTAACGGCTGAAACGTGTCGTCTCTTTCAGGAGAAACGGAGAATGTGGACAAGCTGATTAAGAAATGTCTCCTGGACACTTTCAGGCAGACGGATGAAGACTTTCTGAAGAAAGCTTCCAGCCAGTAAGAGTTGACAGAGAAACCCTGAATACAAACACTGTCCAGTCACTACAATACACCGTTACAGGGCAAACTTTAAGGCCTTTTTTACACTTATTGTAAGATTTTATCATGAATAAACCCCTGTAAATCCTCTCAGAAATCATAGAGAGAAGAATCAGTTTTCTTCACTATCACAGTGATAGTTGTCTGTACATCCAGCAGCTGATCACAGATCAGTCAGCTCTCTGATGTTAGTGGATGATAATTCAGTCGTCTCTCGTCTCTCTGTGTTGTGCAACAGGAAGCCGGCGTGGAAGGACGGCTCCACGGCGACCTGCGTGCTGCTGGTGGACGACACGGTGTACGTGGCCAACCTGGGAGACAGCAGGGTATTCTGGGATTCATCACATCACACTGTTCCTACAGAGTTCTCTATGTATCACCTTTAAATACTGTCAGATAAACGTGCTGTCGGCCTGTGTGTGTGTGTGTGTGTGTGTGTGTGTGTGTGTGTGTGTGTCTGCAGGCGGTGTTGTGTCGGATGGAGGCGATGGGAGGAGCAGACTGAGGAACGGGCTTCTTATGGCGCCGAAATCAATAACTTAGTAAAACAAAACATTGGTTAACTATAAATCAAAATCACAGCTGAGCTGGCAAACAACTTAAACTATTCTAATCTAACAAACCAAAACACAGGAGTGGCAGCCAACTCTTAACCTAGAGTAAATAAACACAACATAAGACTAACCACTTACAAATAACTATGTATCACAAAATACAATATCTCTCTAGCCCAGTTCCAACCGAATCACAGATACTTCTTTACACCACACACAAAGAAGCAACGAGGTAGACTGATCAAGCACAATCACAGCCACCCCGTGTCGGTCATTTTCGCCTCTTTTAACCGATTCGGCCGCGGAGTGGCGGACACCGCGGTGACGTCACACACGGAGAGAGAGGGAGGCGGGCCAACCCCATCACCTTGGAAACCTGCAAAGATGGTTACCAACAGAAGACATCTACCACTCTGATAGATTTAATATAACAGGACCCGTAACAATACTTAAGTATAATTTTGTTAAGTATATCTCTGATAAGTACATAAAAAGTAAACTGAAAGTATACTTCTTGAAAGTATATTCTCTTATTTTAGATTTAACAGAAGTACACTAGTAGCGTACTTGAATCCTTTTATTAAGGGCCGTCCTGACGTCCTCTCTGTCTCTCTGCGTCCGTCCACCAGATGCCGACCCGGTGGACTGTCCGGACTCGGTCCAGAGGTTCCAGGACGGGCTCCACGAGGCGCTGCAGGAGTACGAGTCGGCCCGCAGAGAGCAGCACCGGGCGGGTCGGCTGCTGATGAGCCTCCCGCTGCTGCGACAGACCGCCGACCGAGCCGTGCAGTCCTTCCTGCGGCTGCACCGCCACCGCTGCGTCCCCCTCCACAAACTGCTGCTGGAGATGCTCGACGCCAAGGCCTGAACACGTGTCATCGCTCTGAGACCGCCTTCATCATCATCATCATCATCATCATCCGTCGTCGTCTGAACCTGCACAGATTTACATAAAGTTTTGATTTTCAAACTATTTTTTTAAAACAAAGATATATTTTTTTTAATGTGAACTTTTTCTCAGAGTGTGTGTTTCAGTGTGTGCTGGTTTACCTTAAAGGTGAGCTGGTTACCATAGCAACAGCCAGGGATGGGGAGGAGGATGACGACGACGTAGACGGACCAATGTCGTTTTAACATTGAGGGCTTTTATTTTGTTGATCAAACACATTTCAATGTTGAGGACTTTTATTTTGTTGTACTTTTATTTTGTTGTCCAAAGACGATTTAACGTTGAGAACTTTTATTTTGTTGTTCAAAGCTGTTTTAATGTTGAGAACTTTTATTTTGTTGATCAAAAACATTTTAACCTTGAGGACTTTTATTTTGTCGATCAAATATGTTTTAACATTGAGGACTTTTATTTTGTTGATCAAAAACATTTTAACATTGAGAACTTTTGTTGTCCAAATATGTTTTAACGTTGAGAACTTTTATTTTGTTGATCAAATATGTTTTAACGTTGAGAACTATTATTTTGTTGATCAAATATGTTTTAACGTTGAGGACTTTTATTTTGTTGATCAAAAACATTGTAACGTTGAGGACTTTTATTTTGTTGTTTTTTTAACAGAGATGATAAATTATTGGCTGCTAATTAGTTTTATTAACTGACTCTAGTTGATTTAAAGCTTTTGGAATAAAAACGTGATTTTTAAATGATTCCGTCACGTTTTCACGAGTCATTTATTTATTATTTCTTTATTTTTATATCTTTATTCTATTTTTGTTTTTATTGTTTGAAAACACAAAACATGATTAAAGAAAAGCAGCTGATTTTTTTACAATTATTCCTTTATCGATTAATCTATTTAATTGATTAATAAAAACATATTTTTTATTTATTTAGTATTATTTTATTAAATGCCATAAAAACAGTAAAAAATATCCACAAGTTTCCAGAACCATCAAAGATATTCTGTTTACGATGATAAAAAACAGAGAAAAGCAGCAAATCATCATTTTTTAATTTTATTATTTTTTTATTATTTATTTTATTTTATTGATCCCAATTGTTCTTGTGGGAGGAAACCGAATTACTCGGTGTAAACCCACCAACAGCGCTCAGACGGTCACCGCACTGAGTCACCATCGCCTTGAGGTACTGGACCACGCACTCAGATGTTCACCAAACTGAGTCACCACGTATCAATGAGGTACTGGACCACGCTGCTCAGATGTTCACCAAACTGAGTCACCACGTCACCATGAGATACTGGACCACGCTGCTCAGATGTTCACCAAACTGAGTCACCACGTATCAATAAGGTACTGGACCACGCTGCTCAGATGTTCACCAAACTGAGTCACCATCACTATGAGATACTGGACCACGCTGCTCAGACGGTCACTGCACTGAGCCAAATGGTGCTTTAGTTTTAGTCAGCACATGTGAGACCATTAGCCATAAACCGCCCCACGTGTTTGGTACCATCTACCAGAGGCTGTGAGGATGAAAACATGTTGCCTGGAACCCTGATGGGCACCACCATGTCATTATCCACAACCCGCACCACGTGTTTGGTACCATGTACCGGTGGCTGTGAGGATGATGACTGGTTGCCTGGAGACCTGAGGGGCACCACCATGTCAACGATGTAACGGGGGGGTGTTTCCTTGGCAACCGCTGGTTCAACCTTGGGTTGAATCCGCAGGACTTTCTTTTTAATCCAAGATTTGACCTTCTGCACTACCGGCTTTGATGCCTTCTGCAGAAGTCTTTCGGACTCTTTCAGTTTGTCCTCCAGCGTTTTCTTCTCCATCTTGATCTTATATATGTCCATCCTCTGCTCGTTGATAATCCTGAGCTGAGTGTTGCCGAGCTCGACGACTCTCTTGCACGTCTTGACGTGATGCAAAGCTTTCTTGTTATCCTGAGCCACCGTGTCGTAAGAAGTGATCAACTTCTTCAGGCGGGTAACCTGATCTCGAAGTGGGACGTCATGTTCTTCATCCAGGGGATGCCGCACTCGTTTGTTCCCGTCTACGTGGCGCTGTTTGACAGCAGTGACGCTTCTCTTAAACTTCTGGGTGTCAGAGATAGAAGGCATGCAGAGCTCCAGAGCCTCCTGGAAACGCACCAGTTGGGTCTGCAGCTTTTTGCCCTTCTCCTTCTGCTGGATCAGGTCCGGCTCACAGCTCTTCAGTCTGAACTCCAGATCTAACACCTTGTTGCCCAGGTCAGATTTGTCTCTTTCGGCACCTTTCAGGTTGGCCTTTGTTCTGTTGAGCTCGTACTGTTTGTTACGGCCCTGGCCGTATATGGAAATGTATTTGTATTTAGTGTCAGAGTGAGTGTCTCTATTTGGTGAGGATCTTTGTGTTACTGTGTTTTGTGTGTGTGGATCTTTGATTGTCCTATTTAGGTGCTCGCTCTCTGATTGGCTGGAGGTGTGGGTTCGGTCTGGGCTGTGTCGGCTGCTGATTGGTCCATTCATCATCTCTGCAGTTTAAAATGCTCAGGTGCCCAGCAGTCCGGTGACAGCTAACTGACAGCAGCTCATTCTGTCCTCGGCCTCCAAACCTTAGTGTAAACTTAGTATTTAGCGTGTCTTTAGTAGCCTTGGTGCTCTAGTGTTTTTCTGTACGATTGTATCGTATTTTTCATTGTTTAATAATAGCAAATTGTTTGGTAGGGGTGAACTGCCATTTTTCTTTTATTAACCTTTTCTCCTGTGTATCTGCTGTATCCTAGGGAGCCAGATTTAGTACCTGTATTTTTGTTTGTTTGATTATTTTGTTGAATGTTAGTCAGGGTATTTAAAAGACAGATTTTGTTTGTTGTTTTGGCCTTTGTTCACCTTGAGTTATATTGGTTAATTGTATTGCTTGTTAAAACTTGAGTTAGTAATAAATCTTGTTACTATACTCAAACATCTAGTCCTGAGCTTGTGGTTTGGGGACCGGGGAGGGAATATCCTTTTTATATTTATGTTGCGCTCCGACCCCCCTAGACAGGGGCGTAACACTGTTTCTCTTCTAGTTCGTCCTCTAGACTCTTGGTCTTGTTGGTCTCTCGGTCTAATTCCCCTCGGAGAACAGCCTCGGTTTCATTGAATCCGCGGAAACTTTGTTGCAGTTGGAGTTTTTCTTCGATTAAATCGGCAATCTCAGGATCTTTCTCTGCAATTTCTCTGTCTTTGTCTCTGACAGTCTTCACTAAGGCAGACACCTTCCCAGTGAGATCCTCCCTGCTACTCAGAAGTCTTATTGAGTCCTTCTCCTGTAGAATTTGCTTCTCCAGGGCATCGCAGTTCACCAGACACTCAATATGGGCAGCCTTACGTCTTTTGTTATCCGCGACGAGCTCCACTTGTTTTTTTCGTTCCTCTGCTCGTGAGATCTGCACTTTCTTCATGCAATCCTCCAAATCACGGCGCAGTTGAGCTTTGTGTTCCGCCAGCTCTTCTTTCTGCTTTTGATCTAGCCTTTCCTTTTCTTGTAGGATCATGGTCTGAGCGTCTTTGAGTGCCTTCTCCAGCTTGCTATTATGGTCTGCTAGCACTGACGTGTTGCTCAGTTCCAGATCTGCTGCAATTCCCTTGCAGTTCTCCTTACAGTCATGTAGCTGCTGGCGGTGGGCCTCGTTGCTCTGTTCTTGTTGCTTTTTCCATGCTACGTGTTTTCTCTCGGACTCGTACCAGGTCTGAGCAAAGCTGAAATTTTCATTGTCAATGACCTTTAATTTGGTCTCCAGGTCCTCAAACTTCTTCTTCCAAAGTTCCAACTCATCTTTGAGAGTCTGGTTTTCAGTCACCAGATTGTCTATCTTGACGATGTTGGCCTTACTCACTCTCCGCCACTGCTCCTCTCTCAGGCGATAAATCCTCTTGTCCAGGATCTTCTCCTTGACAAACTGTTCGTAATCACCGTCGTCTAGTGGATTTGATTGTGCCATTTCTTCTCAGTCTCTGTCTGTGTTTCTGTGCAAATTATAGTAACAGCTGTACCCACTGTTGGAAACAGCCAGAAGCTGCTAAAATATGTGTATTGATTAATTAATCGGTACGAGTCAACACTCGTCTTGTCGCAAAATCGCACTGTAAAGCACAGAGCCTGTTGTATCAGATGCTGTGATTTGTGATTTGTGATTTGGCTTGACAGGACTTATACTATAAAATAACTTTAAAGGAAAATTCTAAGGCTTTATGACATCATAAAGAGCAGAGCAGTGACATCATTTCATTCCAACATCATTGCAGACGTGTTTAACATTGAGGACTTTTATTTTGTTGATCAAAAACATTTTAAAATTGAGAACTTTTGTTGTCCAAATATGTTTTAACGTTGAGAACTTTTATTTTGTTGATCATATATGTTTTAACGTTGAGAACTATTATTTTGTTGATCAAATATGTTTTAACGTTGAGGACTTTTATTTTGTTGATCAAAAACATTGTAACGTTGAGGACTTTTATTTTGTTGATCAAAAACATTTTAAAATTGAGAACTTTTGTTGTCCAAATATGTTTTAACGTTGAGAACTTTTATTTTGTTGATCATATATGTTTTAACGTTGAGAACTATTATTTTGTTGATCAAATATGTTTTAACGTTGAGGACTTTTATTTTGTTGATCAAAAACATTGTAACTTTGAGGACTTTTATTTTGTTGTTTTTTTAACAGAGCTGATCAATTATTGGCTGCTGATTAGTTTTATTAACTGACTCTAGTTGATTTAAAGCTTTTGGAATAAAAACATGATTTTTAAATGATTCCCGTCACGTTTTCAAGAGTCATTTATTTATTATTTATTCATTTTTATTTATTTATTCTATTTTTGTTTTTATTGTTTGAAAACACAAAACATTATTAAAGAAAAGCAGCTGAATTTTTACAATTATTCCTCTATCGATTGATCTATTTAATTGATTGATAAAAAAATATTTTTTATTTATTTAGTATTATTTTATTAAATGCCACAAAACAGTAAAAAATATCCACAAGTTCCCAGAACCATCAAAGATATTCTGTTTAAGATGATAGAAAACAGTTAGTTATTAACGTTAGTAACAGTTAGTTGTCAACGATGTAACCGGGTGGTGTTTCCTCGGCAACCGCTGGGACAACCTTGGGTTGAATCCGCGGGACTTTTTTCTTGATCCACGATTTGACCTTCTGCACTGCCGGCTTCGATGCCTTCTAAAGAAGTCTTTCGGACTCTTTAAGTTTTTCCTCCAGCGCCTTACGCCTTTTGTTATCCGCGACGAGCTCCACTTGTTTTTTTCGTTCCTCTGCTCGTGACATCTGCACTTTCTTCATGCAATCCTCCAAATCACGGCGCAGTTGAGCTTTGTGTTCCGCCAGTTCTTCTTTCTGCTTTTGATCTAGCCTTTCTTTTTCTTGTAGGATCATGGTCTGAGCGTCTTTGAGTGCCTTCTCCAGCTTGCTATTATGGTCTGCTAGCACTGACGTGTTGCTCAGTTCCAGATCTGCTGCAATTCCCTTGCAGTTCTCCTTACAGTCATGTAGCTGCTGTCGGTGGGCCTCGTTGCTCTGTTCTTGTTGCTTTTTCCATGCTACGTGTTTTTTCTCGGACTCGTACCAGGTCTGAGCAAAGCTGAGATTTTCATTGTCAATGACCTTTGCTTTGGTCTCCAGGTCCTCAAACTTCTTCCAAAGTTCCAACTCATCTTTGAGAGTCTGGTTTTCAGTCACCAGATTGTCTATCTTGACGATGTTGGCCTTACTCAGTCTCCGCCACTGCTCCTCTCTCAGGCGATAAATCCTCTTGTCCAGGATCTTCTCCTTGACAAACTGTTCGTAATCACCGTCGTCTAGTGGATTTGATTGTGCCAAACATTTTAAACCTTTTAGACCTTCTGCACTGCCGGCTTCGATGCCTTCTGAAGAAGTCTTTCGGACTCTTTAAGTTTGTCCTCCAGCGTTTTCTTCTCCATCTTCATTTTGAACATGTCCATCCAGTCATGTAGCTGCTGTCGGTGGGCCTCGTTGCTCTGTTCTTGTTGCTTTTTCCATGCTACGTGTTTTCTCTCGGACTCGTACCAGGTCTGAGCAAAGCTGAGATTTTCATTGTCAATGACCTTTGCTTTGGTCTCCAGGTCCTCAAACTTCTTCTTCCAAAGTTCCAACTCATCTTTGAGAGTCTGGTTTTCAGTCACCAGATTGTCTATCTTGACGATGTTGGCCTTACTCGCTCTCCGCCACTGCTCCTCTCTCAGGCGATAAATCCTCTTGTCCAGGATCTTCTCCTTGACAAACTGTTCGTAATCACCGTCGTCTAGTGGATTTGATTGTGCCATTTCTTCTCAGTCTCTGTCTGTGTTTCTGTGCAAATTATAGTAACAGCTGTACCCACTGTTGGAAACAGCCAGGAGCTGCTAAAATATGTGTATTGATTAATTAATCAGTACGAGTCAACACTCGTCTTGTCGCAAAATCGCACTGTAAAGCACAGAGCCTGTCGTATCAGAATCTGTGATTTGTGATTTGGCTTGACAGGACTTATACTATAAAATGACTTTAAAGGAAAATTCTAAGGCTTTATGAAATCATAAAGAGCAGAGCAGTGACTCGTTGCTCTGTTCTTGTTGCTTTTTCCATGCTACGTGTTTTTTCTCGGACTCGTACCAGGTCTGAGCAAAGCTGAGATTTTCATTGTCAATGACCTTTGCTTTGGTCTCCAGGTCCTCAAACTTCTTCCAAAGTTCCAACTCATCTTTGAGAGTCTGGTTTTCAGTCACCAGATTGTCTATCTTGACGATGTTGGCCTTACTCAGTCTCCGCCACTGCTCCTCTCTCAGGCGATAAATCCTCTTGTCCAGGATCTTCTCCTTGACAAACTGTTCGTAATCACCGTCGTCTAGTGGATTTGATTGTGCCAAACATTTTAAACCTTTTAGACCTTCTGCACTGCCGGCTTCGATGCCTTCTGAAGAAGTCTTTCGGACTCTTTAAGTTTGTCCTCCAGCGTTTTCTTCTCCATCTTCATCTTGAACATGTCCATCCAGTCATGTAGCTGCTGTCGGTGGGCCTCGTTGCTCTGTTCTTGTTGCTTTTTCCATGCTACGTGTTTTCTCTCGGACTCGTACCAGGTCTGAGCAAAGCTGAGATTTTCATTGTCAATGACCTTTGCTTTGGTCTCCAGGTCCTCAAACTTCTTCTTCCAAAGTTCCAACTCATCTTTGAGAGTCTGGTTTTCAGTCACCAGATTGTCTATCTTGACGATGTTGGCCTTACTCACTCTCCGCCACTGCTCCTCTCTCAGGCGATAAATCCTCTTGTCCAGGATCTTCTCCTTGACAAACTGTTCGTAATCACCGTCGTCTAGTGGATTTGATTGTGCCATTTCTTCTCAGTCTCTGTCTGTGTTTCTGTGCAAATTATAGTAACAGCTGTACCCACTGTTGGAAACAGCCAGGAGCTGCTAAAATATGTGTATTGATTAATTAATCAGTACGAGTCAACACTCGTCTTGTCGCAAAATCGCACTGTAAAGCACAGAGCCTGTCGTATCAGAATCTGTGATTTGTGATTTGGCTTGACAGGACTTATACTATAAAATGACTTTAAAGGAAAATTCTAAGGCTTTATGAAATCATAAAGAGCAGAGCAGTGACTCGTTGCTCTGTTCTTGTTGCTTTTTCCATGCTACGTGTTTTTTCTCGGACTCGTACCAGGTCTGAGCAAAGCTGAGATTTTCATTGTCAATGACCTTTGCTTTGGTCTCCAGGTCCTCAAACTTCTTCCAAAGTTCCAACTCATCTTTGAGAGTCTGGTTTTCAGTCACCAGATTGTCTATCTTGACGATGTTGGCCTTACTCAGTCTCCGCCACTGCTCCTCTCTCAGGCGATAAATCCTCTTGTCCAGGATCTTCTCCTTGACAAACTGTTCGTAATCACCGTCGTCTAGTGGATTTGATTGTGCCAAACATTTTAAACCTTTTAGACCTTCTGCACTGCCGGCTTCGATGCCTTCTGAAGAAGTCTTTCGGACTCTTTAAGTTTGTCCTCCAGCGTTTTCTTCTCCATCTTCATCTTGAACATGTCCATCCAGTCATGTAGCTGCTGTCGGTGGGCCTCGTTGCTCTGTTCTTGTTGCTTTTTCCATGCTACGTGTTTTCTCTCGGACTCGTACCAGGTCTGAGCAAAGCTGAGATTTTCATTGTCAATGACCTTTGCTTTGGTCTCCAGGTCCTCAAACTTCTTCTTCCAAAGTTCCAACTCATCTTTGAGAGTCTGGTTTTCAGTCACCAGATTGTCTATCTTGACGATGTTGGCCTTACTCACTCTCCGCCACTGCTCCTCTCTCAGGCGATAAATCCTCTTGTCCAGGATCTTCTCCTTGACAAACTGTTCGTAATCACCGTCGTCTAGTGGATTTGATTGTGCCATTTCTTCTCAGTCTCTGTCTGTGTTTCTGTGCAAATTATAGTAACAGCTGTACCCACTGTTGGAAACAGCCAGGAGCTGCTAAAATATGTGTATTGATTAATTAATCAGTACGAGTCAACACTCGTCTTGTCGCAAAATCGCACTGTAAAGCACAGAGCCTGTCGTATCAGAATCTGTGATTTGTGATTTGGCTTGACAGGACTTATACTATAAAATGACTTTAAAGGAAAATTCTAAGGCTTTATGAAATCATAAAGAGCAGAGCAGTGACTCGTTGCTCTGTTCTTGTTGCTTTTTCCATGCTACGTGTTTTTTCTCGGACTCGTACCAGGTCTGAGCAAAGCTGAGATTTTCATTGTCAATGACCTTTGCTTTGGTCTCCAGGTCCTCAAACTTCTTCCAAAGTTCCAACTCATCTTTGAGAGTCTGGTTTTCAGTCACCAGATTGTCTATCTTGACGATGTTGGCCTTACTCAGTCTCCGCCACTGCTCCTCTCTCAGGCGATAAATCCTCTTGTCCAGGATCTTCTCCTTGACAAACTGTTCGTAATCACCGTCGTCTAGTGGATTTGATTGTGCCATTTCTATTCAGTATCTGTCTGTGTTTCTGTGCAAATTATAGTAACAGCTGTACCCACTGTTGGAAACAGCCAGAAGCTGCTAAAATATGTGTATTGATTAATTAATCGGTACGAGTCAACACTCGTCTTGTCGCAAAATCGCACTGTAAAGCACAGAGCCTGTCGTATCAGAATCTGTGATTTGTGATTTGGCTTGACAGGACTTATACTATAAAATGACTTTAAAGGAAAATTCTAAGGCTTTATGAAATCATAAAGAGCAGAGCATTGACTCGTTGCTCTGTTCTTGTTGCTTTTTCCATGCTACGTGTTTTTTCTCGGACTCGTACCAGGTCTGAGCAAAGCTGAGATTTTCATTGTCAATGACCTTTGCTTTGGTCTCCAGGTCCTCAAACTTCTTCTTCCAAAGTTCCAACTCATCTTTGAGAGTCTGGTTTTCAGTCACCAGATTGTCTATCTTGACGATGTTGGCCTTACTCAGTCTCCGCCACTGCTCCTCTCTCAGGCGATAAATCCTCTTGTCCAGGATCTTCTCCTTGACAAACTGTTCGTAATCACCGTCGTCTAGTGGATTTGATTGTGCCAAACATTTTAAACCTTTTAGACCTTCTGCACTGCCGGCTTCGATGCCTTCTGAAGAAGTCTTTCGGACTCTTTAAGTTTGTCCTCCAGCGTTTTCTTCTCCATCTTCATCTTGAACATGTCCATCCAGTCATGTAGCTGCTGTCGGTGGGCCTCGTTGCTCTGTTCTTGTTGCTTTTTCCATGCTACGTGTTTTCTCTCGGACTCGTACCAGGTCTGAGCAAAGCTGAGATTTTCATTGTCAATGACCTTTGCTTTGGTCTCCAGGTCCTCAAACTTCTTCTTCCAAAGTTCCAACTCATCTTTGAGAGTCTGGTTTTCAGTCACCAGATTGTCTATCTTGACGATGTTGGCCTTACTCACTCTCCGCCACTGCTCCTCTCTCAGGCGATAAATCCTCTTGTCCAGGATCTTCTCCTTGACAAACTGTTCGTAATCACCGTCGTCTAGTGGATTTGATTGTGCCATTTCTTCTCAGTCTCTGTCTGTGTTTCTGTGCAAATTATAGTAACAGCTGTACCCACTGTTGGAAACAGCCAGGAGCTGCTAAAATATGTGTATTGATTAATTAATCAGTACGAGTCAACACTCGTCTTGTCGCAAAATCGCACTGTAAAGCACAGAGCCTGTCGTATCAGAATCTGTGATTTGTGATTTGGCTTGACAGGACTTATACTATAAAATGACTTTAAAGGAAAATTCTAAGGCTTTATGAAATCATAAAGAGCAGAGCAGTGACTCGTTGCTCTGTTCTTGTTGCTTTTTCCATGCTACGTGTTTTTTCTCGGACTCGTACCAGGTCTGAGCAAAGCTGAGATTTTCATTGTCAATGACCTTTGCTTTGGTCTCCAGGTCCTCAAACTTCTTCCAAAGTTCCAACTCATCTTTGAGAGTCTGGTTTTCAGTCACCAGATTGTCTATCTTGACGATGTTGGCCTTACTCAGTCTCCGCCACTGCTCCTCTCTCAGGCGATAAATCCTCTTGTCCAGGATCTTCTCCTTGACAAACTGTTCGTAATCACCGTCGTCTAGTGGATTTGATTGTGCCAAACATTTTAAACCTTTTAGACCTTCTGCACTGCCGGCTTCGATGCCTTCTGAAGAAGTCTTTCGGACTCTTTAAGTTTGTCCTCCAGCGTTTTCTTCTCCATCTTCATCTTGAACATGTCCATCCAGTCATGTAGCTGCTGTCGGTGGGCCTCGTTGCTCTGTTCTTGTTGCTTTTTCCATGCTACGTGTTTTCTCTCGGACTCGTACCAGGTCTGAGCAAAGCTGAGATTTTCATTGTCAATGACCTTTGCTTTGGTCTCCAGGTCCTCAAACTTCTTCTTCCAAAGTTCCAACTCATCTTTGAGAGTCTGGTTTTCAGTCACCAGATTGTCTATCTTGACGATGTTGGCCTTACTCACTCTCCGCCACTGCTCCTCTCTCAGGCGATAAATCCTCTTGTCCAGGATCTTCTCCTTGACAAACTGTTCGTAATCACCGTCGTCTAGTGGATTTGATTGTGCCATTTCTTCTCAGTCTCTGTCTGTGTTTCTGTGCAAATTATAGTAACAGCTGTACCCACTGTTGGAAACAGCCAGAAGCTGCTAAAATATGTGCATTGATTAATTAATCGGTACGAGTCAACACTCGTCTTGTCGCAAAATCGCACTGTAAAGCACAGAGCCTGTCGTATCAGAATCTGTGATTTGTGATTTGGCTTGACAGGACTTATACTATAAAATGACTTTAAAGGAAAATTCTAAGGCTTTATGAAATCATAAAGAGCAGAGCATTGACTCGTTGCTCTGTTCTTGTTGCTTTTTCCATGCTACGTGTTTTTTCTCGGACTCGTACCAGGTCTGAGCAAAGCTGAGATTTTCATTGTCAATGACCTTTGCTTTGGTCTCCAGGTCCTCAAACTTCTTCTTCCAAAGTTCCAACTCATCTTTGAGAGTCTGGTTTTCAGTCACCAGATTGTCTATCTTGACGATGTTGGCCTTACTCAGTCTCCGCCACTGCTCCTCTTCCAGGCGATAAATCCTCTTGTCCAGGATCTTCTCCTTGACAAACTGTTCGTAATCACCGTCGTCTAGTGGATTTGATTGTGCCAAACATTTTAAACCTTTTAGACCTTCTGCACTGCCGGCTTCGATGCCTTCTGAAGAAGTCTTTCGGACTCTTTAAGTTTGTCCTCCAGCGTTTTCTTCTCCATCTTCATCTTGAACATGTCCATCCAGTCATGTAGCTGCTGTCGGTGGGCCTCGTTGCTCTGTTCTTGTTGCTTTTTCCATGCTACGTGTTTTCTCTCGGACTCGTACCAGGTCTGAGCAAAGCTGAGATTTTCATTGTCAATGACCTTTGCTTTGGTCTCCAGGTCCTCAAACTTCTTCTTCCAAAGTTCCAACTCATCTTTGAGAGTCTGGTTTTCAGTCACCAGATTGTCTATCTTGACGATGTTGGCCTTACTCACTCTCCGCCACTGCTCCTCTCTCAGGCGATAAATCCTCTTGTCCAGGATCTTCTCCTTGACAAACTGTTCGTAATCACCGTCGTCTAGTGGATTTGATTGTGCCATTTCTTCTCAGTCTCTGTCTGTGTTTCTGTGCAAATTATAGTAACAGCTGTACCCACTGTTGGAAACAGCCAGGAGCTGCTAAAATATGTGTATTGATTAATTAATCAGTACGAGTCAACACTCGTCTTGTCGCAAAATCGCACTGTAAAGCACAGAGCCTGTCGTATCAGAATCTGTGATTTGTGATTTGGCTTGACAGGACTTATACTATAAAATGACTTTAAAGGAAAATTCTAAGGCTTTATGAAATCATAAAGAGCAGAGCAGTGACTCGTTGCTCTGTTCTTGTTGCTTTTTCCATGCTACGTGTTTTTTCTCGGACTCGTACCAGGTCTGAGCAAAGCTGAGATTTTCATTGTCAATGACCTTTGCTTTGGTCTCCAGGTCCTCAAACTTCTTCCAAAGTTCCAACTCATCTTTGAGAGTCTGGTTTTCAGTCACCAGATTGTCTATCTTGACGATGTTGGCCTTACTCACTCTCCGCCACTGCTCCTCTCTCAGGCGATAAATCCTCTTGTCCAGGATCTTCTCCTTGACAAACTGTTCGTAATCACCGTCGTCTAGTGGATTTGATTGTGCCATTTCTATTCAGTATCTGTCTGTGTTTCTGTGCAAATTATAGTAACAGCTGTACCCACTGTTGGAAACAGCCAGAAGCTGCTAAAATATGTGTATTGATTAATTAATCGGTACGAGTCAACACTCGTCTTGTCGCAAAATCGCACTGTAAAGCACAGAGCCTGTCGTATCAGAATCTGTGATTTGTGATTTGGCTTGGCAGGACTTATACTATAAAATGACTTTAAAGGAAAATTCTAAGGCTTTATGAAATCATAAAGAGCAGAGCAGTGACTCGTTGCTCTGTTCTTGTTGCTTTTTCCATGCTACGTGTTTTTTCTCGGACTCGTACCAGGTCTGAGCAAAGCTGAGATTTTCATTGTCAATGACCTTTGCTTTGGTCTCCAGGTCCTCAAACTTCTTCCAAAGTTCCAACTCATCTTTGAGAGTCTGGTTTTCAGTCACCAGATTGTCTATCTTGACGATGTTGGCCTTACTCAGTCTCCGCCACTGCTCCTCTCTCAGGCGATAAATCCTCTTGTCCAGGATCTTCTCCTTGACAAACTGTTCGTAATCACCGTCGTCTAGTGGATTTGATTGTGCCAAACATTTTAAACCTTTTAGACCTTCTGCACTGCCGGCTTCGATGCCTTCTGAAGAAGTCTTTCGGACTCTTTAAGTTTGTCCTCCAGCGTTTTCTTCTCCATCTTCATCTTGAACATGTCCATCCAGTCATGTAGCTGCTGTCGGTGGGCCTCGTTGCTCTGTTCTTGTTGCTTTTTCCATGCTACGTGTTTTCTCTCGGACTCGTACCAGGTCTGAGCAAAGCTGAGATTTTCATTGTCAATGACCTTTGCTTTGGTCTCCAGGTCCTCAAACTTCTTCTTCCAAAGTTCCAACTCATCTTTGAGAGTCTGGTTTTCAGTCACCAGATTGTCTATCTTGACGATGTTGGCCTTACTCACTCTCCGCCACTGCTCCTCTCTCAGGCGATAAATCCTCTTGTCCAGGATCTTCTCCTTGACAAACTGTTCGTAATCACCGTCGTCTAGTGGATTTGATTGTGCCATTTCTTCTCAGTCTCTGTCTGTGTTTCTGTGCAAATTATAGTAACAGCTGTACCCACTGTTGGAAACAGCCAGGAGCTGCTAAAATATGTGTATTGATTAATTAATCAGTACGAGTCAACACTCGTCTTGTCG
The DNA here is from genome assembly GCA_916701645.2 of Sebastolobus alascanus. NCBI lineage: Eukaryota > Metazoa > Chordata > Actinopteri > Perciformes > Sebastidae > Sebastolobus > Sebastolobus alascanus. Next base: position 85,197 of record CAKAOJ020000429.1, on the reverse strand, counting down.
CAAAATCGCACTGTAAAGCACAGAGCCTGTCGTATCAGAATCTGTGATTTGTGATTTGGCTTGACAGGACTTATACTATAAAATGACTTTAAAGGAAAATTCTAAGGCTTTATGAAATCATAAAGAGCAGAGCAGTGACTCGTTGCTCTGTTCTTGTTGCTTTTTCCATGCTACGTGTTTTTTCTCGGACTCGTACCAGGTCTGAGCAAAGCTGAGATTTTCATTGTCAATGACCTTTGCTTTGGTCTCCAGGTCCTCAAACTTCTTCCAAAGTTCCAACTCATCTTTGAGAGTCTGGTTTTCAGTCACCAGATTGTCTATCTTGACGATGTTGGCCTTACTCAGTCTCCGCCACTGCTCCTCTCTCAGGCGATAAATCCTCTTGTCCAGGATCTTCTCCTTGACAAACTGTTCGTAATCACCGTCGTCTAGTGGATTTGATTGTGCCAAACATTTTAAACCTTTTAGACCTTCTGCACTGCCGGCTTCGATGCCTTCTGAAGAAGTCTTTCGGACTCTTTAAGTTTGTCCTCCAGCGTTTTCTTCTCCATCTTCATCTTGAACATGTCCATCCAGTCATGTAGCTGCTGTCGGTGGGCCTCGTTGCTCTGTTCTTGTTGCTTTTTCCATGCTACGTGTTTTCTCTCGGACTCGTACCAGGTCTGAGCAAAGCTGAGATTTTCATTGTCAATGACCTTTGCTTTGGTCTCCAGGTCCTCAAACTTCTTCTTCCAAAGTTCCAACTCATCTTTGAGAGTCTGGTTTTCAGTCACCAGATTGTCTATCTTGACGATGTTGGCCTTACTCACTCTCCGCCACTGCTCCTCTCTCAGGCGATAAATCCTCTTGTCCAGGATCTTCTCCTTGACAAACTGTTCGTAATCACCGTCGTCTAGTGGATTTGATTGTGCCATTTCTTCTCAGTCTCTGTCTGTGTTTCTGTGCAAATTATAGTAACAGCTGTACCCACTGTTGGAAACAGCCAGGAGCTGCTAAAATATGTGTATTGATTAATTAATCAGTACGAGTCAACACTCGTCTTGTCGCAAAATCGCACTGTAAAGCACAGAGCCTGTCGTATCAGAATCTGTGATTTGTGATTTGGCTTGACAGGACTTATACTATAAAATGACTTTAAAGGAAAATTCTAAGGCTTTATGAAATCATAAAGAGCAGAGCAGTGACTCGTTGCTCTGTTCTTGTTGCTTTTTCCATGCTACGTGTTTTTTCTCGGACTCGTACCAGGTCTGAGCAAAGCTGAGATTTTCATTGTCAATGACCTTTGCTTTGGTCTCCAGGTCCTCAAACTTCTTCCAAAGTTCCAACTCATCTTTGAGAGTCTGGTTTTCAGTCACCAGATTGTCTATCTTGACGATGTTGGCCTTACTCAGTCTCCGCCACTGCTCCTCTCTCAGGCGATAAATCCTCTTGTCCAGGATCTTCTCCTTGACAAACTGTTCGTAATCACCGTCGTCTAGTGGATTTGATTGTGCCAAACATTTTAAACCTTTTAGACCTTCTGCACTGCCGGCTTCGATGCCTTCTGAAGAAGTCTTTCGGACTCTTTAAGTTTGTCCTCCAGCGTTTTCTTCTCCATCTTCATCTTGAACATGTCCATCCAGTCATGTAGCTGCTGTCGGTGGGCCTCGTTGCTCTGTTCTTGTTGCTTTTTCCATGCTACGTGTTTTCTCTCGGACTCGTACCAGGTCTGAGCAAAGCTGAGATTTTCATTGTCAATGACCTTTGCTTTGGTCTCCAGGTCCTCAAACTTCTTCTTCCAAAGTTCCAACTCATCTTTGAGAGTCTGGTTTTCAGTCACCAGATTGTCTATCTTGACGATGTTGGCCTTACTCACTCTCCGCCACTGCTCCTCTCTCAGGCGATAAATCCTCTTGTCCAGGATCTTCTCCTTGACAAACTGTTCGTAATCACCGTCGTCTAGTGGATTTGATTGTGCCATTTCTTCTCAGTCTCTGTCTGTGTTTCTGTGCAAATTATAGTAACAGCTGTACCCACTGTTGGAAACAGCCAGGAGCTGCTAAAATATGTGTATTGATTAATTAATCAGTACGAGTCAACACTCGTCTTGTCGCAAAATCGCACTGTAAAGCACAGAGCCTGTCGTATCAGAATCTGTGATTTGTGATTTGGCTTGACAGGACTTATACTATAAAATGACTTTAAAGGAAAATTCTAAGGCTTTATGAAATCATAAAGAGCAGAGCAGTGACTCGTTGCTCTGTTCTTGTTGCTTTTTCCATGCTACGTGTTTTTTCTCGGACTCGTACCAGGTCTGAGCAAAGCTGAGATTTTCATTGTCAATGACCTTTGCTTTGGTCTCCAGGTCCTCAAACTTCTTCCAAAGTTCCAACTCATCTTTGAGAGTCTGGTTTTCAGTCACCAGATTGTCTATCTTGACGATGTTGGCCTTACTCAGTCTCCGCCACTGCTCCTCTCTCAGGCGATAAATCCTCTTGTCCAGGATCTTCTCCTTGACAAACTGTTCGTAATCACCGTCGTCTAGTGGATTTGATTGTGCCAAACATTTTAAACCTTTTAGACCTTCTGCACTGCCGGCTTCGATGCCTTCTGAAGAAGTCTTTCGGACTCTTTAAGTTTGTCCTCCAGCGTTTTCTTCTCCATCTTCATCTTGAACATGTCCATCCAGTCATGTAGCTGCTGTCGGTGGGCCTCGTTGCTCTGTTCTTGTTGCTTTTTCCATGCTACGTGTTTTCTCTCGGACTCGTACCAGGTCTGAGCAAAGCTGAGATTTTCATTGTCAATGACCTTTGCTTTGGTCTCCAGGTCCTCAAACTTCTTCTTCCAAAGTTCCAACTCATCTTTGAGAGTCTGGTTTTCAGTCACCAGATTGTCTATCTTGACGATGTTGGCCTTACTCACTCTCCGCCACTGCTCCTCTCTCAGGCGATAAATCCTCTTGTCCAGGATCTTCTCCTTGACAAACTGTTCGTAATCACCGTCGTCTAGTGGATTTGATTGTGCCATTTCTTCTCAGTCTCTGTCTGTGTTTCTGTGCAAATTATAGTAACAGCTGTACCCACTGTTGGAAACAGCCAGGAGCTGCTAAAATATGTGTATTGATTAATTAATCAGTACGAGTCAACACTCGTCTTGTCGCAAAATCGCACTGTAAAGCACAGAGCCTGTCGTATCAGAATCTGTGATTTGTGATTTGGCTTGACAGGACTTATACTATAAAATGACTTTAAAGGAAAATTCTAAGGCTTTATGAAATCATAAAGAGCAGAGCAGTGACTCGTTGCTCTGTTCTTGTTGCTTTTTCCATGCTACGTGTTTTTTCTCGGACTCGTACCAGGTCTGAGCAAAGCTGAGATTTTCATTGTCAATGACCTTTGCTTTGGTCTCCAGGTCCTCAAACTTCTTCCAAAGTTCCAACTCATCTTTGAGAGTCTGGTTTTCAGTCACCAGATTGTCTATCTTGACGATGTTGGCCTTACTCACTCTCCGCCACTGCTCCTCTCTCAGGCGATAAATCCTCTTGTCCAGGATCTTCTCCTTGACAAACTGTTCGTAATCACCGTCGTCTAGTGGATTTGATTGTGCCATTTCTATTCAGTATCTGTCTGTGTTTCTGTGCAAATTATAGTAACAGCTGTACCCACTGTTGGAAACAGCCAGAAGCTGCTAAAATATGTGTATTGATTAATTAATCGGTACGAGTCAACACTCGTCTTGTCGCAAAATCGCACTGTAAAGCACAGAGCCTGTCGTATCAGAATCTGTGATTTGTGATTTGGCTTGACAGGACTTATACTATAAAATGACTTTAAAGGAAAATTCTAAGGCTTTATGAAATCATAAAGAGCAGAGCATTGACTCGTTGCTCTGTTCTTGTTGCTTTTTCCATGCTACGTGTTTTTTCTCGGACTCGTACCAGGTCTGAGCAAAGCTGAGATTTTCATTGTCAATGACCTTTGCTTTGGTCTCCAGGTCCTCAAACTTCTTCTTCCAAAGTTCCAACTCATCTTTGAGAGTCTGGTTTTCAGTCACCAGATTGTCTATCTTGACGATGTTGGCCTTACTCAGTCTCCGCCACTGCTCCTCTCTCAGGCGATAAATCCTCTTGTCCAGGATCTTCTCCTTGACAAACTGTTCGTAATCACCGTCGTCTAGTGGATTTGATTGTGCCAAACATTTTAAACCTTTTAGACCTTCTGCACTGCCGGCTTCGATGCCTTCTGAAGAAGTCTTTCGGACTCTTTAAGTTTGTCCTCCAGCGTTTTCTTCTCCATCTTCATCTTGAACATGTCCATCCAGTCATGTAGCTGCTGTCGGTGGGCCTCGTTGCTCTGTTCTTGTTGCTTTTTCCATGCTACGTGTTTTCTCTCGGACTCGTACCAGGTCTGAGCAAAGCTGAGATTTTCATTGTCAATGACCTTTGCTTTGGTCTCCAGGTCCTCAAACTTCTTCTTCCAAAGTTCCAACTCATCTTTGAGAGTCTGGTTTTCAGTCACCAGATTGTCTATCTTGACGATGTTGGCCTTACTCACTCTCCGCCACTGCTCCTCTCTCAGGCGATAAATCCTCTTGTCCAGGATCTTCTCCTTGACAAACTGTTCGTAATCACCGTCGTCTAGTGGATTTGATTGTGCCATTTCTTCTCAGTCTCTGTCTGTGTTTCTGTGCAAATTATAGTAACAGCTGTACCCACTGTTGGAAACAGCCAGGAGCTGCTAAAATATGTGTATTGATTAATTAATCAGTACGAGTCAACACTCGTCTTGTCGCAAAATCGCACTGTAAAGCACAGAGCCTGTCGTATCAGAATCTGTGATTTGTGATTTGGCTTGACAGGACTTATACTATAAAATGACTTTAAAGGAAAATTCTAAGGCTTTATGAAATCATAAAGAGCAGAGCAGTGACTCGTTGCTCTGTTCTTGTTGCTTTTTCCATGCTACGTGTTTTTTCTCGGACTCGTACCAGGTCTGAGCAAAGCTGAGATTTTCATTGTCAATGACCTTTGCTTTGGTCTCCAGGTCCTCAAACTTCTTCCAAAGTTCCAACTCATCTTTGAGAGTCTGGTTTTCAGTCACCAGATTGTCTATCTTGACGATGTTGGCCTTACTCAGTCTCCGCCACTGCTCCTCTTCCAGGCGATAAATCCTCTTGTCCAGGATCTTCTCCTTGACAAGCTGTTCGTAATCACCGTCGTCTAGTGGATTTGATTGTGCCAAACATTTTAAACCTTTTAGACCTTCTGCACTGCCGGCTTCGATGCCTTCTGAAGAAGTCTTTCGGACTCTTTAAGTTTGTCCTCCAGCGTTTTCTTCTCCATCTTCATCTTGAACATGTCCATCCAGTCATGTAGCTGCTGTCGGTGGGCCTCGTTGCTCTGTTCTTGTTGCTTTTTCCATGCTACGTGTTTTCTCTCGGACTCGTACCAGGTCTGAGCAAAGCTGAGATTTTCATTGTCAATGACCTTTGCTTTGGTCTCCAGGTCCTCAAACTTCTTCTTCCAAAGTTCCAACTCATCTTTGAGAGTCTGGTTTTCAGTCACCAGATTGTCTATCTTGACGATGTTGGCCTTACTCACTCTCCGCCACTGCTCCTCTCTCAGGCGATAAATCCTCTTGTCCAGGATCTTCTCCTTGACAAACTGTTCGTAATCACCGTCGTCTAGTGGATTTGATTGTGCCATTTCTTCTCAGTCTCTGTCTGTGTTTCTGTGCAAATTATAGTAACAGCTGTACCCACTGTTGGAAACAGCCAGGAGCTGCTAAAATATGTGTATTGATTAATTAATTAGTACGAGTCAACACTCGTCGCAAAATCGCACTGTAAAGCACAGAGCCTGTCGTATCAGAATCTGTGATTTGTGATTTGGCTTGACAGGACTTATACTATAAAATGACTTTAAAGGAAAATTCTAAGGCTTTATGAAATCATAAAGAGCAGAGCAGTGACTCGTTGCTCTGTTCTTGTTGCTTTTTCCATGCTACGTGTTTTTTCTCGGACTCGTACCAGGTCTGAGCAAAGCTGAGATTTTCATTGTCAATGACCTTTGCTTTGGTCTCCAGGTCCTCAAACTTCTTCTTCCAAAGTTCCAACTCATCTTTGAGAGTCTGGTTTTCAGTCACCAGATTGTCTATCTTGACGATGTTGGCCTTACTCAGTCTCCGCCACTGCTCCTCTTCCAGGCGATAAATCCTCTTGTCCAGGATCTTCTCCTTGACAAACTGTTCGTAATCACCGTCGTCTAGTGGATTTGATTGTGCCAAACATTTTAAACCTTTTAGACCTTCTGCACTGCCGGCTTCGATGCCTTCTGAAGAAGTCTTTCGGACTCTTTAAGTTTGTCCTCCAGCGTTTTCTTCTCCATCTTCATCTTGAACATGTCCATCCAGTCATGTAGCTGCTGTCGGTGGGCCTCGTTGCTCTGTTCTTGTTGCTTTTTCCATGCTACGTGTTTTCTCTCGGACTCGTACCAGGTCTGAGCAAAGCTGAGATTTTCATTGTCAATGACCTTTGCTTTGGTCTCCAGGTCCTCAAACTTCTTCTTCCAAAGTTCCAACTCATCTTTGAGAGTCTGGTTTTCAGTCACCAGATTGTCTATCTTGACGATGTTGGCCTTACTCACTCTCCGCCACTGCTCCTCTCTCAGGCGATAAATCCTCTTGTCCAGGATCTTCTCCTTGACAAACTGTTCGTAATCACCGTCGTCTAGTGGATTTGATTGTGCCATTTCTTCTCAGTCTCTGTCTGTGTTTCTGTGCAAATTATAGTAACAGCTGTACCCACTGTTGGAAACAGCCAGGAGCTGCTAAAATATGTGTATTGATTAATTAATCAGTACGAGTCAACACTCGTCTTGTCGCAAAATCGCACTGTAAAGCACAGAGCCTGTCGTATCAGAATCTGTGATTTGTGATTTGGCTTGACAGGACTTATACTATAAAATGACTTTAAAGGAAAATTCTAAGGCTTTATGAAATCATAAAGAGCAGAGCAGTGACTCGTTGCTCTGTTCTTGTTGCTTTTTCCATGCTACGTGTTTTTTCTCGGACTCGTACCAGGTCTGAGCAAAGCTGAGATTTTCATTGTCAATGACCTTTGCTTTGGTCTCCAGGTCCTCAAACTTCTTCCAAAGTTCCAACTCATCTTTGAGAGTCTGGTTTTCAGTCACCAGATTGTCTATCTTGACGATGTTGGCCTTACTCAGTCTCCGCCACTGCTCCTCTCTCAGGCGATAAATCCTCTTGTCCAGGATCTTCTCCTTGACAAACTGTTCGTAATCACCGTCGTCTAGTGGATTTGATTGTGCCATTTCTTCTCAGTCTCTGTCTGTGTTTCTGTGCAAATTATAGTAACAGCTGTACCCACTGTTGGAAACAGCCAGAAGCTGCTAAAATATGTGCATTGATTAATTAATCGGTACGAGTCAACACTCGTCTTGTCGCAAAATCGCACTGTAAAGCACAGAGCCTGTCGTATCAGAATCTGTGATTTGTGATTTGGCTTGGCAGGACTTATACCTTAAAATAACTTTAAAGGAAAATTCTAAGGCTTTATGACATCATAAAGAGCAGAGCAGTGACATCATTTCATTCCAACATCATTGCAGACAGAATGCAGTGTTTAACATTGAGGACTTTTATTTTGTTGATCAAAAACATTTTAAAATTGAGAACTTTTGTTGTCCAAATATGTTTTAACGTTGAGAACTTTTATTTTGTTGATCATATATGTTTTAACGTTGAGAACTATTATTTTGTTGATCAAATATGTTTTAACGTTGAGGACTTTTATTTTGTTGATCAAAAACATTGTAACTTTGAGGACTTTTATTTTGTTGTTTTTTTAACAGAGCTGATCAATTATTGGCTGCTGATTAGTTTTATTAACTGACTCTAGTTGATTTAAAGCTTTTGGAATAAAAACATGATTTTTAAATGATTCCCGTCACGTTTTCAAGAGTCATTTATTTATTATTTATTCATTTTTATTTATTTATTCTATTTTTGTTTTTATTGTTTGAAAACACAAAACATTATTGAAGAAAAGCAGCTGAATTTTTACAATTATTCCTCTATCGATTAATCTATTTAATTGATTAATAAAAAAATATTTTTTATTTATTTAGTATTATTTTATTAAATGCCACAAAACAGTAAAAAAATATCCACAAGTTCCCAGAACCATCAAAGATATTCTGTTTACGATGATAGAAAACAGAGAAAAGCAGCAAATCATCATTTTTTTATTTTATTATTTTTTATTATTTATTTTATTTTATTGATCACAATTATTCATGTGGGAGGAAACCGAATTACTCGGTGTCAACCCACCAACAGCGCTCAGACGGTCACCGCACTGAGCCAAATGGTGCTTTAGTTTTAGTCAACACATGTGAAACCGTTATCCATAAACCGCCCCACGTGTTTGGTACCATCTACCAGAGGCTGTGAGGATGACGACATGTTGCCTGGAGACCTGATGGGCACCACCATGTCATTATCCACAACCCGCCCCACGTGTTCGGTACCATTATCCGGTGGTTGTGATGATAGTGACCTGTTGCCTGGAGACCTGAGGGGCACCACCATGTCGACTATGTAACCGGGTGGTGTTTCCTCGGCAACTGCTGGGACAACCTTGGGTTGAATCCGCGGGACTTTTTTCTTGATCCACGATTTGACCTTCTGCACTGCCGGCTTCGATGCCTTCTGCAGAAGTCTTTCGGACTGTTTAAGTTTGTCCTCCAGCGTTTTCTTCTCCATCTTGATCTTGAACATGTCCGTCCTCTGCTCGTTGATAATCCTGAGCTGAGTGTTGCCGAGCTCGACGACTCTCTTGCACGTCTTGACATAATGCGAAGCTTTCTTGTTATCCTGAGCCACCGTGTCGTAAGAAGTGATCAACTCCTTCAGACGGGAAACCTGATCTCGAAGTGGGACGTCATGTTCTTCATCATGGGGATGCCGCACTCGTTTGTTCCCGTCTACGTGGCGCTGTTTAACAGTAGTGACGCTTCTCTTAAACTTCTGGGTGTCAGAGATAGAAGGCATGCAGAGCTCCAGAGCCTCCTGGAAACGCACCAAATATGTTTTAACGTTGAGAACTTTTATTTTGTTGATCATATATGTTTTAACGTTGAGAACTATTATTTTGTTGATCAAATATGTTTTAACGTTGAGGACTTTTATTTTGTTGATCAAAAACATTGTAACGTTGAGGACTTTTATTTTGTTGTTTTTTTAACAGAGCTGATCAATTATTGGCTGCTGATTAGTTTTATTAACTGACTCTAGTTATTATTTATTCATTTTTATTTATTTATTCTATTTTTGTTTTTATTGTTTGAAAACACAAAACATTATTAAAGAAAAGCAGCTGAATTTTTACAATTATTCCTCTATCGATTGATCTATTTAATTGATTGATAAAAAAATATTTTTTATTTATTTAGTATTATTTTATTAAATGCCACAAAACAGTAAAAAATATCCACAAGTTCCCAGAACCATCAAAGATATTCTGTTTAAGATGATAGAAAACAGTTAGTTATTAACGTTAGTAACAGTTAGTTGTCAACGATGTAACCGGGTGGTGTTTCCTCGGCAACCGCTGGGACAACCTTGGGTTGAATCCGCGGGACTTTTTTCTTGATCCACGATTTGACCTTCTGCACTGCCGGCTTCGATGCCTTCTAAAGAAGTCTTTCGGACTCTTTAAGTTTTTCCTCCAGCGCCTTACGCCTTTTGTTATCCGCGACGAGCTCCACTTGTTTTTTTCGTTCCTCTGCTCGTGACATCTGCACTTTCTTCATGCAATCCTCCAAATCACGGCGCAGTTGAGCTTTGTGTTCCGCCAGCTCTTCTTTCTGCTTTTGATCTAGCCTTTCTTTTTCTTGTAGGATCATGGTCTGAGCGTCTTTGAGTGCCTTCTCCAGCTTGCTATTATGGTCTGCTAGCACTGACGTGTTGCTCAGTTCCAGATCTGCTGCAATTCCCTTGCAGTTCTCCCTACAGTCATGTAGCTGCTGTCGGTGGGCCTCGTTGCTCTGTTCTTGTTGCTTTTTCCATGCTACGTGTTTTCTCTCGGACTCGTACCAGGTCTGAGCAAAGCTGAGATTTTCATCGTCAATGACCTTTGCTTTGGTCTCCAGGTCCTCAAACTTCTTCTTCCAAAGTTCCAACTCATCCTTGAGAGTCTGGTTTTCAGTCACCAGATTGTCTATCTTGACGATGTTGGCCTTACTCACTCTCCGCCACTGCTCCTCTCTCAGGCGATAAATCCTCTTGTCCAGGATCTTCTCCTTGACAAACTGTTCGTAATCACCGTCGTCTAGTGGATTTGATTGTGCCATTTCTTCTCAGTCTCTGTCTGTGTTTCTGTGCAAATTATAGTAACAGCTGTACCCACTGTTGGAAACAGCCAGGAGCTGCTAAAATATGTGTATTGATTAATTAATCAGTACGAGTCAACACTCGTCTTGTCGCAAAATCGCACTGTAAAGCACAGAGCCTGTCGTATCAGAATCTGTGATTTGTGATTTGGCTTGACAGGACTTATACTATAAAATGACTTTAAAGGAAAATTCTAAGGCTTTATGAAATCATAAAGAGCAGAGCAGTGACTCGTTGCTCTGTTCTTGTTGCTTTTTCCATGCTACGTGTTTTTTCTCGGACTCGTACCAGGTCTGAGCAAAGCTGAGATTTTCATTGTCAATGACCTTTGCTTTGGTCTCCAGGTCCTCAAACTTCTTCTTCCAAAGTTCCAACTCATCTTTGAGAGTCTGGTTTTCAGTCACCAGATTGTCTATCTTGACGATGTTGGCCTTACTCAGTCTCCGCCACTGCTCCTCTTCCAGGCGATAAATCCTCTTGTCCAGGATCTTCTCCTTGACAAACTGTTCGTAATCGCCGTCGTCTAGTGGATTTGATTGTGCCAAACATTTTAAACCTTTTAGACCTTCTGCACTGCCGGCTTCGATGCCTTCTGAAGAAGTCTTTCGGACTCTTTAAGTTTGTCCTCCAGCGTTTTCTTCTCCATCTTCATCTTGAACATGTCCATCCAGTCATGTAGCTGCTGTCGGTGGGCCTCGTTGCTCTGTTCTTGTTGCTTTTTCCATGCTACGTGTTTTCTCTCGGACTCGTACCAGGTCTGAGCAAAGCTGAGATTTTCATTGTCAATGACCTTTGCTTTGGTCTCCAGGTCCTCAAACTTCTTCTTCCAAAGTTCCAACTCATCTTTGAGAGTCTGGTTTTCAGTCACCAGATTGTCTATCTTGACGATGTTGGCCTTACTCACTCTCCGCCACTGCTCCTCTCTCAGGCGATAAATCCTCTTGTCCAGGATCTTCTCCTTGACAAACTGTTCGTAATCGCCGTCGTCTAGTGGATTTGATTGTGCCAAACATTTTAAACCTTTTAGACCTTCTGCACTGCCGGCTTCGATGCCTTCTGAAGAAGTCTTTCGGACTCTTTAAGTTTGTCCTCCAGCGTTTTCTTCTCCATCTTCATCTTGAACATGTCCATCCAGTCATGTAGCTGCTGTCGGTGGGCCTCGTTGCTCTGTTCTTGTTGCTTTTTCCATGCTACGTGTTTTCTCTCGGACTCGTACCAGGTCTGAGCAAAGCTGAGATTTTCATTGTCAATGACCTTTGCTTTGGTCTCCAGGTCCTCAAACTTCTTCTTCCAAAGTTCCAACTCATCTTTGAGAGTCTGGTTTTCAGTCACCAGATTGTCTATCTTGACGATGTTGGCCTTACTCACTCTCCGCCACTGCTCCTCTCTCAGGCGATAAATCCTCTTGTCCAGGATCTTCTCCTTGACAAACTGTTCTTAATCGCCGTCGTCTAGTGGATTTGATTGTGCCATTTTAAACCTTTTAGACCTTCTGCACTGCCGGCTGTTTCTGTGCAAATTATAGTAACAGCTGTACCCACTGTTGGAAACAGCCAGGAGCTGCTAAAATATGTGTATTGATTAATTAATAGTACGAGTCAACACTCGTCTTGTCGCAAAATCGCACTGTAAAGCACAGAGCCTGTCGTATCAGAATCTGTGATTTGTGATTTGGCTTGCAGGACTAATACTATAAAATGACTTTAAAGGAAAAATTCTAAGGCTTTATGAAATCATAAAGAGCAGAGCAGTGACCTCGTTGCTCTGTTCTTGTTGCTTTTTCCATGCTACGTGTTTTTTCTCGGAACTCGTACCAGGTCTGAGCAAAGCTGAGATTTTCATTGTCATTGACCTTGCTTTTGGCTCCAGGTCCTCAAACTTCTTCTTCCAAAGTTCCAACTCATCTTTGAGAGTCTGGTTTTCAGTCACCAGATTGTCTATCTTGACGATGTTGGCCTTACTCAGTCTCCGCCACTGCTCTCTTCCAGGCGATAATCTCTTGTCCAGGATCTTCTCCTTGACAAACTGTTCGTAATCACCGTCCGTCTAGTGGATTTGATTGTGCCCAAACATTTTAAACCTTTTAGACCTTCTGCACTGCCGGCTTCGATGCCTTCTGAAGAAGTCTTTCGGACTCATTAAGTTTGTCCTCCAGCGTTTTCTTCTCATCTTCATCTTGAACATGTCCATCCAGTCATGTAGCTGCTGTCGGTGGGCCTCGTTGCTCCTGTTCTTGTTGCTTTTTCCATGCTACGTGTTTTCTCTCGGACTCGTACCAGGTCTGAGCAAAGCTGAGATTTTCATTGTCAATGACCTTTGCTTTGGTCTCCAGGTCCTCAAACTTTCTTCTTCCAAAGTTCCAACTCAACTTTGAGAGTCTGGTTTTCAGTCACCAGATTGTCTATCTTGACGATGTTGGCCTTACTCACTCTCGCCACTGCTCCTCTCTCAGGCGATAATCTCTTGTCCAGGATCTTCTCCTTGACAAACTGTTCGTAATCACCGTCCGTCTAGTGGATTTGATTGTGCCATTTCTTCTCAGTCTCTGTCTGTGTTTCTGTGCAAATTATAGTAACAGCTGTACCCACTGTTGGAAACAGCCAGGAGCTGCTAAAATATGTGTATTGATTAATTAATCAGTAAAAAGTTTGATTATTAAGGAGAGCAACTCGTTGTCGATCGTGTGGCCCCTTTTCAGACGTGTTTTTTGGCTGCAGGTTACCTAAAATCTTTAAAGGAAATTTGCTTTGATCTGCAGGCTCATCTTTCTTCCAAAATTCCAATCATTTCTTTGAGACTTTATTTTATCACAACTTTTAAATTGAGAATTTTTTGCCATATGTTTCTGAGCACTTCTTTCGTGATCAATTTTTTCGGGAACTTTTTGTTGACAAATTGTTTCGTAATTTATTTTTCGTCTTGGATTTTATTTTTGTTTTTTTAAACCTTTTTTAGATTCTGACTCGTTGATTGCTTTGAAAAAAGTTTTTTCCGACTTTTAAGGTCATTATTTTTTTTATTCATTTTATTTATTTATTCTTTTTTGTTTTTTTGTTGAAAACCATTATGAAAGTGTTTTTACATTTTCCTCTATCAAATTATTTTTATTATAAAATGATTTTTTTTTTTCATTTTAAATCCAACTATCCACAAGTTCCCAGAAACCATCAAAGATATTCTGTTTACGATGATAGAAAACAGAGAAAAGCAGCAAATCATCATTTTTTTATTTTATTATTTTTTATTATTTATTTTATTTTATTGATCACAATTATTCATGTGGGAGGAAACCGAATTACTCGCTGTAAACCCACCAACAGCGCTCAGACGGTCACCACACTGAGCCAAATGGTGCTTTAGTTTTAGTCAACACATGTGAAACCGTTATCCATAAACCGCCCCACGTGTTCGGTACCATCTACCGGTGGTTGTGATGATAGTGACCTGTTGCCTGGAGACCTGAGGGGCACCACCATGTCATTATCCACAACCCGCCCACGTGTTCGGTACCATTATCCGGTGGTTGTGATGATAGTGACCTGTTGCCTGGAGACCTGAGGGGCACCACCATGTCAACGATGTAACCGGGTGGTGTTTCCTCGGCAACTGCTGGGACAACCTTGGGTTGAATCCGCGGGACTTTTTTCTTGATCCACGATTTGACCTTCTGCACTGCCGGCTTCGATGCCTTCTGAAGAAGTCTTTCGGACTCTTTAAGTTTGTCCTCCAGCGTTTTCTTCTCCATCTTCATCTTGAACATGTCCGTCCTCTGCTCGTTGATAATCCTGAGCTGAGTGTTGCCGAGCTCGACGACTCTCTTGCACGTCTTGACATAATGCGAAGCTTTCTTGTTATCCTGAGCCACCGTGTCGTAAGAAGTGATCAACTCCTTCAGACGGGAAACCTGATCTCGAAGTGGGACGTCATGTTCTTCATCATGGGGATGCCGCACTCGTTTGTTCCCGTCTACGTGGCGCTGTTTAACAGTAGTGACGCTTCTCTTAAACTTCTGGGTGTCAGAGATAGAAGGCATGCAGAGCTCCAGAGCCTCCTGGAAACGCACCAAATATGTTTTAACGTTGAGAACTTTTATTTTGTTGATCATATATGTTTTAACGTTGAGAACTATTATTTTGTTGATCAAATATGTTTTAACGTTGAGGACTTTTATTTTGTTGATCAAAAACATTGTAACGTTGAGGACTTTTATTTTGTTGTTTTTTTAACAGAGCTGATCAATTATTGGCTGCTGATTAGTTTTATTAACTGACTCTAGTTATTATTTATTCATTTTTATTTATTTATTCTATTTTTGTTTTTATTGTTTGAAAACACAAAACATTATTAAAGAAAAGCAGCTGAATTTTTACAATTATTCCTCTATCGATTGATCTATTTAATTGATTGATAAAAAAATATTTTTTATTTATTTAGTATTATTTTATTAAATGCCACAAAACAGTAAAAAATATCCACAAGTTCCCAGAACCATCAAAGATATTCTGTTTAAGATGATAGAAAACAATTAGTTATTAACGTTAGTAACAGTTAGTTGTCAACGATGTAACCGGGTGGTGTTTCCTCGGCAACCGCTGGGACAACCTTGGGTTGAATCCGCGGGACTTTTTTCTTGATCCACGATTTGACCTTCTGCACTGCCGGCTTCGATGCCTTCTAAAGAAGTCTTTCGGACTCTTTAAGTTTTTCCTCCAGCGCCTTACGCCTTTTGTTATCCGCGACGAGCTCCACTTGTTTTTTTCGTTCCTCTGCTCGTGAGATCTGCACTTTCTTCATGCAATCCTCCAAATCACGGCGCAGTTGAGCTTTGTGTTCCGCCAGCTCTTCTTTCTGCTTTTGATCTAGCCTTTCTTTTTCTTGTAGGATCATGGTCTGAGCGTCTTTGAGTGCCTTCTCCAGCTTGCTATTATGGTCTGCTAGCACTGACGTGTTGCTCAGTTCCAGATCTGCTGCAATTCCCTTGCAGTTCTCCCTACAGTCATGTAGCTGCTGTCGGTGGGCCTCGTTGCTCTGTTCTTGTTGCTTTTTCCATGCTACGTGTTTTCTCTCGGACTCGTACCAGGTCTGAGCAAAGCTGAGATTTTCATTGTCAATGACCTTTGCTTTGGTCTCCAGGTCCTCAAACTTCTTCTTCCAAAGTTCCAACTCATCTTTGAGAGTCTGGTTTTCAGTCACCAGATTGTCTATCTTGACGATGTTGGCCTTACTCACTCTCCGCCACTGCTCCTCTCTCAGGCGATAAATCCTCTTGTCCAGGATCTTCTCCTTGACAAACTGTTCTTAATCACCGTCGTCTAGTGGATTTGATTGTGCCATTTCTTCTCAGTCTCTGTCTGTGTTTCTGTGCAAATTATAGTAACAGCTGTACCCACTGTTGGAAACAGCCAGAAGCTGCTAAAATATGTGCATTGATTAATTAATCGGTACGAGTCA
Organism: Sebastolobus alascanus; assembly: GCA_916701645.2. NCBI lineage: Eukaryota > Metazoa > Chordata > Actinopteri > Perciformes > Sebastidae > Sebastolobus > Sebastolobus alascanus. The sequence continues at coordinate 69,355 of CAKAOJ020000429.1, read as the reverse complement.
ACACTCGTCTTGTCGCAAAATCGCACTGTAAAGCACAGAGCCTGTCGTATCAGAATCTGTGATTTGTGATTTGGCTTGGCAGGACTTATACTATAAAATGACTTTAAAGGAAAATTCTAAGGCTTTATGAAATCATAAAGAGCAGAGCAGTGACTCGTTGCTCTGTTCTTGTTGCTTTTTCCATGCTACGTGTTTTTTCTCGGACTCGTACCAGGTCTGAGCAAAGCTGAGATTTTCATTGTCAATGACCTTTGCTTTGGTCTCCAGGTCCTCAAACTTCTTCTTCCAAAGTTCCAACTCATCTTTGAGAGTCTGGTTTTCAGTCACCAGATTGTCTATCTTGACGATGTTGGCCTTACTCAGTCTCCGCCACTGCTCCTCTCTCAGGCGATAAATCCTCTTGTCCAGGATCTTCTCCTTGACAAACTGTTCGTAATCACCGTCGTCTAGTGGATTTGATTGTGCCATTTCTTCTCAGTCTCTGTCTGTGTTTCTGTGCAAATTATAGTAACAGCTGTACCCACTGTTGGAAACAGCCAGGAGCTGCTAAAATATGTGTATTGATTAATTAATCAGTACGAGTCAACACTCGTCGCAAAATCGCACTGTAAAGCACAGAGCCTGTCGTATCAGAATCTGTGATTTGTGATTTGGCTTGACAGGACTTATACTATAAAATGACTTTAAAGGAAAATTCTAAGGCTTTATGAAATCATAAAGAGCAGAGCAGTGACTCGTTGCTCTGTTCTTGTTGCTTTTTCCATGCTACGTGTTTTCTCTCGGACTCGTACCAGGTCTGAGCAAAGCTGAGATTTTCATTGTCAATGACCTTTGCTTTGGTCTCCAGGTCCTCAAACTTCTTCCAAAGTTCCAACTCATCTTTGAGAGTCTGGTTTTCAGTCACCAGATTGTCTATCTTGACGATGTTGGCCTTACTCACTCTCCGCCACTGCTCCTCTCTCAGGCGATAAATCCTCTTGTCCAGGATCTTCTCCTTGACAAACTGTTCGTAATCACCGTCGTCTAGTGGATTTGATTGTGCCATTTCTTCTCAGTCTCTGTCTGTGTTTCTGTGCAAATTATAGTAACAGCTGTACCCACTGTTGGAAACAGCCAGGAGCTGCTAAAATATGTGTATTGATTAATTAATCGGTACGAGTCAACACTCGTCTTGTCGCAAAATCGCACTGTAAAGCACAGAGCCTGTCGTATCAGAATCCGTGATTTGTGATTTGGCTTGGCAGGACTTATACCTTAAAATAACTTTAAAGGAAAATTCTAAGGCTTTATGACATCATAAAGAGCAGAGCAGTGACATCATTTCATTCCCACATCATTGCAGACAACGGAATGCAATGACGTCATTGCAATGACGTCATTGCATTCCGTCTGCCTGTTTAAAGGCATTCCAACAGCAAATGTAAACAAATTTCAAAGTTAGTTATGTTAACTAAGTTACAACGTTAACGTTATTGCAGTACAGTACCTGAGGAAATGTATTTAGTAACTTTAAACCAGTGATTTACAGTATTATCAAGAGTATAGAGGTATATGAGTTAATAAGTTCGTATACATTCTTGTATTATTTTTCAGATATTCCAATCACTGCTCTTTATTTTGTAGTTGGGGCTTTTATTGTGAAGGCTGTCGGAAGTGCTCTTGACCGTTGAGGCTAGCTTGATGGTAGTGATGAGTATATGATTCAGCTTGATTTAATCTGATTTAGTTTTTAGGAAAAAAAAACTTCTGAAAAGCAGCAGTTACAACAGAATTATTTAATGCTTTAAAAAACTTTAAGTAATTTTTTAAACCCAAAAGACACAATCCCGAACCTCAGATCGTAAGTGATAGAACAGTTAGTTATTAACGTTAGTAACAGTTAGTTGTCAACGATGTAACCGGGTGGTGTTTCCTCGGCAACCGCTGGGACAACCTTGGGTTGAATCCGCGGGACTTTTTTCTTGATCCACGATTTGACCTTCTGCACTGCCGGCTTCGATGCCTTCTAAAGAAGTCTTTCGGACTCTTTAAGTTTTTCCTCCAGCGCCTTACGCCTTTTGTTATCCGCGACGAGCTCCACTTGTTTTTTTCGTTCCTCTGCTCGTGACATCTGCACTTTCTTCATGCAATCCTCCAAATCACGGCGCAGTTGAGCTTTGTGTTCCGCCAGTTCTTCTTTCTGCTTTTGATCTAGCCTTTCTTTTTCTTGTAGGATCATGGTCTGAGCGTCTTTGAGTGCCTTCTCCAGCTTGCTATTATGGTCTGCTAGAACTGACGTGTTGCTCAGTTCCAGATCTGCTGCAATTCCCTTGCAGTTCTCCCTACAGTCATGTAGCTGCTGGCGGTGGGCCTCGTTGCTCTGTTCTTGTTGCAGTTTCCTTGCAACGTGTTTTTTCTCGGACTCGTACCAGGTCTGAGCAAAGCTGAGATTTTCATCGTCAATGACCTTTGCTTTGGTCTCCAGGTCCTGAAACTTATTCTTACAAAGTTTCAACTCATCCTTGAGAGTCTGGTTTTCAGTCACCAGATTGTCTATCTTGACGATGTTGGCCTTACTCAGTCTCCGCCACTGCTCCTCTCTCAGGCGATAAATCCTCTTGTCCAGGATCTTCTCCTTGACAAACTGTTCGTAATCACCGTCGTCTAGTGGATTTGATTGTGCCATTTCTTCTCAGTCTCTGTCTGTGTTTCTGTGCAAATATAGTAACAGCTGTACCCACTGTTGGAATCAGCCAGAAGCTGCTAAAATATGTGTATTGATTAATTAATCAGTACGAGTCAACACTCGTCTTGTCGCAAAATCGCACTGTAAAGCACAGAGCCTGTCGTATCAGATGCTGTGATTTGTGATTTGTGCTTGACAGGACTTAGACTATAAAATATCTTTAAAGGAAAATTCTAAGGCTTTATGACATCACAAAGAGCAGAGCAGTGACATCATTTCATTCCCACATCATTGCAGACAACGGAATGCAATGACGTCATTGCAATGACGTCATTGCATTCCGTCTGCCTGTTTAAAGGCATTCCGACAGCAAATGTAAACAAATTTCAAAGTTAGTTATGTTAACTAAGCTACAACGTTAACGTTATTGCAGTACAGTACCTGAGGAAATGTATTTAGTAACTTTAAACCAGTGATTTACAGTATTATCAAGAGTATAGAGGTATATGAGTTAATAAGTTCGTATACATTCTTGTATTATTTTTCAGATATTCCAATCACTGCTCTTTATTTTGTAGTTGGGGCTTTTATTGTGAAGGCTGTCGGAAGTGCTCTTGACCGTTGAGGCTAGCTTGATGCTAGTGATGAGAGCTAAACTGGATTCAGCTCTGGAGCTAAACGATTCAACGTTCAGGAGAAATAAACTCGCTGAACAGCAGAAAGACAGACAGAATGATTTAACGCGTTTAATGAAACTTTAACCGTCAACTCTGTTTTATCTCTCACGCGGACTCTGAGCCGTGCAGGTGCGCACAGGTAAGCTAGGCTAGGCTAGGCTAGTTAGCTGGTCGGTTAGCACCTGAGCTAACTCAGCAGAATGGATCTGTTCGACGACCTGCCGGAACCGACCCACACATCCGGTGAGTACTGAGTTCAAGTGAGGTACTTGTACAATACTCGAGTATTTACTGTATACTTGTACTCTATGGAGCCCTGAAACTGACTAAATACTTTTAAAGGTTCAATAAGTAATCAATAAATAATCAATAAATAATATTGTTGTCATTAAATGTAGTGTAAAAGGAAATATAAAGACACCAACCATTTATTATATTAGCTATATTTATTATATACTATTCTAGATATTATCTTTTATTATCTGCACTGTATTATATATTATAAATATATACTATATTAGTGCATTTCACCTTATATTATATTTTATAAAATAACATAATAAGGTTTTGCAGCAGCACAAGGACAGAAATAAAATACAGATAAATAAATAAAGTTTAAAAAAAATAAATAATTAGAAGTATATAAAAATAAAATAGAAACTCTACAGGAGCAATTAAAGTCAAAATTACAAGGTAAAAGGTAAAAGTATGTACATCAGAATAATATATAATGTGATTAAGTAATGCTACTTAGTGTTTCCCTGTATTAATATAGAAATAGAATATAGTGATGTAATAAAACAGTATAACATATTAATATAATAGCTTTGTATTTGTGATTATGTATACAGGTAATGCACACATATATATATATATATATATACATATATATATATATATATACTGTTGTGATGGTTTAACAGCTTGTTTACAGGTAGTAGATAAATAATTTTTTTTGTATACTGTGATGTGTGCAGCTATAAACAGGAAGTATACATATAAACACGTAGTAACATTAAATAAAAGTAGTATAAAGGTAAAGTGTAGGGTAGCAACTACAGATTATTTTCATTATTGATTAATCTGCTGATTATTCTTTCAATTAATAATTGTGTATTTTATGAAACGACAAAAAAACATGTCGAAAAATGGCTTCACAGATTCAAACGTGACGTCTCCAAATGTCGTTTTGTTCGACCAAATGCCCAAAAATATGAAGTTTACAATAATATATGACAAAGAAAAGCAGGAAATCCTCTCATTTGAGAGGCTGGAATCAGAAGATATTGGAATTGTTTCACTATTTTTGCTTTAAAAATGACTGAAATGACGAATCAATTATCAAAATAGTTGCCAGTTATTTCTTTTCTCTAGTAAAGTGTGCCGGTGACAGATTCTGGCATTAGTTGAAACTTGATTGACTTCCTGTCACGATGTGAGGATTAATAAGAGCGGAAAAAAATGGGAAAACATAATCAGCATTAGTGTGTAAAGAAATGAGGTTGTGGTTTCTCTGATTGTACTTCAGCTTTAATCTGAATGGAAACGAACCATTTTCTACCTCTAAATTGAGGATTTTCTCTCCGTCATGAAGCGTTTTGTTGCTCCTCACCAGTTTGGTTTGATTCTTCTTCAGGTCCAGTTCCAGCAGCGGTCACAGCTCGACCACAGGACACCAGAGAAGAAGAAGAGGAGGAGGAGGAAGAGGAGGAGGAGGAGAAGAGATTAAAACGAAAACGAGAAGATGACGAGTGTTACGCTGATATAAAAGAGGAGGAGGTCAAGAAAGTTTGTAAAGAAGGTCTTCAGCTCTTCCACCACAATGTTTGTTTCTTTTTCCCTCTAATTAAAGTAGAACAGAGTAAAGTAGAATAAGACATGAACAGATGATGCGTTTAAAGACTGACATGTGTGTCGTCGTCCAGGCCTCCCCGTGCTGAGAGGCTACGCGGCGGCGAGGCGTGGCGAGCGGGAGGAGATGCAGGACGCTCACGTTCTGCTGCCGGACATGAGCGTCTGTCTGTCCGCTCTGCCGGGACAAGTGTAAGTCCAACAGGAAGTCCAACAGGAAGTCGTCATCATCAGCGGAGCGGGGGGGGCGTTCGTCTCTCTGATGTGTCCTTTGTGTCCCGCAGGTCTCGTGTCTCGTACTTCGCCGTGTTTGACGGTCACGCTGGAGCTCGAGCCTCTCGATTCGCTGCTGAGCATCTCCACCACAATCTGGCCAAGAAGTTCCCCAGCGGTGAGTCTTAAAGGGACAGTACGCCGTTTAATCACCACGCCTTTATTTTTACTTCAATTCAAGGTACTCTACTTGAGTATTTCCATGTTCTGCTACTTTCTACTTCTACTCCACTACATCTCGGAGTAAATATTGTACTTTTTACTCCACTACAGTACTAGTTACTTTACAGATTCAGATTACTAATACAGTATATAAGGAGAAGAGAGCTAGTTAGCGTTAGCTGTTAGCTCTGTGCAGGACTGTGCTGCTTACCGGCTGCTAGCAGCTAACGCTAACTAGCTCTCGTGACAATAACAAGGTAACACATTCATTTTAACGCCACTAGTTTCTGAAGATACTGGAATCAGATGAAACTAGAAAACCTAAAGAATCCAACTTACACTAAATGTTGTCGAGGAAAAACTGTCAAGTCCTTTTTTAAAGGGGTCCCTTGACCTCTGACCTCCAGATATGTGAATGTAAATGGGTTCTATGGGTACCCACGAGTCTCCCCTTTACAGACATGCCCACTTTATGATAATCACATGCAGTTTGGGGCAAGTCATAGTGAAGTCAGCACACTGACACACTGACAGCTGTTGTTGCCTGTTGGGCTGCAGTTTGCCATGTTATGATCTGAGCATATTGTTTTATGCTAAATGCAGAACCTGTGAGGGTTTCTGGACAATATCTGTCATTGTTTTGTGTCGTTAATTGATTTACAATAATAAATATATACATACATTTGCATAAAGCAGCATATTTGTCCACTCCCATGTTGATAAGAGGATTAAATTCTTGACTAATCTCCCTTTAAGGTACATTTAGAACAGATAAAAAATGTGCCATTAATTTGCGATTAATTATTTTATGGATTGACAGCTCTAGAAAATATCCATATTAATTAAAACATGTTGCCCGGTCTTAATGTTCAGTCGTTCTGCTGCGTAAAGAGTATTACATTTTATTTGTTGAGGTCTTAAAACGTATTAAATAAGATTACAAAAAGTTTGTTCTTTCTCTTCTGATGAACAGAATGAACCTTAACAGCTGAAACGTGTCGTCTCTTTCAGGAGAAACGGAGAATGTGGACAAGCTGATTAAGAAATGTCTCCTGGACACTTTCAGGCAGACGGATGAAGACTTTCTGAAGAAAGCTTCCAGCCAGTAAGAGTTGACAGAGAAACCCTGAATACAAACACTGTCCAGTCACTACAATACGCCGTTACAGGGCAAACTTTAAGGCCTTTTTTACACTTATTGTAAGATTTTATCATGAATAAACCCCTGTAAATCCTCTCAGAAATCATAGAGAGAAGAATCAGTTTTCTTCACTATCACAGTGATAGTTGTCTGTACATCCAGCAGCTGATCACAGATCAGTCAGCTCTCTGATGTTAGTGGATGATAATTCAGTCGTCTCTCGTCTCTCTGTGTTGTGCAACAGGAAGCCGGCGTGGAAGGACGGCTCCACGGCGACCTGCGTGCTGCTGGTGGACGACACGGTGTACGTGGCCAACCTGGGAGACAGCAGGGTATTCTGGGATTCATCACATCACACTGTTCCTACAGAGTTCTCTATGTATCACCTTTAAATACTGTCAGATAAACGTGCTGTCGGCCTGTGTGTGTGTGTGTGTGTGTGTGTGTGTGTGTGTGTGTCTGCAGGCGGTGTTGTGTCGGATGGAGGCGATGGGAGGAGCAGACGGACGGAGGAGGTCGTTGACTCTGCCTCTGAGTACCGACCACAACCCGACCATCTACGAGGAGAGGATGAGGATCCAGAGAGCAGGAGGCACCGTCAGGTACACCACCTAGTAACAAACACTCCAGCTGGGATGGAGCGAGCTGCGAGCCGAGCCGCGAGCCGAGCTGTGAGCTGACGCTGCACGTTTGCACCGTTACCTTGATTAAAATGACAGATTTCTCTGGTTTGAAGGAAGAACACAACTCAGCAAAATATATAACATCAGTTTTGTTGTTTTAATACATTTTAATGCAGAAACATTCCATATTCTACCTCTGAGTGATTAACGGATTATAAAAACAGTTGCAGATTAATCTTCTGCTGCTGGACTAAACTAACGTTTAACGGTTTTATGTGTTGCAGGGACGGCCGGGTGCTCGGCGTCCTCGAGGTGTCCCGGTCTATCGGAGACGGTCAGTACAAACGCTGTGGAGTCATCTCATCCCCCGACATGAGGAGGTGTCAGCTCACAGCCAATGACAGGCAAGAACAGAAACTTGATCTCTGTTTAATCTCATCTTGGTGGGCGGTGATGTGTTGGACTATTTCTTGCAGAAACAGGAAGTTGCTGCTGACGTTTCTCTCTCTCTCTCTCTCTCTCTCTCTCTCTCTCTCTCTCTCTCTCTCTCTCTCTCTCTCTCTCTCTCTCTCTCTGTCTCTCTCTCTCTCTCTCTTTCCCTCTCTCTCTTTCCCTCTCTCTCTCTCTCCCTCTCTCTCTCTCTCTCTCTCTCTCCCTCTCTCTCTCTCTCTCTCTCTCTCTCTCTCTCTCCCTCTCTCTCTCTCTCTCTCTCTCTCTCTCTCTCCCTCTCCCTCTCTCCCTCTCTCTGTCTGTCTCTCTCTCTCTCTCTCTCTCTCTCCCTCTCTCTCTCTCTCTCTGTCTCTCTCTCTCTCTCTCCCTCTCTCTCTCTCTCTCTCTCTCTCTCTCCCTCTCCCTCTCTCTCTCCCTCTCTCCCTCTCTCTCTCTCTCTCTCTCCCTCTCTCTCTCTGTAGGTTTATCCTCCTGGCCTGTGACGGTTTGTTCAAAGTGTTTTCTGCTGATGAAGCCGTTAACTTCGTCCTCCACATCCTGCAGGTTTCTCTCTCTCCTCTTTTAAAGGAGGATTGATTAAAGCTCAGGTCTTCATCTGTCGTTCTTCATGTAGTTGTGTGCACACAGTCTTCCTGTGCAGTGACCTCACTTTTTTTTGTCGCCTTATCAGAGGAACGTCGCCCTGCAGACGCCCACAGTTTCAGACGTACACAAGTCTAAACAACAACAGATGAAAATAATCTGCGTAAAATACGAGTGAAAAATTAATAAGACAGCGAAGTGATGACCCTACGCAGTGGTTAACTTAATGTTATGAAGCTAGCCTATCCTTTGTATCGCCATGGGAACCAGCTGGCTAGCTTCAGATTTAAAACAATATACACAAATATTACTCAATAAAATACTTTAATAATGTTGGCTGCCTTGATAGAGTTTAACAGTTTTAAGTCTGTGGGTCTGCAGGGCGATGATGTGTCTTTATTTAGATTTAGCTTTAGGTTTTTGAAGACAATGTTTGTTAGTTGTAGTCTTCTTTTAGTCGTTTAGCAGAAACCAAAGACAGTTCAGTTTTCTTCAGTAAAGTTTTAGTCTCATTTTTTAGGTGGATTTGTGATTTTGATGTTTTAGAAGCTTTTAGAGGCTGCAGCTGGTGGTGATTTCCACCGAGAGTCTTTCTCAACAAACACACATGAAGCACATGTTTTTAAATTCACAGCAACTTACACTCTGTCATGTTATTATTATCTCTGATGTCCATCTTATATACTGTAGATCCGCTTAGAAATGAAAGAAGAAAAAAGGCTCTTTATAGCTGCAGAACTGTCGATACGTTTGCTTTGTTCTTGGTGTGAACGCACCGTTAGTAACGTTAAAAACTTAGTAGTAGTAACTTAGGAGTTATTCTTTAACGTGGTTGTTTGTCGTCTCCCCCCCCCCCCCCTCCTGCAGGAGGGGAGCGTGGAGCCGAGGTCGGGGCTGACGGAGGAGGAGGTGAAGTTTGAAGCTGCTTGCCAACAGTTAGCCAGTGAGGCGGTGAGGAGAGGCTGTGCAGACAACGTCACTGTGATCCTGCTTTCTATCGGCTTCTGAACACACACACACACACACACACACACACACACACAAACACACACACACACACACACACAAACACAAACACACACACACACACACACACAAACACAAACACACACATCTGGCTGTCTCGTCTGTTTCCAATAAACGTCTTTTCTTTATCTCGACTGTCGAAGTGATTTAATGATGTGAGTGTTTGTGTCTTCATCACCGTTCAGTAAACAATCTGATTTTATACTCCACTACATCTCAGAGGGAAATATTGTACTTTATACTCCACTACATCTCAGAGGGAAATATTGTACTTTTTACTATTTACTTTTTAAATAACTAATTTGTTATTTTCACAAAGTTTTTTGTTATTTTGAGATACTACTTAATTATTTCGAGATACAAAGTCATTATTTTGACAAAGTTTCTCATTATTTTGAGATACTAATTCAATATTTTGAGGTACTAATTAATTATTTTGAGGTACTAATTAATTATTTTGAGGCACTAATTCATTATTTTGAGATACTAAGTCAATATTTTGAGGTACTAATTCATTATTTTGAGGTACTAATTCATTATTTTGAGATACTAAGTCAATATTTTGAGGTACTAATTCATTATTTTGAGGTAATAATTCATTATTTCTAGATACTAATTCATTATTTTGACGGTTTCTCATTATTTTAAAATACAAATTCGTTATTTTGAGGTACTAATTCATTATTTTGAGGTACTAATTCATTATTTTGAGATACTAATTTAATATTTTGAGGCGCTAATTCATTATTTCGAGAAACTCATTCTAATGACTTTCATCACAAGTTTTCATCTTATTTTGTCTTTATCTGCCGGAAGTGATCTTCCACAGCACGTCATCGTCGTCTGGCAGCGTCACCTCATTAATATTCATGAGCTGAGCCTTCGCCACACTGAAGGATCCGTGATGTCACCAGCGGGCTGCAGGATGCACAGACAGCTGTTACACTGAAAACACACCAAACAAGGATTTATTGATACTTTTATCCAACATGCGTGACAGGCAGGTGCGCGTGCACGATGCCTGATCGATCGGCCGTATTGGAAACTATCGATTCGGCTCATGGAAGAAGTTTATCGGCGGTTTCCCGCGAGTTGTGGAGAGAGAGTGGAGCTGCTGAATGGAGCTAACAGGCTAACAGGCTAGCTGTAGGCTAACAGGCTAGCTGTAGGCTAACAGGCTAGCTGCAGGCTAACAGGCTAGCTCTACGCTAACAGGCTAGCTCTACGCTAACAGGCTAGCTGTAGACTAGCTGTAGGCTAACAGGCTAGCTCTAGGCTAACAGGCTAGCTGCAGGCTAACAGGCTAGCTGGAGGCTAACCGGCTAGCTGTAGGCTAACAGGCTAGCTGCAGTCTAACCGGCTAGCTGTAGGCTAACAGGCTAGCTGTGGGCTAACAGGCTAGCTGTCAGTATGATGGATATGAGGAGGTTTTAATAAACTTTATGAACAGTTTGACTCGGGGACAGTAACAGGAGACAACATGGAGGCGCTGCTGCACTTTGAGGAGTGTGTCAAAGACTCACCTGAGTTCAGGTAAGTACACAGACACACCTCAGCATCTCCTCACTGCGCATGCGCAGAAGTCCTGATGATGTTTTATTTATTTTGTTCAGAATGAAGCTCGAGCTGTTTGAGGCTGATGTTTCTGTGCTCGAGACACAACTGGACAAGGTACAAATACTAAAAAAACTACTACTACTACTGTTAATACTACTGTTACTGTTAATACTACTGCTGCTACTACTACTGTAATACTGCTGCTACTACTACTACTGTTACTACTGTAAATACTGCTGGCTTACTTCTGTAGTGTCAATACTGCTACTTCTACTACTGTTACTGAAATACTGCTGCTGCTACTACTACTGCTAGCTTACTACTATTACTACTGTAGTGTTAATAATGCTGACTTACGTCTACTACTGTTAATACTGCTGCTACTACTACTACTACTACTACTGCTACTGCTACTGCTACTTCTACTACTGTAAATACTGCTGCTGCTACTACTACTGCTAGCTTACTACTAGTACTACTGTAGTGTTAATAATGCTGACTTACTTCTACTACTGTTAATACTGCTGCTGCTACTACTAATTCTACTGCTGTTACTACTACTTCTACTACTGTAAATACTGCTGCTGCTACTACTACTACTACTGCTACTTCTACTACTGTAAATACTGCTGCTGCTACTACTACTGCTAGCTTACTACTAGTACTACTGTAGTGTTAATAATGCTGACTTACTTCTACTACTGTTAATACTGCTGCTGCTACTACTAATTCTACTACTGTTACTACTACTTCTACTACTGTAAATACTGCTGCTACTACTACTACTACTACTGCTACTTCTACTACTGTTAATACTGCTGCTACTGCTACTACTGCTACTGTTACTGCTACTTCTACTACTGTAAATACTGCTGCTACTATTACTACTACTACTGCTACTTCTACTACTGTTAATACTGCTGCTGCTACTACTAATACTACTACTGTTACTGCTACTTCTACTACTGTCAATACTGTGACTGGTACTACTGCTGTTAATACTGCTACTACTACTGTTACTGTTACTTCTACTGCTGTTAATACTGTTACTACTACTGTTACTGGCTGCAACTACTACTGCTACTCCTACTAAACTACTGTAATTACTACCGTTTTAGTATTACTGCTACTACTACTGTTACAACAACAACTACTACTCCTGTTACTATTACTGCTTTTACTATTATTAATAATACTTCTAACACTATTACCATTGCTCCTGTTACTACTAGTACTAGTTCTACTGTTTCTATTGCTACTACTACCACTACTACTGTTACTGCTACAACTAACAATGTTTCTATTACTACTACTACTACTACTTTATGAACACTGTTATTGTACCTGTGAAGAGATCTTATTGGTCGGTAATCTGTGTCTCTGGCCAATCAGGTGATGAGGCTGTGCGGTAAGATGGTGGAGGCGGGACAAGCGTACAACGCAGCCAATCAGCTGTTCCTGACCGGCCTTGCTGAACTCTCCATGTACCACAAGAAGGACAGCGTCATCACCGTATGGAGCTAATTAATGCTAATGCTAATCATGTAGAAGTCAGTGGTGTAGTAGTAGTAGTACTTTTACTGCAGTAGAGGATCTGAATACTTCCTCCACTGATACAAGCTTACCTCAGCTGCTACCAGTACTGACACTACACAAACCATGATAATAATGAGACTTTATACAGTCATTTAATTCAATATTAAATAAATAAATAAATATGCCTCTGAAATAAATCCTGAAATAAATGAGTCATAAATATATAAATAAATAAATGTAACTATATAAATGAGTCAGTTTAGTTCAATAAATTCATAAATAGGTTTTTATTTTAAAAATTACATTTTTCAAAGGACTAATTTTATTTATTTCAGGGGACTTTTATTTCCTAATGCCACATTTATTTCCCAATAGTTATTTAATTTTATTCTAGGCATATTTATTTTTTTCATAGGCTTGCTTATTTATTTATTTATTTATTTAACTATATTAATTAATTTATATATTTATTGTCTCATTTATTTATTTCAGAATTTATTTCCTAGGCATATTTATTTATTTCATAGGCTTATTTATTAAATTTATTTATTTATCTAACTATATTCATTTATTTATATATTTATTGCCTCATTTTTGTATTTCAGGATTATTTCATAGGCATACTTATTTATTTATTGAACTGTATTAATTCATTTATATATTTATTGCCTCATTTATTTATTTCATTGGCTTATTTATTTATTTATTTATTAAACTATATTAATTAATTTATATATTTATTGCCTCATTTATTTATTTTATTGGCTTATTTATTTATTTATTTATTTTTAAATTATTTATTAATTTATATATTTATTGCCTCATTTATTTTCATTATTTCATATTATTTCAGGATTTATTTCTTAGTCATATTTATCTTTTTCATAGAATTAGATTTATTTATTTAATAAAATGACATTTGTGGTTTTGAGTGAAATATCTCAGCAGCTACTGGACGGATGAAACATTGTCAGGTTGTTGAGTTCTCAGCGGTATAACGTGGCGGTGTGGAGAAGGTCAGCGTCTCTGCGCTTTTTGTTTTCATGATTTTACTGTGAAATGTTTCTCACCGACTTCCTGTTTCCTGTCCCTCAGAACTGTCTGAACCAGTTCAACCAGGGACTGCAGGAGATGGTCAGCTTCCACACTGTGAGTACACACACAAACACTAAGAACTATAACTTATTGTTTTAGTCAATAAAATGTGAGAAAATTGGGATTTTTTTTCAGGCTCTGGTCCAGGGCCTCCTATTTACCTATTAATCATAAAATGCATGACTTCTGAATGGAGTTTGGTGTACAGACTTTAAGGATCCTGATATCTTTCTGTTTTTTTAAGTGGATTTTCCCCCTGAAAGCACCACCACAGTGCAAGCATACCTGTTGGTGACCCGTGCAGGAGACCACCTTGATAGGGTCCACGCTAAAAAAACACATCTCAGACCCAGTTCAGCTGCTGTAGATCCAGCTAGAATCAGGTTTCTGCAGGTCCTGCTGGGGTCTCTTCTCTCTCCCATCACGTCTAGTGTATGGCAGTGTTTATAGGCTGAATGATAGAGGTAGTCCAAGCTGATATAAAGTAAGAGATACGGGCCAGAACCTGGCTCTCTCTGGCCCAGAGCCTGGCTCTGTCTGGACCAGAACCTGGCTCTCTCTGGACCAGATCCTGGCTCTGTCTGGACCAGAACCTGGTGGTAGGACCGTTCAGTAAAGCAGCAGCAGTAGAAGGTCTCGTGTTCATCTGTCTGTCTTTTGTCCTCAGATGTTGTTCGATCAGACTCAGAGAGCCATCAGCCAGCAGCTGACCAACCTCTGTACACAGTAGGTCCAACACACACAAACACACACACACATATATATATATATACATGCATACAAACAAAGATAAATTAATTAAATTGAATAATGATAAGAAGAACATTTTAAACATTCCAAGTGTTCTGAAATATTATGTTTAAATATGCAAATGAGGCGTTATCTAACGGTAACTTTTGGTGAATTAAGGAGAAATTTACAGATGCAAACAGACAAAGTAGTTTATAAAATGTTTGTTGTGCCTAATTTCTAATATTAAAAATAGAAGAAAAGCACCAATAAAACAACAATAAGCAAACAGAAAAGCAGCTGAGTAATAAAACACTAATTATCCTGATGATGATGATGATGATGATGATGACGACGATGATGATGATGATGACGATGATGATGACGATGATGATGATGATGATGATGATGATGATGATGATGATGATGATGTTGTGTCCCTGAGGTTCGTGCCGCAGCTGGTGGAGACCAGGAGGGAGTTTGTCCGTATCGGGGACGATCTGGAGACGGCGGCGATGAAGAACGCTCAGGTGTCTCGCCACAAAGCTGCCGACGCCGAGCGGGCGAGTCACCTGCTGCTCGCCACGCGCAAATGCTACCAACACTTCGCCCTGGACTACTGTCTGCAGGTACACACACACACACACACACACACACACACACACACACACACACACAGAGCCGCCGCCATGACGTGGAAAATGTGTCGGTTTGAATATCAGACGCTGAAATATTCTTTACTTGTTTTCAGCTCAACACCTTCAAGACTCAGCAGAGAATCGACGTCTTGAACTCAGTGAGTTGTTGTTCAACTTGACTTCCTGTCTTCTGTTCTTTAACTCTGGAGCTCAGAGTGATGATGATGATGATGATGATGAAGATGAAGATGAAGATGATGATACTGTGTGTTTCTGTCTGTCCTCAGCTCTTCTCCTTCGTCCACGCTCAGTTCACCTTCTTCCACCAAGGCTTCGACCTGCTCCGGGATCTGGAGCCAACCATGAAAACCATGGCAGCACAGGTCCTGACCTCTGACCTCTGACCTCTGGCCTCTGACCCACGTCATCTGAGTCATGCCGATCACTGATGAATCGGTGTAATAATAAATAATGTAATCAACCTGCTTGTTTTTCCAGTTGTCGCAGTCGTCGGTAGACTGTGCAGCTAAAAGAAAAGAGCTGGAGAACAATCACCTGCTGGTCCAGCAGAGAGTAAGGATCTCTTTATTATTATTATTATATTATATATATTATATAAGAGTATTGAAAATAATCCCAGGTAAAACGGTGAATTGTTGTGTGTGTTCAGGATGCATCAGGAGAGCCGATGGTCAGTCCGTGTCCCGGGAGTGATGACATCATCCAGGGTTACCTCTTCAAACGCTCCAGGAGGAAAACCAAAACCTGGAAGAGGTACAGACACGATTCTACTGGTTTCTACTGCTGAAGCTTTAATTAGAATTACACTGACTGATGACTCTTCAAAGTGTCTTTATAACAAGTGTACAGGATTATCTATTAGCAGCTCCATGGATCACTGGATCACTGTGATACTGAAGAAAACTTAAAAACATGAAGAGTCTCAGGCAGCGTCTTTTTTCTCTGATTTCTAACTGGATTTATGGACGTTTATTGTGGACGGACTTCAGAGATTATCATATCCTCAGGAAGTGGAAGTAACACCGAATCTAAAAATGTGTGCATCGTGCCTCTCCCTCCCCATATATTTTGAGGAAAAGGTTGGAATATTATGAGAAAAAAGTCGGAATATCTCAAGATAAAAGATGGGATTTTTTGAGAAATAGTTGGAATATTTTGAGGAAAAAATATGAATACTTTGAGGGAAAAAAAGTCAGAATATTTTGAGAAAAAAATGGAATAATTTGAGAAAAGAAGTCAGGATATTTTGTGAAATAGTTGGAATATTTTGTGGAAAAAATGTTTGAATATTTTTAGAAATAGTTGGAATATTTTGAGGAAAAGAAATATGAATATTTTGAGGAAAATAAGTTGGAATATTACGAGAAAAACGTCAGAATACCTTAAGATAAAAGAAGGAATATTTTGAGAAAAACAGTCAGGATATTTTGAGAAATTGTTGGAATATTTTGTGGAAAAATGTTTGAATATTTTGAGAAAATAATTGGAATATTATGAGAAAAAAGTCAGAATATTATGGGGAAAATGTTGGAATATTTTGAGCTAATATTTATGTATATCAGTGTGTGTGTGTGTGTGTTAATTTAAATAATGTGAACTTGTTTCAGATGCTGGTTTTCCATCAGAGACAACCAACTCATTTACAGAAAGTCACACAAGGTACGACATCACATTTATTTAAAGTGATGACTCGTTAATAACAAAGATCAACCAGCAGCAGGTTTCACCCAGAATATTACATACTGTACATACAGAGTTTCTATCTTTCTGTTATTATCACAGCTGCAACGATCAGTGAAAGGTTAGAGTTCAGGTGTTTCTCAGTGTGGCTCTATGAGCTACTGATCCACAGTCAGTGTGTTACTACAGTAGATGTTTGGGAAAAGCAATATTAGCAAAAATGTCATTTCAGCAACGCGTCCTTTAAAGACATCAGACATTGGAATTACAATATCTGTCATAAAACAACATATTTTATATTTTTTGTGTATGAAGACTGACTGAAAATCATGAAATCCCCTATTTTTAAAAAATATTTTTATATCAATATTTACAATGATGCACAAAGCTCGATGAACATGAATTTAAATGTCTTAAAAATATTATAAAATTAAAAAAAAAAAATTATAAAATAATTGTAATGTTGCAATAAGGACATTTAGTGATGAAAACCATAAAAAATAAACATGTTACAGATTAAAATCTTAACCACTAGATGTAATTGTGTGTTCCTGTTTAAATGTATTAATACTCTGGTGGTTAAAATTAACATTCATAGAGGTTGATTTCTTTAATTTGGGAGAGTTAAAGGTGACGGTGGTTGCAGAAACACTGTAAAGTAGGAGAAACACTGATGTGTGTTTGTGTTTGTGCTGCAGGAGGACGCCGTGGTTCTGTTTGAGGATCTCCGACTGTGCGCCGTCAAATCTCTGGAGCACGTCGACCGACGGTTCTGCTTTGAGCTGCTCTCTGTTCAGAAGTAAGTCTCACATTCAGAGAGAGAGAAAGAGCCCAGTGGTTCCTGCTGAACATCTGTATGGCTCTGAGGATATTATATCAGGCTTTGTTGACAAGAAGAAAAGAAAAGTGTGACTTTAATAAGGTGTAATGTGTGTGTTAGATGCTGTGCTCTGCAGGCTGACTCGGAGCAGCTGAAGCAGGCTTGGCTCAGCGCTCTGCAGGGAAGCATCGACCTGGCTTACAGAGAGAGAGCAGACACTCAGCTCACACAGGTAGATGGTCCAAAGAGTTTAGAAGCAAAGAGACAATGCGTCTTTTTGGACTGTAAATACCACTGAGTCTGTGTCCATGGAAGAGACGTCTGTAAATCAGTACTTGTCTTCCCTGCCTGTGTACAGCCTAAAGAGCTCCCCCCTCTGCTGTGTGGTGGGGACTCGTCCCCGGGCCCCCCCCCCCAGAGGCCCCAGGTTCTGGGCGTGGCCCTTCGGGGCCTCGGTAACCAGCGCTGCTGTGACTGTGGAGAGGAGGATCCTCGCTGGGCCTCCATCAACCTGGGAGTCACCATGTGCATCGAGTGCTCCGGCATACACAGGTCACCCCATCACAGTATTATCTGATGCTTCACACTGTAGATACTACATAGTATATATATATATATATTACAGTACATTATACTACATTATACTATTTATACAATATAAATCTAACTAAATATACATGATGTCATCGTGTTTCCAGGAGTCTGGGTGTTCACCTGTCCAAGGTGAGATCTCTGACTCTGGACTCATGGGAGGCTGAACAGCTGAAGGTAACACACACACACACACACACACACACACACACACACACACACACACACACACACAAACACACACACAAACACACACACACACAAACACACACACACCATATACTTTATTGCATTATTGCACAAGTTGAATATCTGGTGGTTAACACGGCGTAATTCTTGATATATATATATAGGATTATTTTGAGGAAAAACACGTCAGAATATTTTGAGAAAATAGTTGGAATATTACAAGAAAAAAAGTTTCAATATTTTGAGAAAAATGATGGAATATTATGGGGAAAATGTGATGCTAAATGCTAACGTGAGTCCTGAATCCTCTGATTGAGTGTCTCTTCTTCTTCTTCTTCTTCTTCTTCTTCTTCTTCTTCTTCTTCTTCTTCTTCTTCTTTAGCTGCTGTGTGTTCTGGGAAATGATGTGATGAACCGGATCTACGAGGCTCGATGTTCAGAGGAAGGACGAGTCAAACCCAGAGCTGACAGCCTGCGGTAAAACCTCTAATATCTGATCTGTGTCTCTCGTTACGGAGACATTCAGTCGCTGACTTTAGTATCCTGTTCTGTCAGTATGATCAGTTAGAGAGAAAATATAATATATGTTTTTTCTTCCTTCCAGAGCAGAGAAAGAGACGTGGATCAAAGAGAAATATGTGGAGAAGAGATTCGTGAAGAGCAGCAGCTCAGATGGAGCTCGTAAGTCCAACAGAAACATAAAGTTAGTTAAAGAGACTGATATATCTGAATATTTTGAGAGAAAAAGTCAGAATATTTTGAGAAATAGTTTGAACATTTTCGAATATTTTTTGTGAAAGAAGTCAGAATAATTTGAGAAAAGAAAACAGAATATTTTGAGGAAAATAAGTTGGAATATTACGAGAAAAAAGTTGGAATATCTCAAGATAAAAGAAGGAATATTTTGAGAAAAAAAGTCAGAATATTTTGAGAAATAGTTGGAATATTTTGAGGAAAAAGTTGGAATATCTTAAGATAAAAGTCAGAATATTCTGAGAAAAAAAGTCAGAATGTTTTGAGAAACAAATGGAATATTTTGAGGAAAAAAAGTTGTGAATATTTCGAGAAAAAAGTCGGAATATTTTGTGTAAAAAAGTTTGAATATTTAGAGAAAAAAATCTGAATATCTCAAGAGAAGAGATGGAATATTTGAGAAAAAAAGTCAAAATATTTTGAGAAATAGTTGGAACGTTTTGAAATATTTTGAGAAATAATTCAGAATATTTAGAGGGAAAAAATTTGACATTTCGAGAAAAAAGTTTGAACATTATGGAGAACATGTCAGAATATTTTGAGAAAATAGTTTTAATGTGACGAGAAAAAAGTCAAAAAATCTCAAGAAAAAAGATAGAATATTTCGAGAAGAAAATGTCTGAATATTTTCAACTCTCGTCTCTAAACCTAAATAATCTGTTTCAACAGCTGAAAACGTTTTAATGTGAAACGTTTTATTTAAACAGCATCATTCTGTTCCAGAAGGTGGGAAGGGCGAGGCCGGGCTGCGTCTGTATCGGGCCGCGTTGGCGGGAGACCCGGTTGCCATGGCAGCAGCGTTGGCCCAGGGGGCGGAGGTCAACGGGAGCATCGGCGAGGAGGGGGGGCGCACGGCGCTGATAGGAGCTGCTGTCGGGGTGAGGAGGCGCCGTAAACACAAAACATGATCATCCTTCTGTTTATCACAAACACTCAACACATCTGGAGATACGAGGTTCTCACTGGACAGGAAGGAGATGATCTGTGATGTCACTAAAGGTCACGGCGTTGTTGATGAGGAGCCTCAGGTAACCCGAGGACTTTCTTGGTGCTGTCTGCAGGGGTCGCTGCTGGCCTGTGAGTTCCTGCTGCTGAACGGAGCAAAGGTCAACCACCGAGACCTGAGAGGACAGGGAGCGCTGCACGCCGCCGCCACCGCCGGACACACCGGGTAATCACACACACACACACACACACACACACACACACACACACACACACACACACAGAGTCACACACTGACCCTGTTTGAGTAAACTGGAATGAACACCTGTGGTTTCCATTGGCTGGGTGCAGACAGGTGTGTCTGCTGCTGAAGAGAGGAGCCAATCAGTACGCTGTAGACGAGAGAGGACAGGACCCGTTGGCCATCGCCGTGGAAACAGCCCATGCTGACATTGTCACACTGTGAGTCGTCACTGAACGTAAATATGTAAAAGGTTTGAGTTTATATTTAGTCACGACGTCGGCCTCAGCGTGAGCTTAAAGGACGGAGCTGGAGTCAGGATCTGATTAGCCTAGCTTAGCATAAAGACTGGAAGCAGGGGGAAACTGTTAGCCTAGCTTAGCATAAAGACTGGAAGCAGGGGGAAACTGTTAGCCTAGCTTAGCATAAAGACTGGAAGCAGGGGGAAACTGTTAGCCTAGCTTAGCATAAAGACTGGAAGCAGGGGGAAACTGTTAGCCTAGCTTAGCATAAAGACTGGAAGCAGGGGGAAACTGTTAGCCTAGCTTAGCACAAAGACTGGAAGCAGGGGGAAACTGTTAGCCTAGCTTAGCATGAAGACTGGAAGCAGGGGGAAACTGTTAGCCTAGCTTAGCATAAAGACTGGAAGCAGGGGGAAACTGTTAGCCTAGCTTAGCATGAAGACTGGAAGCAGGGGGAAACTGTTAGCCTAGCTTAGCATACAGACTGGAAGCAGGGGGAAACAGTTAGCCTAGCTTAGCATGAAGACTGGAAGCAGGGGGAAGCAGCTAGCCTAGCTTAGCGTAAAGACTGGAAGCAGGGGCAAACAGCTAGCCTAGCTTAGCATAAAGACTGGAAGCAGAGGGAAACAGCTAGCCTAGCTTAGCGTAAAGACTGGAAGCAGAGGGAAACAGCTAGCCTAGCTTAGCGTAAAGACTGGAAGCAGGGAGAAACAGCTAGCCTAGCTTAGCATAAAGATTGGAAGCAGGGGGAAACAGCTAGCCTAGCTTAGCCTAAAGACTGGAAGCAGGGGGAAACAGCTAGCCTAGCTTAGCATCAAGACTGGAAGCAGGGGGAAACAGCTAGCCTAGCTTAGCATAAAGACTGGAAGCAGGGGGAAACAGCTAGCCTAGCTTAGCATAAAGACTGGAAGCAGGGGGAAACCGTTAGCTGTTAGCACTCAGCTAGCAGCAAACGTTAACTAGCTCTAAATATCGGTTCTCGTGACGTCCCTACTTCTTTAGCCTAAATATATGGTTTTATATCTAATGGTAAATATGTGTGTTTCCTTATGAAGTATTCTTTCCTGTGAATCTGTGTGTTTCGGTATTCTCAGAAAAACATGTTGGTGGTTTGTGTCTTTCAGACTGCGGATGGCTCGGATGAACGAAGAGATGAGAGATTCAGAGTCCGGAGTCTTTGGAGCTGTGGGTCAGTAGTAGTAGCAGTAGTAGTAGCAGTAGTAGTAGTAGTAGTAGTATAGTAGTATTAGTAGTAGTAGTAGCAGTAGTAGTAGCAGTAGTAGTAGTAGTAGTAGCAGTAGCAGTAGTATAGTAGTATTAGTAGTAGTAGCAGCTGACTGACTGTAAACCTGCTGTAACTCTTCAGGAGACGACGAGACCTTTCAGGACATCTTCCGTGACTTCAGCGACATGGCGTCACACGACCCGGAGAGGCTCGCCAGGCGGCAGTTCAGCCACGGTGGAGAGGAGGAGGAAGAGGCGGTGGAGGAAGAGGAGGGAGGAGGAGGAGGAGGAGGAAGAGGAAGAGGAGGAGGAGGAGGAGGAGGAGGAGGAGGAGGAGGAGGAAGAGGAGGAATGATGAACAGCCAACACAGTGTTGAAAAGACGTCAGAATGACAGAAACTGAGACAGGAAGCCCGTCGGACCGCAGACCGTCGCCACTGCAGAACCACTGGGTTACCACGGTAACAGATTTGAACATTTAGAAGAGTTGACTGACAGCTTAGACTACGTGTGCTATAAGATATAATATTATGTATACCAGTGAAAGTACACGTATACTTTATGTACAGTTCCTGCGGATGGAAAACGTTTCACCGTGATTTTAAGGATTTTCAGCATTTTTCCTTTAAAAAAAAAATAATATCAAAACAGTTGCTGATTAGTTTTCTGTCGATCGACTAATTGTCTCAACTGTTGGAGGAACCGTCGTCCTTTAGTTCAGACGTTCATTGTGACATTACATCTGGCGTGTTACAGCGAGCCAGCGCCGCCTGCTGGACGTGTTTACTGCGCAGTGGAGTGTTGCATCATGGGATATAAACACATTCATTCTTTCGTTTACATTCTGTCAGTTTTAACTATATTTCCAGTGTGAACACGTAAATGACTCAGAAGATCAGTAACTCCGGGTGCAACGTATCACAAAACACAAACGTAACAACTCTCAGAGCTGCCGCTACCACGTTCTGTTGTTTTTAAATATAAATGTTGTTTTTATATTTAAATGTTATCCTTTTACTTTGTTATAGTAATCTATGGAGGTTATTTACATACATATCTTGGCATTAGTAGCTCTAATGATGTATTATACGCTGCTTAGAGCTGATGTTTTCTGTCTGTGTTGTAACTTATAAATACTTCTAGGATTTCTGACTTTGCCGTCCTCTAGTGGAAGTATCAGAAACACGGAGGTGGAAGAAGTACTCAGATCTGTTACTTCAGTAAAAGTACTAATACCACAGTGTAAAAATACACATAAAGGTCCTACATTTCAAAATTTTACTTTAAAAGTATTAGCATCTAAATATACTTAAAGTATCAAAAGTAAAAGTACTCATTCTGCAGAATAATCTATATTATATTATTTCATATGGACTCTACTGGTGAACACGATAAACACGACGCACCAGTTGTATGATAAGATCACATGAAAAATCACACTTTTATTAATTGTCAAAGTCAGGATTTTTGAAAAATTTCCATAAGAAATATTTTTTTCACACATATCTTTGATATTCAACTTGTAATGAGTTCATAGATACCAAATACTTGATATTTTCTTATCATCATATCATACTGTTTATTCCTATAATGAGCCCAAATACTAGATATACGTAGTAAGAAAAACTTTCAGCCAAACGGTTTGACCCATTTTGAAAATGTCTTCATGTTAGTGCTGAGTCACTGATCTCACATTTATTATTATTATTAATATTAATATTGTCTCAACAACCGTAAACAGGAAAGAAGCACATTGTGTACAGTGTTGAGAGCTCCGGAAACATCTCACTAAACGGGAAGTACTTCCTCCTTTTTCTTTATCTGTGGTCAGAAAGGGATTTAACGTGTAGCTGCTGAAGAGCTACTTTAATCTTTATCGACGTGTTTTTACAGAAATGTTTCAGATCAGTTTGCTGTGAGTCTGTTTTTTAATGAATGAAGACTGAAGTGGACCAACAGACTGTGAAGACAGAGTCCAACCTGAAGCAGAACTCTTACACAACAGCAGAAATATTCATTTTTAAATCCTCAGACCTGCTGAAATACGTCTCTGTATGGTTTAAAGGAGCAGGAAGACGTGTGAATTCTGCTTCAGGGTGGATTCTCATTTCATTCCAGACTGTTACTAATGTGATGCTACTGCTAATAAAACCTCTTAATACATGTTGATAACTGTTGTTTTTACTCTTCCTAACCTTCAGGCAGTGGAGGAGGAAGTTCAAAATGTACCTCAAAGGGAGATTTGTTGAGTATTTAAAGGAGTGTCATCATTTTAATACCACTAATTTCTTTAACGCATTAACGCAATCAATCTTTCGGAGGTTGTCTCGGGCTCAGTTTTAAAGCTAGAGTGAAGATACTGGTATCATATGAAAGTAGAAAACCTGATGAATCCATCGGTACCAACCATGTCATCGAATTTCATGGAGAGCAGAGCAACCAACATTAATACTAATTTGCTTCACGTAATTAATTCTTCCCTATTTGACAGAACGGCACTAAACACCGATATGATATAAACCACTGAATAAAACCTGCGCAATTGAATTTACAATGAATTAACTAATTACACTACATAGATAAAACTTGTTATCATGACAAGTAGGTATACAAACACTACAACAGACAGACCTATATATATATATATACAAAAAAATATATATATACAAAATGTATATATATATATATATTTTTTTTATATATATATATATTTATAAAAAAAAAAAAATATATATATATATATATATATACAAAAAAATATATATATACAAAATGTATATATATATATATATATTTTTTTTATATATATATATATATATATAAAAAAAAAAAAAAAATATATATATATATATATATATATATATAAAAAAAAAATATATATATATATATATATATTTTTAGGTGGCTAAAATACGTTTCTGCTGCTCCCGTCCACAGCCGCTTTACCTCGCTGTTATACCTTTTTCACACCAATGACCTTTTAATATTGACTTATTGGATGTATACCGAATTATAAAGTACATTTTAAAGATCATAACTCGAGGGATGAAAACTTTTTAGACCGGCTGCAAATTTGCCTACAGAGAAGTTAACTTTAGAATGGACAGTTTCTGAATGGAGTCTGGCCTATAAGACTGGGAGATCTCTGTGTTACAGATATTCTTTTCCCACTTTTAGCAGCAGCAGCTGTGAAAACTGATTGTGGCTTAAAAAAACGCGACATACTGAGCGCGGTAGTTCCTGATTATTTGTAGAAAGAGAAAATCTGATTCTGTTTTTTGCCCTTAAACGTGTGTTATCTTTTTATCAACCTTTACTGAAACATTCAGGTGAGAAAAAGTGATCAGATTTTAAAAAGAGTCGGCGGTTAAAATAACTATTACTCATAAGACAGCTGTAAGACACTTCTCTGTTATTTTAATAAAGCTCTCAGAGACTGCTGACTAAATATTACAAAACACAGGCGTTCAAATGTCCCACGCTCTGATCACACCACAAACGCCCCTCAGTCTGGTCCTTTCTTTCTCTTCTTCTTGCTCTTCTTCTGCAGCTCCTCCGCTTCTTCTTCTTCTTCTTTTTCTTCCACCTCCTCTGTCGTTTTTCTCTTGGGTTTCTCCTCCAGGCGCTCCATGTTCTCCCACACCTCGTCGTCCTCTCCCCCGTCTTCCTCCTTCACCTCTTCAGTCCCCGCCGCCGCCGTCCCTGCGTCCTCCAGGTCTTTGCTGGCGAGCAGGAGGCAGTTGAGTCGGGACTTGAGGTAAACTTTGTGCTGCAGCTTGCGGTCCTCCAGGCTGTGGATGCGCAGGAAGCGGTCCAGGCCGCAGGACGCCACCAGAGGCTGAGAGGCGTGACACTGCAGCGCCCGCACGCCCCCCGCCAGCCCCTTCAGACAGCCGCGGACCGCTCCTTTCCTCAGGTCCAGCACGGCGATCTCCCCGTGGGTGTTTCCCACCACCACCGTGTTACCGCCGGCCGGCAGAGACAGAGCGGTGAGCGGGTACTCGCCGTACTCCACCTCCAGGACGGGACGCCGCTGAGGGGAGGAGGGATCGAACACGTGTACCTGGCGGGGGAGACGACAACGTTAAAGGTTTGAACCACAAAGAGACACATGTTGTCAGTCAGACAGCTGTGGTGCATTCACTGTAACCTGTGCTTCACAACTACTTTTATTTTATTACCCACCTCCTCCTGTAATATTAATCCTTCTCTGTAGTATATATATTCAAACTGATAATACATATACATAAATTACCTTTGTTGACATTTTGTTTACAACATGTCCCTTTAATTTTGACTTATTGGATATATACTGAATTATAAAATACATTTTAAAATCCTTCTCTGTAGAATATATACTGAAACTGATTATACATATATATTACAGATGTAAACAAACCTTTAAAGCTTTAGAAAACATCATTAGTTTTGTTGAAAATTGTTTGTTTTAAAAGACCTCAGTCAATTTTAGAGTAACAGCAGGTTCCTGTTTTCTATTTAGATGGTGGGGCGACCCTTTGTTTACATTTTGTTTTACAACAATTCCCTTTAATATTAACTTATTGGATATATGCCGAATTATTAAGTACATTTTAAAGATCATAACTGAAGGGATGAAAGCTTTTTCAAAAAGGTGCAATTTTGCCCGAAGAGAAGTAAACTTTAAAATGGACAGTTTTTTAATGGAGTTTGGTCTATAAGACAGTGAGATCTCTGTTTACAGGTCATTTTCCCCACTTTTTTTTTAATATAATTCCTTTAAAGGTCCCATATTGTAAGAAGTGAGATTTTCATGTATTTTATATTATAAAGCAGGTTTAAGTGATATATAAATACTGTGAAAGTATCAAAACACTCAATCCACGGAGAAATACACACAGTCCGTATTCAGAAACTGAGCGTTTGAAACAAGCCGTCAGGATTTCTGTCCATTTGTGATGTCACAAATCTACAATATTTAGACCATTTCACAGTTTTAAATGTAAACATTCTAAATGTGTCCCAGTTTATTTCCTGTTGCAGTGCATGTTAGTGACATCAGCTGACAGGAAGTAAACATGGACCCAAGCTGTTGCCTAGCAACGCAATTCCGTTGCACAATATACTTAAAGTATCAAAAGTAAAAGTACTCATTCTGCAGAATAATCTATATTATATTATTTCATATGGACTCTACTGGTGAACACGATAAACACGACGCACCAGTTGTATGATAAGATCACATGAAAAATCACACTTTTATTAATTGTCAAAGTCAGGATTTTTGAAAAATTTCCATAAGAAATATTTTTTTCACACATATCTTTGATATTCAACTTGTAATGAGTTCATAGATACCAAATACTTGATATTTTCTTATCATCATATCATACTGTTTATTCCTATAATGAGCCCAAATACTAGATATACGTAGTACGAGAAGAAAAACTTTCAGCCAAACGGTTTGACCCATTTTGAAAATGTCTTCATGTTAGCGCTGAGTCACTGATCTCACATTTATTTTTATTATTAATATTAATATTGTCTCAACAACCGTAAACACACAGTGTTGAGAGCTCCGGAAACATCTCACTAAACAGGAAGTACTTCCTCCTTTTTCTTTATCTGTGGTCAGAAAGGGATTTAACGTGTAGCTGCTGAAGAGCTACTTTAATCTTTATCGGCGTGTTTTTACAGAAATGTTTCAGATCAGTTTGCTGTGAGTCTGTTTTTTAATGAATGAAGACTGAAGTGGACCAACAGACTGTGAAGACAGAGTCCAGCCTGAAGCAGAACTCTTACACAACAGCAGAAATATTCATTTTTAAATCCTCAGACCTGCTGGAATACGTCTCTGTATGGTTTAAAGGAGCAGGAAGACGTGTGAATTCTGCTTCAGGGTGGATTTTTCATTTCATTCCAGACTGTTACTAATGTGATGCTACTGCTAATAAAACCTCTTAATACATGTTGATAACTGTTGTTTTTACTCTTCCTAACCTCCAGGCAGTGGAGGAGGAAGTTCAAAATGTACCTCAAAGGGAGATTTGTTGAGTATTTAAAGGAGTTTCATCATTTTAACACCACTAATTTCTTTAACACATTAACGCAATCAATGATGAATCCATCGGTACCAACCAGGTCATCGAATTTCATGGAGAGCAGAGAAACCAACATTAATACTAATTTGCTTCACGTAATTAATTCTTCCCTATTTGACATCTGGGCTTTATCTGCTGCAGAACGGTACTAAACACCGATATGATATAAACCACTGAATTAAACCTGCGCAATTTAATTAAAATGAATTAACAAATTACACAACATAGATAAAACTTGTTATCATAACATGTAGGAATACAAACACTACAACAGACAGGCCTATATATATATATATTTTTTTTTAATATATATATATATATATATATATAAAAAAATATATATATATAAAAATATATATATATATTTTTTATATATATATATATATAAAAATATATATATATATTTTTATATATATATATATATACATACAAATATATATATATATTTTTTTTTACACATATATATATATATATATGTAAAAAAAAATAGATAGATATATCTATATAATAGATAGATATATATATACAACAAGATATATATATATAAAAATATACATATATATATTTATAAAAATATATTTTTTAGGTGGCTAAAATACGTTATCTCGCCGTTTACCTTTTTCACACCAATGACCCTTTAATATTGACTTATTGGATGTATACCGAATTATAAAGTACATTTTAAAGATCATAACTCAAGGGATGAAAACTTTTTAGACCGGCTGCAAATTTGCCTACAGAGAAGTTAACTTTAAAATGGACAGTTTCTGAATGGAGTCTGGCCTATAAGACTGGGAGCTCTCTGTGTTACAGATATTCTTTTCCCACTTTTAGCAGCAGCAGCTGTGAAAACTGATTGTGGCTTAAAAAAACGCGACATACTGAGCGCGGTAGTTCCTGATTATTTGTAGAAAGAGAAAATCTGATTCTGTTTTTTGCCCTTAAACGTGTGTTATCTTTTTATCAACCTTTACTGAAACATTCAGGTGAGAAAAAGTGATCAGATTTTAAAAAGAGTCGGCGGTTAAAATAACTATTACTCATAAGACAGCTGTAAGACACTTCTCTGTTATTTTAATAAAGCTCTCAGAGACTGCTGACTAAATATTACAAAAAACATTTGTAGACACAGGCGTTCAAATGTCCCACGCTCTGATCACGCCACAAACGCCCCTCAGTCTGGTCCTTTCTTTCTCTTCTTCTTGCTCTTCTTCTGCAGCTCCCCCTCTTCTTCTTCTTCTTCTTTTTCTTCCACCTCCTCTGTTGTTTTTCTCTTGGGTTTCTCCTCCAGGCGCTCCATGTTCTCCCACACCTCGTCGTCCTCTCCCCCGTCTTCCTCCTTCACCTCTTCAGTCCCCGCCGCCGCCGTCCCTGCGTCCTCCAGGTCTTTGCTGGCGAGCAGGAGGCAGTTGAGTCTGGACTTCAGGTAAACTTTGTGCTGCAGCTTGCGGTCCTCCAGGCTGTGGATGCGCAGGAAGCGGTCCAGGCCGCAGGACGCCACCACGGGCTGGGAGGCGTGACACTGCAGCGCCCGCACGCCCCCCGCCAGCCCCTTCAGACAGCCGCGGACCGCACCTTTCCTCAGGTCCAGCACGGCGATCTCCCCGTGGGTGTTTCCCACCACCACCGTGTTACCGCCGGCGGGCAGAGACAGAGCGGTGAGCGGGTACTCGCCGTACTCCACCTCCAGGACGGGACGCCGCTGAGGGGAGGAGGGATCGAACACGTGTACCTGGCGGGGGAGACAACAACGTTAAAGGTTTGAACCACAAAGAGACACATGTTGTCAGTCAGACAGCTGTGGTGCATTCACTGTAACCTGTGCTTCACAACTACTTTTATTTTATTACCCACCTCCTCCTGTAATATTAATCCTTCTCTGTAGTATATATATTCAAACTGATAATACATATACATAAATTACCATTGTTGACATTTTGTTTACAACATGTCCCTTTAATTTTGACTTATTGGATATATACTGAATTATAAAATACATTTTAAAATCCTTCTCTGTAGAATATATACTGAAACTGATTATACATATATATTACAGATGTAAACAAACCTTTAAAGCTTTAGAAAACATCATTAGTTTTGTTGAAAATTGTTTGTTTTAAAAGACCTCAGTCAATTTTAGAGTAACAGCAGGTTCCTGTTTTCTATTTAGATGGTGGGGCGACCCTTTGTTTACATTTTGTTTTACAACAATTCCCTTTAATATTAACTTATTGGATATATGCCGAATTATTAAGTACATTTTAAAGATCATAACTGAAGGGATGAAAGCTTTTTCAAAAAGGTGCAATTTTGCCCGAAGAGAAGTAAACTTTAAAATGGACAGTTTTTTAATGGAGTTTGGTCTATAAGACTGTGAGATCTCTTTTTTTACAGTTCATTTTCCCCACTTTTTTTTTTTTTTTTTTTTATATAATTCCTTTAAAGGTCCCATATTGTAAGAAGTGAGATTTTCATGTATTTTATATTATAAAGCAGGTTTAAGTGATATATAAATACTGTGAAAGTATCAAAACACTCAATCCACGCAGAAATACACACAGTCCGTATTCAGAAACTGAGCGTTTGAAACAAGCCGTCAGGATTTCTGTCCATTTGTGATGTCACAAATCTACAATATTTAGACCATTTCACAGTTTTAAACATTCTAAATGCGTCCCAGTTTATTTCCTGTTGCAGTGCATGTTATTGACATCAGCTGACAGCAAGTAAACATGGACCCAAGCTGTTGCCTAGCAACGCAATTCCGTTGCCTTTCCGTTGAAATGCGCTAAAACGGAGCGTTTCAGACAGAGCATGAATACAGGTATATTCAGACAGACAGCATGAGAAAAATAATGTGTTTTTTGAACATTAAAGAATGTAAACATGTTCTAGTAGAAACCCAAAATACAAACATGAACCTGCAAATGAGCATGATATGGGACCTTTAAAGCGATTTTAATCTCGCATCGCCCTCATGACACTTTATTTTGAAATGACATGTTTTGGTGTGCTCGCTCACCTGGTGGTAACCTGTGCAGGTGACACTTTATTTTGAAATGACATGTTTGGACTTGGGAACTCACCTGGTGGTAACCTGTGCAGGTGACCACCTTTTCCCCCCCCGGGATGAAGGCCATGTCTCGGACCCAGTGCGGCCTCCGGAGGTCCAGCCAGTCGTCCCGCAGGTTCTTGGAGCAGAACACCGGGTTCTCCGGGTTCTGCAGGTCCCAGATCTTCAGCCCGTTCTCCTTCCCTCCGGTCGCCACCTGGTTCCGGTTCTCCGGGTTCTGCCGCATCCTGTGCACGTGCTTCCCCGCGCTCAGCTCGGTCACGGGCTCGCTGCTGTCCTCCCTCCACACGCGCACGGCGCCTCGCTCCGTGCAGGTGAGCAGAGTGGTTCCGGTGAGCACGTGCAGCCCGGTGAAGCAGCAGCCGTCAGCAGCCGGGTCTCCGCAGCGGCGCGTGTCCGTGAACGAGCCCTTCTCGGTGCTGAAGGTCTTCACGGTTCCGTCCGCGGTTCCGACCAGCAGCTCGCTCTCCGCCGGGTCGCCCCAGCACAGCGCGCGGACCTCCTGGTCCCGCGACAGGTGGCTTGTGTTGCAGAAGTTAAAGGCCTGTTTCCGGGTCAGACTGACCCCCTTCAGGATGCCGGTCTCCGAACCGAGCCACACGGAACACAGCCGGCTGGTGTCGCCCATCACAGCGGAGTTAAAGGACCCGAAAACTGGACTCAAAACTGGGCTTCAGCGGCTCCGGGTCCTGGTGCTGAAAACACGTGTGTTCCTCTGGAGACTGCGTCGCGTCTGAATGACGTCAGTCTGCATTCGGAGTATTTTTTTTATTTTTTATTTTTTTTATTGTATTAACTTTATTGAAAACGGACAAAACAAACAGTGGTTTCTCTCTGCGTAGTAACCATGACGTTAGTGCTATAACAGTAATACGTATGTTAATACTAACAACTCCAATCATGTTTTTATTAATTAATCAAAATAACTTAGTTCAATAAAAAAGTGCAATACTTCAATACATACCTCTGTGCAATATAAAAACAAAAATGCCTGTGCAATACTTGTATATATTTACCATACACCAATATTCCCTTTATTATTATTATTATTATTATTATTATTATACTGTATATTATTGTAAATACACTATTATTTTTATTTTATTTTTACTTTATTTTATTATGTTATTCTTTGCTACTTAACCTACTGTTTCTTTTCTGAATAGAGCTTCCCAGCAAAAAGTATTTCACACGACTGTACCTGTATAACCGGCGTGACAATAAACATCTTGAATCTTGAATCTTAATACAGATTCATTATACAGGAGATAGTATATCACACTAGACAAAAATATTATAAAAGTGTCTTGAGCCTTTTTCGTTAGTCAAATTATAAAGTTCTTTTTTCACATATTGCTCAACATCCTTCAGGAAAACACAAAATATATATTTTTTAATTGTTAAATTTACATTTATTAATAAAAAAAACATGGACCAACATCATTATCAAATTTTTTATTTTTTAAAAATTTCTTTTCTTGGGTTTTTTAAAGAAACCAAACACCACATTATCCCATAATAATGAAAAGTATTTTAAAAAAAAATATGATGGATAGATATATGATAAATGGCTCAACGCTGCACTCCGGTGGTCACAATGTGTCATTACACCCCACTCAATTGTGAAACTTTTATTTTGAAAATACTAATACCATACTGTGGAAATACTCTGTTACAGTAAAAGTACTAATACCATACTGTAAAAATACTCTGTTACAGTAAAAGTACTAATACCACACTGTAGAAATACTCGGTTACAGTAAAAGTACTAATACCACACTGTAGAAATACTCTGTTAAAGTAAAAGTACTAATACCAAACTGTAAAAACATACTCTGTTACAGTGAAAGTACTAATACCACACTGTAAAAATACTCTGTTACAGTAAAAAATACTAATACTATACTGTAAAAATACTCTGTCACAGTAAAAGTACTGCATTGAAAATGTTCCTTCAGTAAAAGTATGTCAGTATAATCAGTAAAATGTAGTTAAAGCATTAAACTGTGACTGTTGTACTATTATATATTCTATCATTATATTATTATTATTGCATTAATGTAAAAGCAGGATTTTACTGTTGTAGTTGGTTGAGCTGGAGCTTATTTTGAACTATTTGCTAATGATTACCTCGAATTAATGTACTTAGTTATATTCCACCACTGCTTACATTTGTGTCTGTGACATATGAAATATATATATATATATATATATATATATATATATATATATATATATATATATATATATTTTTTTTTTTTTTATATATATTTTTTTTTTATTTCAAAAGTTCAATACAATATAATCACATGTTCAGATGTTTCATTACAGTTCTGCAAAAATATCTTACTGTATAAAAATTATATAAAAATAAATTGTAAATTGTACAACAAATAAACTGTAAAGAAGGAAAAAGAGGAATAAAAACAAAACCAAATAAAAACCAAATAAACAAACAAAAAAAACATCTGGGGTTCTGCTAAACAATTGGAATAAATTTGGTCAATTTAGTTTTGGTCAATTTAGAATTTTTGAGTTTTAAGTTTTAAATCATGGTCAAATATGTTTTAAAATCATTATCTTTAAAAATAAAAAAGGAGGGTATTCTTTTAAGCCAAATCACTTGAAAAATAAATGTCAGATTTTACTGTTAACTGTTATGTCCGTGTTGATAAAGTTTATTGAAAAAAAAAAAACTCGCGCATGCGTATATGAGGGAGTGACGCCATTTTGGACCTCAGGCTAACTAGCTGTTAGCTTCGTTAGCGGTTCACAACGCACCGCTGCTCAGATCGGGAGTTCAGTTTTTCCCGCTTTTGATATTAAACGGAGAAGCTGCTCGGTGTTCGGATCTGAATCCTGAATCCTTTCTTCGTCTGAGGGATGGACGGAGGACAGGAAGACTTCATGACCGGAAACCACTCCGGTAAAAACATCCTGTTGTTC
The DNA here is from genome assembly GCA_916701645.2 of Sebastolobus alascanus. NCBI lineage: Eukaryota > Metazoa > Chordata > Actinopteri > Perciformes > Sebastidae > Sebastolobus > Sebastolobus alascanus. Next base: position 35,545 of record CAKAOJ020000429.1, on the reverse strand, counting down.
TGCTTTGTTTCACAACAGGCTAACTGACGAGCTAACAGGCTAACAGACGAGCTAACAGGCTAACTGACGAGCTAATAGGCTAACTGACGAGCTAACAGGCTAACTGACGAGCTAACGAGCTAAAAGGCTAACAGTCTAACTGCTAACAAGCTAACTGACGAGCTAACAAGCTAACAGGCTAACAGTCTAACTGCTAAGAGGCTAACTGACGAGCTAACCGGCTAACTGCTACATCAGAAGTGGGTCGTAGTTTTAGCTCCCTGGGCGGCGTTACAGCCCTGTTTTTCTCTCACATTTACCTTTAAAAGATTAATATGAGTTATTATTATTATTATTATTAGTTTAATGGATGGTTTTTATAACTAAAGGGGCTCCAGGCTGACTTGAATCCGTCAGTAAGTCGCTTCCGGTCGGTTAGCACCATTTAAAGCGTCCCTCTGATTCTGTAATATAAGGTAGAAATAAGATACAAAACCATATATGTTTTGTTTTGGATGCATGCCGAATTGAAAAGCACACCTAAATATCATATCAATTAATGTTTTCTCGATATATTTCACAACCATGTGTTATTTACTTGTGAAACCAAGTTAAAAACCTACAATTTTTGCATGGAGTTTGGTGTGCAGACTGTAGAAGAGCGTGGACTCTTTCTGTTTTTAAAGTGAATTACACACCTGATGGTTTCCTGTAAAGACCCAGTTTTTACTGCCGTATATTCAGGCTCTTCTGGTCCAGGTCCGAGATCATCTAACCTACATTGTATTTGTCTCAGAAGTGTGATTTTTTGGGGTCAGCAGTTTGTCAATAACAACCACGAAATGGGTCTAATTTTAGTTTAATGAGCGGTGTGCAGGCAGCATTACAGCTTATCTGTCATATTGTGCTTTAAACGTGTTGAGTTGATGATGCTCATAACTGTGGCTAAAACAGGGGCTCCAGTTCGAAGTGAATCCGTCAGCAAGTCACTTCCGGTCTGTTAGCACATTTAAAGCGTCACTCCGATTCTGTAATATTAGGTAGAAATAAGATACAAAACCATATATCTTTTGTTTTGGGTGCATGCCGAATTGAAAAGCAGACCTAAATATTATATCTATTAATGTTTTCTCGTTATATTTCACTACCATGTGTTATTTACTTGTGAAACCAAGTTAAAAACCTACAATTTTTGCATGGAGTTTGGTGTGCAGACTGTAGAAGATCCTGAGATCTTTCTGCTTTTTAAGTGGATTTCTCCCTCTTAAAGCACTGAAGTGTAGAAGAACACCTTGTTGGACCACACCTCAGACCCAGTTTAGCTGCTTTAGACTGAGCCAGGTTCAGGTTCCTGCAGGTCCTCCTGGGGTCTCCAGGTCCCAGATTCTCCGCCCTTCTTTCTCCCATCATGTCTAGTCTCTGACAGTTATAGGCTGACACACAAACCACGTTTATTGTCCTGTTTCATGGCTCTCTGCAGGTGTCTGACGTCAGTAATAAGTGTTATAACGTTATGATGCTGAAGTGCGTCACTGACCTGTTGTGTGTTCTGCAGATGACGGAGGCGGCACTCCGGTTCAGGATGAACACCCGGCGTCAGACGGCGAGGAGGCGAGGAGCGACGGACATCAATCTGAGGTCAGACTGAGACCTCAATACTCTGTCATCTTCACACATCACAGCTTCTCTTACTCTGGGATGGATTTCAGTAGGAAATTAATTTAATGGAGGAACTCAACTGGGAATTATTATTATTATTATGATATTATTATTTTTGAGGTCAACAAAAGGCTTGTTGTTAGTTAAACACCAAAATATAGCAGAATATTAGTAAAGCTGCAGGATAAATGTGAAGAGTCACAACAACGACTGTTCTGCTGCAATAAATCATGTTTCTACTTTTTCACTATTTTCTCAAGTCTTTTCTGTTTGTCTCAACAGGACGACGGCAGCAACGACGAAGACGCCCCCCGTGCCACGGAGACCAGAGGGGCGGCCAGCGGCTCCGACAACGAGGAGCACAGAGGAGCCGGCAGCGACTCGGAGGGCGAGGCCCCCCGGCGTCGCCGTGACGACAGCGACAAGAGCGACTCCGAGGCGGAGGCTCCTCGGCCCGCCGACAGCGACGACGACGCTCCGGTCAAACGCAGGATGAGCGGGTCAGACAACGAGGAGGAGTCGCCCGTTAAACACAGAGCTTCAGATAACGAGGGGGGGGGGAGCTCGCCTCCCGCCAGACGCAGGGGGAGCAGCTCGGACGTGGAGGAGGCAAAGGAGAAGCCAAAAGCAGCTGCAGACAGCGACTCGGAGAACGAGGACGCCAAACCCGCGGCGTCTCCCGGCCGCCGGTCCAACGCCGACAGTGACTCTGACAAAGAAACGCCTGCCAGACGCAAGGCAGCGCAGACAGACTCTGATGAGGAGGAGGTGGAGAAACAGAAGGAGGAGGCAGAGGGAGGAGGAGGAGGAGGAGGAGGAGGGAAGTGGAAGGCTGTGATGCAGTCTGACAGTGAGGAGGAGGAGGAAGGAAGGAGGAAGGCTCCAGCAGGAAGCGATGGAGAGGAGAAGAAGGAGGAGGAGGGGAAGCAGAAAGATGACAGTGACGACGAGGACGAGAAGCCAGGTACTCATGGACTGAAACATCATTATTATTAATATTAATATTAATATTATTATTGTGGCTGAGCGAACATCTTGTGATGTTCTTTATGTGCTCTCCTGTCGGTCTGCAGTGAAGAGGAAGAAGGCCGTCCTGTCAGACAGTGAGGATGAAGACGAGGAGAAGACAGACAAACCAGGTGAGATGACCTGAGTTCAGCTCAGATCAGCTGTGAGAGTTTAACCCCTTCAGGGAGCAGGAGGTGTTTGGTTTCCTCGGAGCTCCACCAGGGAAATCTCACTGTGATGTCGGAGGAATATTTATCTTCACTGGAAAGTGTTTTCATGTATCTGGTGTTCTGGTCCAAAACAATAAATAGTGGGAGAAAATAAAGAGATAAAAGCAACAAAGTACTGCAACAGCCAAGAAACATAAATAGAAAAATTGACAACAAAATACAATATATGATTTATTGGCTGCACCGTAGAGGGTCAGCCCTACAAACACAAGAGTGATGAAGTTACACGATTGGTCTGTCCAGCGCGACGCGTCCAGCGATCTTTGATCTTAGTCGACTAAGATTTCTTTAGTCCATTTGTCATTTTTATGCTTTTTTCATGCTGAATGACTTATTTCTAAGAAACTTCTGAGCACATCTCTCATTTAAAGTGGTGCTTTTGTGTGAAACTCAGTTTTACAGATCTGTCGATTAAATCAACGAATCGATTAGTTGAAAAAATCATATGAATGTTAGTCGACGAAGAATTTCTTTGGTCGAGGACATCCCTATTATATAGTGCAGAGAAAAATATTACATACAAACACACTCTGCTGTAGGTTTTGACCACTCAGTAGTTTATAATTAAACAAATTGTGCGTATTTAATGAATCAGAATAAAAAGTAATGAAAAGAGTTTTATTATCTACAAATGTCCTGATCTGAAACCCACTCAGACTAAATACTTGTTCGGCGGTTGTCTGTAGTTGTTGTTGGTTGTTGAGCTGGTTTATCTGGTATTCTATGACCCATCCAACACCTTTAGGATGAACTGGATCACCGACTGGAACCAGACTTTTCCTTGTAGTGTACCAAACCTGCTCCGTCTGTGTTTGTTCTCCTCAGCGGTGAAGAGGAGTCGGGCGGTGTCCGATGACGAGAACTCGGACAGCGACGGCGGCTCGGCCGGTCCCGATAAGAGTATGGCGGCCAAACTGAGAGAGCTGGGCTCGGACAGCGGGAGCGACGAGGACGAGAGGTCGAAGGCCGCGGCGGGGAACAAGGACGAGAAGGCGCTGTTCGGCAGCGACAGCGAATCTGGAGACGGAGATGAGGAGGAGTGAGTACTGGATGGAGAATATTTTATCAAAGTAATCTGGAGTTAAAGTCGGTGGAAACATCACAGAGCTGCAATAAAGAGCTGATACAGAATATACTGGGAGTACTGGGAGTACTGGGAGTATACCAGGTGTACTGGGAGTATACCAGGTGTACTGGGAGTATACCAGGTGTACTGGGAGTACTGGGAGTACTGGGAGTATACCAGGTGTACTGGGAGTACTGGGAGTACTGGGAGTATACCAGGTGTACTGGGAGTACTGAGTGTACTGGGAGTATACCAGGTGTACTGGGAGTATACTAGGTGTACTGGGAGTACTGGGAGTACTGGGAGTACTGGGTGTAGCTGCTCTCAGTGTTCTTTAGTTTTGTGTCATGTCCTTAAACTCCAGATGCTTCAATTTTATTTTCTGATGACGGGTGAGGAGCTGTATTTATTATTAACTGATCATTTTTGGACAATTTTCTCATATTTTACTAAAGGTTTTTTCAGACATTTCTTTGCAGATTTTTTCACCTAATTTATTAATAATTTTCAGATATTATTCACATATTTTACGAATAATCTTTGGATATTTTTTTAAAAAAAATGTCATTTTTCACAAAACTCACATATCATTATATCATCATTATCACATTTACTAATTTATTATTATTTTTTTTGGTTATTTTTTACATATTTGTCGGAAATTTTTCACATATTTTTCTCATATTTTACTAAAAGTTAAGATATTTTTCACATTTTTCTGACATTTTCGCAGATTCTTTTACCAAATTTATAAAGTTCTTCACCTAATTTATTCATAATTTCTTCCATTCCTAACTTCCATATGAATGAACGGGAGCCTCCAACGCTGTATCCAGTTCTCTTTATACATCCGTGGGATTATGCGTACATGGCGGATTTTTTATTTTCAGGAGTGAGGAGCTATATTTATTATTTACTAATAATATTCTGATATTTTTCACATATTTCACTAATTATTTTTTGGGGATATTTTTCATGTCATTTTTCACAAATATTTACACATATTTTACAAATTTATTTTTTTTATTTTTTGGTCATTTTTTGCATATTTGGCGTTAAGCCTGTAGCAGGAGTTGTGTTACATGCTCTGACAGGTAGAGTCTGATCTTCCTGATGTTGTGAACCTTAACGGTCAGCTGGTCGTCATGACACCCAGATTCCAGGCAGACTGTGGATATCTAAAGCTAGTCAACACGTACTCGGGTATCTATGTAAACAGCTATTTAAAGACTTTTGTCGTCCTTTCGTTGGGCAATTCGATGTATTTCATTTGAACCCCAAGTCGGAAGTAAAAGCTGCTGATGTGACCTTTGACCTCTGTTTCTTCCAGGAAAATGATCGCAGACATCTTTGGAGAGTCTGGAGACGAGGAGGAGGAGGAGTTCACGGTGAGTACGACTCCTCGCGTTGTTTGTTCCATAAGAAACATGTGATGACGGCCTTTCACTCACCGTGTCTGTCGTTCCTCCTGCAGGGCTTCAACCAGGAGGACCTGGAGGACAAGAAGGAGGCGAAGGAGAAGCAGCAGCAGGTGGAGGAGGAGTCCGACTCGGATGATGGAGTCGACCGCAGCGGCCAAGAGTAAGGAGGAGTCTGTTTATACACAAACAGCAGGAAACCTCTTCACTTCTCTGGCTTCACTACTTCTACAACTAGATCTGGATAAACTAGAGCGCAGACATTCACCGAGGCTGCTGCCATGAGTCAAACATCATATCTATATAATCTATACAATCAGTACAATCAGAGTGTTTCCATGACGACGATGAGTTTCAGTCCCAGTTTAATGGTTTTGTTCTACATGTCAGACGTCTAATCTAACTCGTACTGTGTGTGTTCAGCATCAGCTTCATGTCAGACTTTGACATCATGCTCGCTAAGAGGAAAGCCTTGAACAGCAGGAAGAGGCGGCACCGCGACGGAGGGACGTTCATCAGCGACGCCGACGACGTGGTCAGCGCCATGATCAGCAAGATGAACGAGGCCGCAGAGGTGAGCCTGTCAAAATAAAAGCCTCACCGAACGCTTTTGGTCGGTGCTTTCCTATTTTACTGACGGTGTTTTGTTTTAACAGGAGGATCGAACTCTGAACAGTCAGAAGAAACCGGCGCTGAAGAAACTCACGCTGCTGCCGCACGTCGTCATGCACCTGAAGAAGTAAGAACTCTATTCCTTAATATAATATCTAATACCTCCATTAATCATTGTTATCTTTAAAGCTTCTTTCACACACAGTTCCTGATAAATTACTGATAATCATTTCCGGATATTCTTCAATTAAATGTCAGACATTTTTCACTAATATTTTCACCTAATTTACTTATCATTTTTGGATATTTTTCACATGTTTTATTAATAATTTTCGAATATTTTTCACATTTGTTGGACATTTTTTGAATATTTTTCACATATTTTTGTTTTTTTCTTCCACTAATGTTTTCACCTGATTTTTCAATCTTCGGACATTTTTCACATTTGTCGGACATTTTTCACTAGTATTTTCATGTATTTTACTAATAATTTTTAGATATTTTTTCATATTTGTGGGACATTTTTCAGTAATATTTCATGTATTTTACACATTTTTGGATATTTTTCAGACATTTTTCACATATTTAACTAATAATTTTTTAATATTTTTCAGAAATTTTTCGCTTATTTTTTCACCTAATTAACTTATAATTTTTCGGATATTTTTCATGTTTTATTAATAATTTTCGAATATTTTACACATATTTGTCGGACATTTTTCAGATATTTTTCACATATCTTACAAATTTTGGGATATTTTTCACTAACTTTTTCACCTAATTTATTAATAAATTTCGGATATTAGACATTTTTCGGACATTTATCACATTCTTTATTTATTTCTTATATCTAATCACCCGTGAAAGCATTGGTGTAAATGCTAAACTGTAAATAGGCGTAACGTTGTTAATGTGACAGATTGAAGGATAAAAAGAATAATGAGCAACTTTAAGCTAAATATCTGTCAAATATATGAAGCAAACTACTTAGTTTACGTTAAAGTTGTGGTGTTTGTCCCTCAGACAGGACCTGAAGGAGACGTTTATCGACAGCGGCGTGATGTCGGCCATTAAAGAGTGGATCAGTCCTCTCCCAGATAAATCACTTCCTGCTCTCAGAATCAGAGAGGAGCTTCTCAAGATCCTACAGGAAGTGAGTACAGACGCTGCTGCTGTAACAGGCAGGCAGGCAGACGTAGTTCTGTGTTTCACTGTGTGTTTTCAGACATTTTTCCCTGATATTTTTTGGACTCTTTTCACATATTTGTCAGACATTATTCAGATATTTTTCAGATATTTTACAAAAAATTTTCGGATGTTTTTCACATATTTGTGGGATTTTTTTCATTAATATTTTCACATATTTTACTAATAATTTTTGGACATTTTTCACTGATAATTTTCGAATATTTTTCACATATTTTACTCATAATTTTTGGATGTTTTTCACATTGCGCAAATAATTTTTGGATATCTTTCAGACATTTTTCACATATTTGTCGGACTTTTTTGGATATTTTTCACATATTTTACTAAAAGTTTTAGGATATTTTTCGGACATTTTTCACTAAAATTCACATATTTTACTAATTTTCTGATATTTTTTGGACTCTTTTCACATATTTGTAGGACATTATTCAGATATTTTACAAATAATTTTCGGATGTTTTTCACATATTTGTGGGACTTTTTTCATTAATATTTTACTAATAATTTTTGGACATTTTTCACTAATATTTTACTCATATTTTTTTGGATATCTTTCACATTTTTCACAAATATTTTCACCTAATTTATTAATAATGTGTCGATATTTTCCATTAATTTGTCGAACATTTTTCTCATATTTTTCGAATTTTTTGGGGCATTTCCACATAATTATTTATTTATTTATTTATTATATCAAATCACCAGTGAAAGCATTGGTGTAAATGCTAATCTGTATATAAATAAATAATATATCCATCGCAGTCTGTAATTTCATCATGCTGTCATCTGTCTGTGCTCTCTCAGCGGCTCAGTCGATGTGATGTAGTTGATGTAGTTCAGTATTTAACTGTCTGTCTGTGTGTTTCCTTCCTGCAGCTGCCCAGTGTGAGTCAGGAGACTCTGAAGCACAGCGGCATCGGACGCTCCGTCATGTTTCTGTACAAACATCCCAAAGAGTCTCGATCCAACAAAGACCTGGCTCTCAAGCTCATCAGTAAGGACCTCTCTCTCTCTCTCTCTCTCTCTCTCTCTCTCTCTGAATCAGGCTCCTACAGAGCAGCAGCTCGTCAGTAAGCAGGTTTTAAGGTGTCTGTACTGATCTCTGTCGTCTGTTCAGATGAGTGGTCGCGGCCCATCTTCGGCCTGACGTCCAACTACAAGGGGATGACGAGAGAGGAGCGTCAGCAGAGAGATCTGGACCAGCAGATGCCTCAGAAACAACGACTAAGGTACTAATATAACACCAAACTTACCTTACATTGAGGGTCAGTGAGGGTCAGTAACCGGGCTGCTATGGTCCAGTTACATGATGACAGGTGTTGGGAGGTTTGAGGTCGTATCCGTCTGCTCTGACTTCTATATTCATCCACATCTTTTTCCCTTTTGATTGTCCTCAGTGCTTCATTCCTTTCATTCTCTCATCTCATGTTGTTCCCGTCCTCCTATTAGTTCTACCTTCAGTTTTTCTTCTTTCATTCCTCTTCATCCATCCATTTCATCTCCTCCTCCTCCTACTTCTCCTCTTCCTCCTCCTCCTCCTCCTCCTCCTCCTCCTCCTCCTCTCCTCCTCTCCTCCTCCTCCTCCTCCTCCTCCTCCTCCTCCCCCTCCTCCCCCTCTTCCTCCCCCCAGTCAACCTCAGAAGGTGGAGAGGGCGGAGGAACCCGACGTCTTCTCTCTCAGGTTCAGTCACTAAATTGCATGCGAGTCCTGCATCTAGACTGAGTTCTGTTTAAACACAGACAGACTGGATGTAGAGAGAGCGGCTTGTGGGAAGACACCCAAAACCTTGAGATACCCCGACTGGAGGTAGAACAAAGCACAGTGCTTCTCACATATTTGTCGGACATTTTTCACTAATATTTTCACATATTTAACAATTTTTTGATATTTTTTTGGACGTTTTCACATACTTGTTGGACATTTCTTTGATATTTTATACATATTTTACTAATAATTTTTGGATATTTAAAGAAAAAAAAAATTCAGACATTTTTCACTAATATTTTCACATATTATACTAATAATTTTGGGATATTTTTTAGACATTTTTCACATTTGTTGGACATTTTTCACATATTTCTCGCATATTTAACAAATAATTTTCGGATATTTAAAAAAAAAAAAAAAAAATCAGTCATTTTTCACAAATATTTTCACATATTATACTAATAATTTTCTGACATTTTTCACATATTTGTAGTACATTTCTCACTAATATTATCACATATTTTACTAATAATTTTCAGATATTTTTCAATTATAAGTCAGACATTTTTCATTAATATTTGCACATATTTTACTAATAATTTTTGGATATTTTTTAGACATTTTTCAGATATTTTACTAATAATATTCGTATATTTAAAAAAAAAAAATTCAGACAGTTTTCACTAATATTTTCACATATTTTACTAATAACTTTCGGACATATTTCACATATTTCTCAGACATTTTTCACTATTATTTTCACATATTTTACTAATAATTTTTGGGTATTTTTCAATCGTTTGTCACACATTTTTCACTAATATTTTCACATATTTAACCAACAATTTTTGGATTTTTTTCGGAAATTTTTTTCACATATTTGTCGGACATTTTTTGGATATTTTCCACATATTTTACTAAGAATCTTCGGATAGTTTTAGCCAAAGCTGCCTAAAAGTAAACGTATACATTCATCATAGACCTTCATGTTTGATATTTCCGCTTATTGTACTCGTGTTTGTAGTTCTGTATTTCCTCAATGCATCAATATATTCATTTATTTTTTCTCCCACATGTAGAGGAACCCCGTCGTCATTTTCACACCAAATTTGGGATCAATACGATCTTGCATTATGTAATAACACGAGTTTATGTGTATCATCTCCCATTCGGCCTGACTTTATTTTGCACTTATTTATGGGATGTGTCACAATATCTGTCAATTTAACCACTTTTGCAGTAAAATATTTCTATACAAGAATCCATTTGATATGTAGGAGACCTAAGAGAATATGTTTGTTCTCCTCCAGTAGGGGTATCTTATAAAGTAAAGCACTTTTGGAGGTCTTCCCACCAGCCTGAGAAGGACTGAACTCTCTCTTAGTTTGGTTTTTATCTGGACTCTGTGGTCGGAGCAGCTGAATGTGATGTCTTAAAGACCGACCGACCTTCCTAACACGACTACTCTCTGTCTCTGTCATCCTCTAGTAATGCCTCTCACACGCCTGAAGCTTGCGGTGTGTTTAGTGTTAAGAACATCATTTACGTTTCCATACTCCGCTCATTTCCCCTGCAGGTTTCTGTTCTGGTACCTCGTTAAAGTTCTATCATGTTGAATGTGGAAGCTGTTCACCACGATGTGAAGTTGCTCTTTGGTAGCTGAGTTGGAGCTTCTGGTACTTTAAGTATGTTTTGATGCTAATCAGGGTTGTAACAGTATATCAGTATACAGCGGTATGAAAGTCGACGGTAATCATACTGTGTATAATATCTGTGGTATTGGAAAAAAACTGACTGTTAAAGATACAGACGGGATCAGTCTCTGAAAATTATTAGTAAAATATGTGAAATATAAGTGAAAAATGTCTGACAAATAATTGAAAAATATAAAAAAATTGTTAGTAAAATATGAGAAAAATATCCCAAAAATGTCCGACAAATATGTGAAAAATATGGTAAAAATATTCGAAAATTATTAGTAAAATATGTGAACATATAAGTGAAAAATGTCTGAAAAATATCCAAAAATTATTAGTAAAATATGTGGAAAATATCTCAAAACATCTGACAAATATGTGAAAAATGTCCGAAAGATATCCAAAAATTATGAGTAAAATATGTGAAAACATTAGTGAAAAATGTCTGAAAAATATCCAAAGATTATTAGTAAAATATTTGAAAAATATCTGTAAATTATCAGTAAAATATGTGAAAATATTAGTGAAAAATGTCTGAAAAATATTCAAAAATTATTAGTAAAATATGTGAATAATATCCAAAAAAATGTCCGATAAATGTGTGAAAAATGTCCGAAAAATATCCAAAAATTATTAATAAAATATGTGAAAAATATCCGAAAACCTTTAGTAAAATATGTGAAAATATTAATGAAAAATGTCTGAAAAATATCCAACAATTATTAGTAAAATATGAAGATAACATCAGGAGTCTGATCTTCAGACGATTCCTTCCTTGAGTTTCCTCTTGAGGCCGATAGTCCAGAGATAGAAACTCTAACAGGGAATCAGCTGATGATTCTTCGTGTTCCACTGAAACGCTGACTAACTGCTGTGAGGTGGAGAATGCTAATAATAGCATGGAGACTCAGACTGAGACGTTTCTACCAGAAACCAGTTCAGTTTCAGTGAGTTCAGCAGACTGTGGACTCACTGCTGAATTCAAACTCTCAAATCTGTGACCTGTGCTTGTTGTGACTGTGTTCATTTAATCCATCATGATATAAAGCAAAGTGTCTCTCTCTCCTTCTGTCTGTAGTTCGGGTGGTCAGACGCCTCGGAGAGACCTCGAGAAACAGCTGACTGGGGAGGAGAAGTAAGTTCAGCTTCAGATCAGTGTTGTAATGATACCAAAACTCTGCTGAAATACCTCCATAGTGATACTGAAACGATACCAAAACCCTGCTGAAACATCCGGAACAGTAACACTATAATAACATGTTGGGTCATCATCATTATAACTGATCACCTCCTCCCTGCAGAGCTCTGCGACCCGGTGACCCCGGGTTCTGTGCCCGGGCTCGGGTGCCGATGCCCTCCAACAAAGACTACGTGGTACGACCCAAATGGAACGTAGAGATGGAGTCCAACAGGGTGAGTACACGGAGGAGTTGGTTTACCTTCTCAGTCATTAAGTCTGAAGGCAGAATCTATGTTTCAGTCACCTGTAGAGGGTGAAAGTCAACGGTGTCGCCATATTTAAATCTGAGTTTACCTGTTGACATGAACACCAAAGAGGTCTTGATGTGGAGTTCAATTATGAAGGGGATGAATCTTACCAGTAATGAGCTAGAAATGGATACGTCTCTGGTTGAATAAATATATTTTAAAAATCCTTAAAATTTTAATAGTCCTTTAAAATATTAATAAATAGATAAATAATTATTGCCTTCTTTTATTTTTATTTTAAAGGACTATTATTATTTTATAATAATAATAAATATATAAATCATTATTATTATTATTATTATTATTTTATAATAATAATAAATATATAAATAATTATTGCCTTCATTTATTATAATTTTAAAGGACTATTATTTTATAATATTAATAAATATATAAATCATTATTATTATTATTTTATAATAATAAATATATAAATAATAATTATTATTATTTTATAATAATAATAAATATATAAATCATTATTGCCTTCATTTATTATTATTTTAAAGGTCTATTAATATTTTAAAATAATAATAAATGAAGGCAATAATGATTTGTCTATTATTATTTTAAAGGACTATTAAAATAATGATAAATATGTAAATCATTATTGCCTTCATTTAAGCAATATTTCAATAAATATCATCATATAGAATTTTCTGTTATACTTTACTTATTTAATACACATTTAAAACTTGGCATATGAAAGCATATTTCTGTACTGTAATAGTACTATTGTACCACAGAGTAGTTTGACCTCTAGCTTGCAATGAAAGGAACTTGAATGACAAAATCTGATTAAAAAAAGATGCTCCTGAAGAGCTGGTGGAAGTGTGATTGTGGTGTGGAGAGCTGTCTTCACACAGGAAGTGAGGTAAACCGCTGAGCTGTGATTGGTCCTCTGTAGAGCGGCTATAAGAAAGGCGTCAGCCTGCTGGAGAAGCACAAGCGGCGCTTTGCTGAGCAGAGGAAAATCGGCCGCCCGCAGGGAGCCGTCAAGATCAGCATAGAGGGAAACAGAATGCCCCTGTAGCTCCTGCTGTTGACCTGTGGGGGGGGCAGTAAGTCCTTCTGCATGGTGTGACGGCGTGCGGTGATGGCTCGACCTGTGTGAGGCGTCTGCAAAGAGTTTTCCCCGGGGAGAAGACGCTCCACTCGCTGTTTACGAACAGATAAAACACGGAGTGGAGCGTCTGTCTCTGGGGAACCATCTCTGTCAGAGAGCTGACTCACCTCTGACCTCTGACATCTGACCTCTGACCTCTGACCAGTGGGACTTACAACAACACTGATCTAACTTTTTCTCCACTTAGTCTAAGTAAGAGTTATCCTCCTTCCACTCATATTTCTACTGTCCACTATAAAGGGATAGTTCAGGTGTTTCTCAGTGTGGTTCTGTGAGGTTCTGATCCAGAGTCAGAGTATTACTACAGTAGATGGAGGTTAAAGGGATAGTTCAGGTGTTTCTCAGTGGGGTTCTATGAGGTTCTGATCCAGAGTCAGACTATTACTACAGTAGATGGAGGTTCTGATCCATAGTCAGAGAATTACTACAGTAGATGGAGGTTCTGATCCAGAGTCAGTGTATTACTACAATAGATGGAAGTTAAAGGGATAGTTCAGGTGTTTCTCAGCTGGGTTCTATGAGTTGTGTACACTATATTTAGAATATTTACCTTGTACTTACTTACCTATTTAACCTTTAAAATGCTGTCTTGCAGTAATATAAACCTCTGTGCAGCAGTTTGCCACCTGACAAACCTTCAGATTTATTACTCAAACTGTATTTCGTTGTCTCAGCGGTACCAGCGTTCCTTGAATCCTAAACCTCTTTATCAGCAGTGGACATAACTAACATGTAAACCTCTTTATCAGCAGTGGACATAACTAACATGTTGGTGGGTTGAGGATCTGACTTTTGGGAAGTTTGGTGATGCAACATCTCTGAGGGGGTTTTTAACTCTTCCTCTGCATGACCCCGGAGAAGTGAAGTGTGCTAAAGAGGGATGAAACACCAGATAAAAATACACAGATTTGTGTTAAAACTAAAGAAAAATGTCACATCTCAAAAGTTATGTAACATTTGTGAGCATCAATACAGCAGAAGATTGATGCTGTGTTCACACCAAATGCAAAGTGAATTTTCAGCTTGTGTTACTCGCGCGAGTTTGACTGCGGGATATCATCTGGAGGCGCACACAGCTAATAACTGGTGTGTCAAAATCAATAAATATTAAATGTATATATAAAGTCACACGTTGGCTGAATTAATCTGGTTTACTACAGTGGTATGAACCCAAAATAAACAGATTTTGCTGCAATAAACAGGTCAAAAAGATGCCAAAATAACTACATAATAGGGCTGTCTAAGTTAACGCGTTAACGCAAAATCGATTTAACGTCACTAATTTTTTTAACGCATTAATGCAGTTGATCTTTCGGAGGTTGTAGCGGCTCAGTTTTAAAGCTAGAGTGAAGATACTGGCATCATATGAAACTAGATTGAAAATTATTAGTAAAAATATAAAAAAAGAAAATAGTTAAAGTATCCCCAAAATATTCGTAAAATACAGAAACATATTAAAAAAGGGCCGGACAAAATTGGTAAAATATGCAAAAATAAATATCAGTAAAATATCCTAAATTATTAGTAATATATCCAAAAAAATAGTTATAATATCCCCAAAATATTCGTAAAATAGCAGAAACATATTAACAAAAGGTCAGAGAAAATTGGTAAAATATGCAAAAATAATATCAGTAAAATATCCTAAAAGTACTAGTAATATTTCCCCAAAAATAGTTAAAATATCCCCAAAATATTAGTAAAATAGCAGAAACATATTAGCAAAGGGTCGGACAAAAGTTGTAAAATATGCTAAATATAATCCGTAAAATATCCCAAAAATATTAGTAAATAATCCAAAAGAATTAGTAAAATATCCCCAAGAGATGTCTTGATTTTGTATGTAATCTCGCCGCGTGAAAGATTAGCTTTGCATTTGGTGTTTAGTGTTTCATCTCTTTTTCTCTTCACAGAGATGGTTAAACATATAAGATAATCCTGAACATGTTAGCAGCCTTTCTAATACTCGATGTTTCTGTTTGTTGCAGCACGGTGCGATGAAGAAAGGCGTTTCCCGCGTTGATAAACAGATGCGTAGATTTGCTGACATCCGCCGCCTGACGAAGCCGGGTCACGCTGTTAAGATCAGCGTGGAAGGCAACCGGATGCCTCTCTGATTTTTAACCATCATAGGATTTATTCACTTTATTTTCTTTTTAATTTGTTGTTTTCCTGAACAATCCCACTCTTCTCCTGCCCCCCCCCCTTCAGGTCCAGCTCTGCCTTAATAAAGGGCTGAGGTCAAATCATGTGAATATCTGTTGGAAACTCATCTGGTCTTTGGACAAACAATTTAAACTCTCATCCAAAATGATCCACAGAACAAAAGATAGCTGGCTGCTAATATTAATATCTGTTAGGTTCATTTTATCTCCTAACATTAGCTCGTGTTAGCAGTTAGCTACATTAGCTTTAGCTCCAAACCAACCGGATCCTCAATGTTAACTAATGTTAGCATTACGTTAGCTTTACCTGCTAGCCAAGTTAGCAGCTACATTAGCTTTATCTCTTAACATCCAGGTTCAAGTCTAACCGGCTGATGTTTTCACTTATTTAAGAGAATAAAAAAAACTACTAAATTACAGACAGAAAATACTTGATTAGGAGATTTACCATTATTAAGCAGGTAAAAGTGAGATAATAGTGGAGATTAGCTGTATAATAACAGATAAAGGGAGGTAATGCTGACACTAACTTGACTTGTTTTGACCCCGTTGGTTTAGAGACTAGATCCAAGAATCATTTTGGTGAGTTTTTTGACCAAAGTACCATCACGTTACAAGTTTTTCAAAACTTTTTAATACTGGATTTGAGATCAAAATATTCCCTCACGCCCTTTTTTTGTTTCTGAATGTGAAGGTGTTGTGTTTTGCTAATACGCTGGCCAGACCTCTTCCTCCTCCTCCTCCTCCTCCTCCTCCTCCTCCTCCTCCTCCTCCTCCTCCTCTTCCTCCTCCTCCTCCTCCTCCTCCTCCTCCTCTTCCTCCTCCTCCTCCTCCTCCTCCTCCTCCTCCTCCTCTTCCTCCTCCTCCTCCTCCTCCTCCTCCTCTTCCTCCTCCTCCTCCTCCCCTCCTCCTCCTCCTCCCCTCCTCCTCCTCCTCCTCTTCCTCCTCCTCCTCCCCCTCTTCCTCCTCCTCCTCCTCCTCCTCCTCTTCCTCCTCCTCCTCCTCCTCCTCCTCCTCCTCCTCCTCCTCCTCCTCCTCCTCCTCCTCCTCCTCTTCCTCCTCCTCCTCCTCTTCCTCCTCCTCCTCCTCCTCCTCTTCCTCCTCCTCCTCCTCTTCCTCCTCCTCCTCCTCTTCCTCCTCCTCCTCTTCCTCTTCCTCCTCCTCCTCCTCCTCCTCCTCCTCCTCCTCCTCCTCCTCTTCCTCTTCCTCCTCCTCCTCCTCCTCCTCCTCCTCCTCCTCCTCCTCTTCCTCCTCCTCTCTGCTCCGTAGCAGCTGTACAGAAGTCTGTAAACTGTCTGCAGGGTTTCTCACAGTAACCCGGTGGTTCTGTTGGACCCGGTGTGTTGACTGTGTGAATCAGCCCGAGGTTCTGCACTGTGTTCTGGATCAGGTGATACTTTTTCTTAATAAAGACTCAACAGAAACTCACATCTGCTCTCTGAACTCTTCTGTTTATACCTGCAGATACTTACAGGAAGTTCACTTCACTCAGTTTCAACCACACAATATAGATATTTATAATCTCGTATTACTCAGAGTTTTTACTAAAGTCCCAGGAGGAGAGTAAAATTAACTTTTCTATTATTCTTCTTCACAGTAAAATTACCGCCGTCAAAAACGTCTTCTACATCGGTGCCAGAATCCAACTGGACACGTTGTGGAGGTCAGTGTATTCAGGGTCAAACAGAAACTAATGTTCAGCTGGTGGTTCTGAATTTTCTTACTTATAATCTTGTATATATTATAAACCCTTTTAGTGTCATGATGAGGTCATGATGAGGTCATGATGAGGTCATGATGAGGTCCCGGTGTTAGCTGGAGGCTAACCAAAGGACAGACTGGAGGCTAACTAACACTAGCAGTGGGCTAAAGTTACACATCTAAAATGTCATCTTGCTGTGTTGTTGGTGCCAGAATCCAGATATCACAAACATTTGAGATGACAAACTGTGATTGGAGGCTCTAGAGAGCTACAATATGAGAGAAACGTTTCAGAGATGGAGAGTAAATGTTGATCATATTTAGCCTTCTGCTAACAGCAGCCGTGAGCCGTTGGCTGCTGTTAGCAGAAGGCTAAACTATTAGCAACCCTTTCTCTCCGTCTCTGAAACGCTTCTCCCATATTGTCCGACTCTCTTTTTGACTGACTTTACTGAAGGATAGTTAACTATAGACATCCAAAGATTTATACGCCCTCAATCCTGGAGAGTGAGTGACAGCACATGTTGAGAGAAACTAGTATTTTTTTCAGCAATTGTTAAAAAAACAAGCCAACAATACTTGTTAGCCAGCGTTAACTAACGTGTTCAGAGAATTATTCTGCCTCCACTTAACGCTCCGCCCACTAAATACGTTACCATGGTTACTAACAGAGAAGAGGTTGATAATGTACTTTGTAGTAAATTTAACTGGCCAGTCGTAGTTCATCACAGTGACCTGAGGGACTGAAATGTCCAGATTCTTTCACAATTCCTTAAAAACTTAAGGGACCAATATCACAAATCATTTATATTAAAAAACAAATACAATCTGATATATGATTATCAGTTTTAATAAAACTCAAATTTGTTATTGGTCTCAAAAGTCCAGTATCAGTTGAGCTCCAGTTATTCTAATACAACTAATTATTCCGTTAAAATATCCGTAAACTAACAGATGTAAATGTTTTTGTGTTTCCTGT
>CAKAOJ020000429.1:0-12500 GCA_916701645.2 Sebastolobus alascanus | reverse complement strand
GGGGGGGGGGACAGGAAGCTGGAGTCAGAGGAGCGGAGGCGGCAGGAAGGAGTGTGAGGGAGGAGGGGGGGGGAAGGAGTGTGAGGGGGGGGGGGGGGGGGGGGGGGGGGTCGGGTTGTGGACGGCTATGTGAGGGAGGACAAGGACTTTGAATTGGATCCGTTATTGGACAGAGAGCCAGTGGAGGTTCTGGAGGACAATATGTCGAAAAACTTTATGAGAAAAAGTCATAGTATAATATGTCGAAAAATTTTATGAAATAAGTCATAGTATAATATGTCGAAAATGTTATAAAAAAAAAGTCATAGTATAGTATGTCGAAAATGTTATGTAAAAAAAAAAGTCAAAGTATAGTATGTCGAAAAACTTTATGAAATAAGTCAAAGTATAGTATGTCGAAAAACTTTATGAAATAAGTCAAAGTATAGTATGTCGAAAAACTTTATGAAATAAGTCATAGTATAGTATGTCGAAATATTTGATGAAAATAAAGTCATAGTATGTCGAAAAATTTGTTGAAAAAAAGTCAGAGTAGTATGTTGATTAATTTTATGAAAAAAATTCATAGTATAGTATGTCGAAAATGTTATGAAAAAAAAGTCATAGTATAGTATGTCGAAAAATTTCATGAAAAAAGGCATAGTAGTCTGTTGATTAATTTGGTGGAAAAAAAACTCAGTTTAAAATTTCGTCAATTTTCAAAAAAGTCATAGTATCGTATGACTTTTCATGAAAATTGACGAAAATTTAAACTGAGTTTTTTTTCCACCAAATTAATCGACAGACTATACTATGCCTTTTTTCATGAAAATTTTCGACATTCTATGCTATGACATTTTTTTACGAATATTTTCGACATGCTATAGTATGACTTTTTTCATGAACATTTTCGAAATTTTAAACTGAGTTTTTTTTCCACCAAATTAATCGACAGACTATACTATGCCTTTTTTCATGAAAATTTCCGATATTCTATACTATGACATTTCTTTACGAATATTTTCGACAATTTTCGACAATTTTCATGAAAAAAGTCATACTATTGTATGACTTTTCATGAAAATTTTCGAAATTTTAAACTGAGTTTTTTTTCCACCAAATTAATCAACAGACTATACTATGCTTTTTTTCATGAAAATTTTCGACATTCTATGCTATGACATTTTTTTACGAATATTTTCGAAAATTTTCATGAAAAAAGTCATGTCAAAAATATTCGTAAAAAAATGTCATAGTATAGAATGTCGAAAATTTTAATGAAAAAAGGCATAGTATAGTCTGTCGATTCATTTGGTGGAAAAAAAACTCAGTTTAAAATTTCGTCAATTTTCAAAAAAGTCATAGTATAGTATGACTTCATGAAAATTTTCAAAATTTTAAACTGAGTTTTTTTTCCACCAAATTAATCAACAGACTATACTATGCGTTTTTTCATGAAAATTTTCGACATTCTATGCTATGACATTTTTTTACGAATATTTTCGAAAATTTTCATGAAAAAAGTCATGTCAAAAATATTCGTAAAAAAATGTCATAGTATAGAATGTCGAAAATTTTAATGAAAAAAGTCATAGTATAGTCTGTCGATTCATTTGGTGGAAAAAAAACTCAGTTTAAAATTTCGTCATTTTCAAAAAAGTCATAGTATAGTATGACTTCATGAAAATTTTCAAAATTTTAAACTGAGTTTTTTTTCCACCAAATTAATCAACAGACTATACTATGCCTTTTTTCATGAAAATTTTCGACATTCTATGCTATGACATTTTTTTACGAATATTTTCGAAAATTTTCATGAAAAAAGTCATGTCAAAAATATTCGTAAAAAAATGTCATAGTATAGAATGTCGAAAATTTTAATGAAAAAAGGCATAGTATAGTCTGTCGATTCATTTGGTGGAAAAAAAACTCAGTTTAAAATTTCGTCAATTTTCAAAAAAGTCATAGTATAGTATGACTTCATGAAAATTGACGAAAATTTAAACTGAGTTTTTTTTCCACCAAATTAATCGACAGACTATACTATGCCTGTTTTCATGAAAATTTTCGACATTCTATACTATGACATTTTTTTACGAATATTTTCGAACATTTTCATGAAAAAAGTCATGTCAAAAATATTCGTAAAAAAATGTCATAGTATAGAATGTCGAAAATTTTAATGAAAAAAGGCATAGTATAGTCTGTCGATTCATTTGGTGGAAAAAAAACTCAGTTTAAAATTTCGTCAATTTTCAAAAAAGTCATAGTATAGTATGACTTTTCATGAAAATTGACGAAATTTTAAACTGAGTTTTTTTTTCCACCAAATTAATCAACAGACTATACTATGCCTTTTTTCATGAACATTTTCGACATTCTATGCTATGACATTTTTTGACGAATATTTTCGACATGCTATAGTATGACTTTTTTAATGAAAATTTTCGGAATTTTAAACTGAGTTTTTTTTCCACCAAATTAATCGACACACTATACTATGCCTGTTTTCATGAACATTTTCGACATTCTATGCTATGACATTTTTTTACGAATATTTTCGAAAATTTTCATTAAAAAAGTCATGTCAAAAATATTTGTAAAAAAATGTCATAGTATAGAATGTCGAAAATTTTAATGAAAAAAGTCATAGTATAGTCTGTCGATTCATTTGGTTGAAAAAAAACTCAGTTTAAAATTTCGTCAATTTTCAAAAAAGTCATAGTATAGTATGACTTCATGAAAATTGACGAAAATTTAAACTGAGTTTTTTTTCCACCAAATTAATCGACACACTATACTATGCCTGTTTTCATGAAAATTTTCGACATTCTATACTATGACATTTTTTTACAAATATTTTCGAAAATTTTCATGAAAAAAGTCATGTCAAAAATATTCGTAAAAAAATGTCATAGTATAGAATGTCGAAAATTTTAATGAAAAAAGTCATAGTATAGTCTGTCGATTCATTTGGTGGAAAAAAAACTCAGTTTAAAATTTCGTCAATTTTCAAAAAAGTCATAGTATAGTATGACTTCATGAAAATTTTCAAAATTTTAAACTGAGTTTTTTTTCCACCAAATTAATCAACAGACTATACTATGCCTTCTTTCATGAAAATTTTCGACATTCTATGCTATGACATTTTTTTACGAATATTTTCGACAATTTTCGACAATTTTCATGAAAAAAGTCATACTATAGTATGACTTTTCATGAAAATTTTCGAAATATTAAACTGAGTTTTTTTTCCACCAAATTAATCAAGACTATACTATGCCTTTTTTCATGAAAATTTTCGACATTCTATGCTATGACATTTTTTTACGAATATTTTCGACATGCTATAGTATGACTTTTTTCATGAAAATTTTCGGAATTTTAAACTGAGTTTTTTTTCCACCAAATTAATCGACAGACTATACTATGCCTGTTTTCATGAAAATTTTCGACATTCTATACTATGACATTTTTTTACGAATATTTTCGAAAATTTTCATGAAAAAAGTCATGTCAAAAATATTCGTAAAAAAATGTCATAGTATAGAATGTCGAAAATTTTAATGAAAAAAGTCATAGTATAGTCTGTCGATTCATTTGGTTGAAAAAAAACTCAGTTTAAAATTTCGTCAATTTTCAAAAAAGTCATAGTATAGTATGAGTTCATGAAAATTTTCAAAATTTTAAACTGAGTTTTTTTTCCACCAAATTAATCAACAGACTATACTATGCCTTTTTTCATGAAAATTTTCGACATTCTATGCTATGACATTTTTTTACGAATATTTTCGAAAATTTTCATGAAAAAAGTCATGTCAAAAATATTCGTAAAAAAATGTCATAGTATAGAATGTCGAAAATTTTAATGAAAAAAGTCATAGTATAGTCTGTCAATTCATTTGGTTGAAAAAAAACTCAGTTTAAAATTTCGTCAATTTTCAAAAAAGTCATAGTATAATATGACTTCATGAAAATTTTAAAAATTTTAAACTGAGTTTTTTTTCCACCAAATTAATCAACAGACTATACTATGCCTTTCTTCATGAAAATTTTCGACATTCTATGCTATGACATTTTTTTACGAATATTTTCGAAAATTTTCATGAAAAAAGTCATGTCAAAAATATTCGTAAAAAAATGTCATAGTATAGAATGTCGAAAATTTTAATGAAAAAAGGCATAGTATAGTCTGTCGATTTATTTGGTTGAAAAAAAACTCAGTTTAAAATTTCGTCAATTTTCAAAAAAGTCATAGTATAGTATGACTTCATGAAAATTGACGAAAATTTAAACTGAGTTTTTTTTCCACCAAATTAATCGACAGACTATACTATGCCTTTTTTCATGAAAATTTTCGACATTCTATGCTATGACATTTTTTTACGAATATTTTCGACATGCTATAGTATGACTTTTTTCATGAACATTTTCGAAATTTTAAACTGAGTTTTTTTTCCACCAAATTAATCGACAGACTATACTATGCCTTTTTTCATGAAAATTTCCGATATTCTATACTATGACATTTCTTTACGAATATTTTCGACAATTTTCGACAATTTTCATGAAAAAAGTCATACTATTGTATGACTTTTCATGAAAATTTTCGAAATTTTAAACTGAGTTTTTTTTCCACCAAATTAATCAACAGACTATACTATGCTTTTTTTCATGAAAATTTTCGACATTCTATGCTATGACATTTTTTTACGAATATTTTCGAAAATTTTCATGAAAAAAGTCATGTCAAAAATATTCGTAAAAAAATGTCATAGTATAGAATGTCGAAAATTTTAATGAAAAAAGTCATAGTATAGTCTGTCGATTCATTTGGTTGAAAAAAAACTCAGTTTAAAATTTCGTCATTTTTCAAAAAAGTCATAGTATAGTATGACTTCATGAAAATTTTCAAAATTTTAAACTGAGTTTTTTTTCCACCAAATTAATCAACAGACTATACTATGCGTTTTTTCATGAAAATTTTCGACATTCTATGCTATGACATTTTTTTACGAATATTTTCGACATGCTATAGTATGACTTTTTTCATGAAAATTTCGAAATTTTAAACTGAGTTTTTTTTCCACCAAATTAATCGACAGACTATACTATGCCTGTTTTCATGAAAATTTTCGACATTCTATACTATGACATTTTTTTTACGAATATTTTCGAAAATTTTCATGAAAAAAGTCATGTCAAAAATATTAGTAAAAAATGTCATAGTATAGAATGTCGAAAATTTTAATGAAAAAAGTCATAGTATAGTCTGTCGATTCATTTGGTTGAAAAAAAACTCAGTTTAAAATTTCGTCAATTTTCAAAAAAGTCATAGTATAGTATGACTTCATGAAAATTTTCAAAATTTTAAACTGAGTTTTTTTTCCACCAAATTAATCGACAGACTATACTATGCCTGTTTTCATGAAAATTTTCGACATTCTATACTATGACATTTTTTTACGAATATTTTCGAAAATTTTCATGAAAAAGTCATGTCAAAAATATTCGTAAAAAAATGTCATAGTATAGAATGTCGAAAATTTTAATGAAAAAAGTCATAGTATAGTCTGTCGATTCATTTGGTTGAAAAAAAACTCAGTTTAAAATTTCGTCAATTTTCAAAAAAGTCATAGTATAGTATGACTTCATGAAAATTTTCAAAATTTTAAACTGAGTTTTTTTTCCACCAAATTAATCAACAGACTATACTATGCCTTTTTTCATGAAAATTTTCGACATTCTATACTATGACATTTTTTTACGAATATTTTCGACAATTTTCGACAATTTTCATGAAAAAAGTCATACTATAGTATGACTTTTCATGAAAATTTTCGAAATTTTAAACTGAGTTTTTTTTCCACCAAATTAATCAACAGACTATACTATGCCTTTTTTCATGAAAATTTTCGACATTCTATGCTATGACATTTTTTTACGAATATTTTCGACATGCTATAGTATGACTTTTTTCATGAAAATTTTCGGAATTTTAAACTGAGTTTTTTTTCCACCAAATTAATCGACAGACTATACTATGCCTGTTTTCATGAAAATTTTCGACATTCTATACTATGACATTTTTTTACGAATATTTTCGAAAATTTTCATGAAAAAAGTCATGTCAAAAATATTCGTAAAAAAATGTCATAGTATAGAATGTCGAAAATTTTAATGAAAAAAGTCATAGTATAGTCTGTCGATTCATTTGGTTGAAAAAAAACTCAGTTTAAAATTTCGTCAATTTTCAAAAAAGTCATAGTATAGTATGACTTCATGAAAATTTACAAAATTTTAAACTGAGTTTTTTTTCCACCAAATTAATCGACAGACTATACTATGCCTTTTTTCATTAAAATTTTCGACATTCTATACTATGACATTTTTTTACGAATATTTTCGAAATTTTCATGAAAAAAATAAAATTATTTAAAAAATGATAGTATAGTGTCGAAATTTTAATGAAAAATTAAATTTAAATTCTTTGTTAAAAAATCATTTAAAATTCTCAATTTTCAAAAAAATTAAATATGACTTTTTAAAATTTAATAAAACTAGTTTTTTCAAAAAAATTCACATTTTTAAAATTTTAATATGATATATAAAAATTTTACGATATTTGAAAATTTTCATGAAAAAAATGTCAAAATTTTAAAAAAAGTCATAGTATAGTATGTCGAAAATTTTAAAAAATATATATTTTCACATTTTAAAAAAACTAGTTAATTTCGAATTTTCAAAATTTCATATATAGTATTTCAAATTACGAAATTTAAATGTTTTTTTAAAAATTAATGTCAACTATCATTTTTTCAAAAATTTTTCGACATTCTATACTATGACATTTTAGAATATTTTCGAATGCTATGTAAATTTTTTTCATGAAAATTTTCGAATTTTTAATGAATTTTTTTATGAAAATTTCGAATGCTATACATGTTTTTCGAAATTTTCGACAATTAAATTTACAGACATACTATACATTTTTCGAAATTTTCGACATTTTACATAAAAATTTTTTACATATTGATTTTCAAAATTTTCATTTTAAAAAGTTTATTCTACAAATATCTTACTAAATTTTTTTCATGAAAATTTGCATTATATTGACATTTTTTAGAAATTTTCAAAATTTATGAAAAATCATGAAAATATTCGTAAAAAATGTCATATATAGATTAAATTTTAAAAAAACAAGTTATTTCATTTTGAAAAAACTTTAAAATTTTCAATTTTCAAATATATGTAATTATGAAAATTTTCAAAATTTTAAATGATATTTCACAAATTTATCAAAATATATTGAATTTTTCATGAAAATTTTATTCTATACAGAATTTTTAAATATTTTCGACAATTTTCGACAATTTTCATGAAAAAAGTCATATATGTATGACTTTTCATGAAATTTTTCGAAATTTTAAACTGAGTTTTTTTTCCACCAAATTAATCAACAGACTATACTATGCCTTTTTTCATGAAAATTTTCGACATTCTATGCTATGACATTTTTTTACGAATATTTTCGACATGCTATAGTATGACTTTTTTCATGAAAATTTTCGAAATTTTAAACTGAGTTTTTTTTCCACCAAATTAATCGACAGACTATACTATGCCTGTTTTCATGAAAATTTTCGACATTCTATACTATGACATTTTTTTACGAATATTTTCGAAAATTTTCATGAAAAAAGTCATGTCAAAAATATTCGTAAAAAAATGTCATAGTATAGAATGTCGAAAATTTTAATGAAAAAAGGCATAGTATAGTCTGTCGATTCATTTGGTGGAAAAAAAACTCAGTTTAAAATTTCGTCAATTTTCAAAAAAGTCATAGTATAGTATGACTTCATGAAAATTTTCAAAATTTTAAACTGAGTTTTTTTTCCACCAAATTAATCAACAGACTATACTATGCCTTTTTTCATGAAAATTTTCGACATTCTATGCTATGACATTTTTTTACGAATATTTTCGAAAATTTTCATGAAAAAAGTCATGTCAAAAATATTCGTAAAAAAATGTCATAGTATAGAATGTCGAAAATTTTAATGAAAAAAGTCATAGTATAGTCTGTCGATTCATTTGGTTGAAAAAAAACTCAGTTTAAAATTTCGTCAATTTTCAAAAAAGTCATAGTATAGTATGACTTCATGAAAATTTTAAAAATTTTAAACTGAGTTTTTTTTCCACCAAATTAATCAACAGACTATACTATGCCTTTTTTCATGAAAATTTTCGACATTCTATGCTATGACATTTTTTTACGAATATTTTCGAAAATTTTCATGAAAAAAGTCATGTCAAAAATATTCGTAAAAAAATGTCATAGTATAGAATGTCGAAAATTTTAATGAAAAAAGGCATAGTATAGTCTGTCGATTCATTTGGTTGAAAAAAAACTCAGTTTAAAATTTCGACATTTTCAAAAAAGTCATACTATAGTATGACTTCATGAAAATTGACGAAAATTTAAACTGAGTTTTTTTTCCACCAAATCAATCGACAGACTATACTATGCCTGTTTTCATGAAAATTTTCGACATTCTATACTATGACATTTTTTTACGAATATTTTCGAAAATTTTCATGAAAATAGTCATGTCAAAAATATTCGTAAAAAAATGTCATAGTATAGAATGTCGAAAATTTTAATGAAAAAAGGCATAGTATAGTCTGTCGATTCATTTGGTTGAAAAAAAACTCAGTTTAAAATTTCGTCAATTTTCAAAAAAGGCATAGTATAGTATGACTTCATGAAAATTTTCAAAATTTTAAACTGAGTTTTTTTTCCACCAAATTAATCAACAGACTATACTATGCCTTCTTTCATGAAAATTTTCGACATTCTATGCTATGACATTTTTTTACGAATATTTTCGACAATTTTCGACAATTTTCATGAAAAAAGTCATACTATAGTATGACTTTTCATGAAAATTTTCGAAATTTTAAACTGAGTTTTTTTTCCACCAAATTAATCAACAGACTATACTATGCCTTTTTTCATGAAAATTTTCGACATTCTATGCTATGACATTTTTTTACGAATATTTTCGACATGCTATAGTATGACTTTTTTCATGAAAATTTTCGGAATTTTAAACTGAGTTTTTTTTCCACCAAATTAATCAACAGACTATACTATGCCTTCTTTCATGAAAATTTTCGACATTCTATGCTATGACATTTTTTTACGAATATTTTCGACAATTTTCGACAATTTTCATGAAAAAAGTCATACTATTGTATGACTTTTCATGAAATTTTTCGAAATTTTAAACTGAGTTTTTTTTCCACCAAATTAATCAAGACTATACTATGCCTTTTTTCATGAAAATTTTCGACATTCTATGCTATGACATTTTTTTACGAATATTTTCGACATGCTATAGTATGACTTTTTTCATGAAAATTTTCGGAATTTTAAACTGAGTTTTTTTTCCACCAAATTAATCGACAGACTATACTATGCCTGTTTTCATGAAAATTTTCGACATTCTATACTATGAAATTTTTTTACGAATATTTTCGAAAATTTTCATGAAAAAAGTCATGTCAAAAATATTCGTAAAAAAATGTCATAGTATAGAATGTCGAAAATTTTAATGAAAAAAGGCATAGTATAGTCTGTCGATTCATTTGGTTGAAAAAAAACTAAGTTTAAAATTTCGTCAATTTTCAAAAAAGTCATAGTATAGTATGACTTCATGAAAATTTTCAAAATTTTAAACTGAGTTTTTTTTCCACCAAATTAATCAACAGACTATACTATGCCTTTTTTCATGAAAATTTTCGACATTCTATGCTATGACATTTTTTTACGAATATTTTCGAAAATTTTCATGAAAAAAGTCATGTCAAAAATATTCGTAAAAAAATGTCATAGTATAGAATGTCGAAAATTTTAATGAAAAAAGTCATAGTATAGTCTGTCGATTCATTTGGTTGAAAAAAAACTCAGTTTAAAATTTCGTCAATTTTCAAAAAAGTCATAGTATAGTATGACTTCATGAAAATTTTCGAAAATTTTAAACTGAGTTTTTTTTCCACCAAATTAATCGACAGACTATACTATGCCTTTTTTCATGAAAATTTTCGACATTCTATGCTATGACATTTTTTTACGAATATTTTCGAAAATTTTCATGAAAAAAGTCATGTCAAAAATATTCGTAAAAAAATGTCATAGTATAGAATGTCGAAAATTTTAATGAAAAAAGGCATAGTATAGTCTGTCGATTCATTTGGTTGAAAAAAAACTCAGTTTAAAATTTCGTCAATTTTCAAAAAAGTCATAGTATAGTATGACTTCATGAAAATTGTCGAAATTTTAAACTGAGTTTTTTTTCCACCAAATTAATCGACAGACTATACTATGCCTTTTTTCATTAAAATTTTCGACATT
This sequence comes from Sebastolobus alascanus, assembly GCA_916701645.2. Taxonomy (NCBI): domain Eukaryota; kingdom Metazoa; phylum Chordata; class Actinopteri; order Perciformes; family Sebastidae; genus Sebastolobus; species Sebastolobus alascanus. The sequence continues at coordinate 2,104 of CAKAOJ020000429.1, read as the reverse complement.
CTATACTATGACATTTTTTTACGAATATTTTCGAAAATTTTCATGAAAAAAGTCATGTCAAAAATATTCGTAAAAAAATGTCATAGTATAGAATGTCGAAAATTTTAATGAAAAAAGTCATAGTATAGTCTGTCGATTCATTTGGTTGAAAAAAAACTCAGTTTAAAATTTCGTCAATTTTCAAAAAAGTCATAGTATAGTATGACTTCATGAAAATTTTCAAAATTTTAAACTGAGTTTTTTTTCCACCAAATTAATCAACAGACTATACTATGCCTTCTTTCATGAAAATTTTCGACATTCTATGCTATGACATTTTTTTACGAATATTTTCGACAATTTTCGTCAATTTTCATGAAAAAAGTCATACTATAGTATGACTTTTATGAAATTTTCGAAATTTTAAACTGAGTTTTTTTTCCACCAAATTAATCAACAGACTATACTATGCCTTTTTTCATGAAAATTTTCGACATTCTATGCTATGACATTTTTTTACGAATATTTTCGACATGCTATAGTATGACTTTTTTCATGAAAATTTTCGGAATTTTAAACTGAGTTTTTTTTCCACCAAATTAATCGACAGACTATACTATGCCTTTTTTCATGAAAATTTTCGACATTCTATACTATGACATTTTTTTACGAATATTTTCGAAAATTTTCATGAAAAAAGTCATGTCAAAAATATTCGTAAAAAAATGTCATAGTATAGAATGTCGAAAATTTTAATGAAAAAAGGCATAGTATAGTCTGTCGATTCATTTGGTGGAAAAAAAACTCAGTTTAAAATTTCGTCAATTTTCAAAAAAGTCATAGTATAGTATGACTTCATGAAAATTGTCGAAAATTTTAAACTGAGTTTTTTTTCCACCAAATTAATCGACAGACTATACTATGCCTTTTTTCATGAAAATTTTCGACATTCTATACTATGACATTTTTTTACGAATATTTTCGAAAATTTTCATGAAAAAAGTCATGTCAAAAATATTCGTAAAAAAATGTCATAGTATAGAATGTCGAAAATTTTAATGAAAAAAGGCATAGTATAGTCTGTCGATTAATTTGGTGGAAAAAAAACTCAGTTTAAAATTTCGTCAATTTTCAAAAAAGTCATAGTATAGTATGACTTCATGAAAATTTTCAAAATTTTAAACTGAGTTTTTTTTCCACCAAATTAATCAACAGACTATACTATGCCTTTTTTCATGAAAATTTTCGACATTCTATGCTATGACATTTTTTTACGAATATTTTCGACAATTTTCGACAATTTTCATGAAAAAAGTCATACTATTGTATGACTTTTCATGAAAATTTTCGAAATTTTAAACTGAGTTTTTTTTCCACCAAATTAATCGACAGACTATACTATGCCTGTTTTCATGAAAATTTTCGACATTCTATACTATGACATTTTTTACGAATATTTTCGAAAATTTTCATGAAAAAAGTCATGTCAAAAATATTCGTAAAAAAATGTCATAGTATAGAATGTCGAAAATTTGAATGAAAAAAGGCATAGTATAGTCTGTCGATTCATTTGGTGGAAAAAAAACTCAGTTTAAAATTTCGTCAATTTTCAAAAAAGTCATAGTATAGTATGACTTCATGAAAATTTTCGAAAATTTTAAACTGAGTTTTTTTTCCACCAAATTAATCGACAGACTATACTATGCCTTTTTTCATGAAAATTTTCGACATTCTATGCTATGACATTTTTTTACGAATATTTTCGAAAATTTTCATGAAAAAAGTCATGTCAAAAATATTCGTAAAAAAATGTCATAGTATAGAATGTCGAAAATTTTAATGAAAAAAGGCATAGTATAGTCTGTCGATTCATTTGGTTGAAAAAAAACTCAGTTTAAAATTTCGTCAATTTTCAAAAAAGTCATAGTATAGTATGACTTCATGAAAATTTCGAAAATTTTAAACTGAGTTTTTTTTCCACCAAATTAATCAACAGACTATACTATGCCTTTTTTCATGAAAATTTTCGACATTCTATGCTATGACATTTTTTTACGAATATTTTCGAAAATTTTCATGAAAAAAGTCATGTCAAAAATATTCGTAAAAAAATGTCATAGTATAG
>CAKAOJ020000428.1:792500-1049653 GCA_916701645.2 Sebastolobus alascanus | reverse complement strand
AGGCACAAAATGAGACACAAAATGACCACAAACTGCAAAGAGACACAATATGACCACAAAGAGACACAAAATGACCACAAACTGCAAAGAGACAAAAAATGACCACAAACTGCAAAGAGACACAAAATGACCACAAAGAGACACAAGACAACCACAAAGAGACACAAGACAACCACAAAGAGGCACAAAATGACCACGAACTGCAAAGAGGCACAAAATGACCACAAACTGCAAAGACACACAAAATGACCACAAAGAGACACAAAATGACCACAAAGACACAAAAAATGATCACATAGAGACTCGAAATGACCACAAACTGCAAAGAGACACAAAATGACCACAAAGAGACACAGGACAACCACAAAGAGACACAAGACAACCACACAGAGACACAAAATGACCACAAACTGCAAAGAGACACAAAATGACCACAAACTGCAAAGAGACACAAAATGACCACAAAGAGACACAAAACAACCACACAGAGACACAAAATGACCACAAACTGCAAAGAGACACAAAATGACCACAAACTGCAAAGAGACACAAAATGACCACAAACTGCAAAGAGACACAAAATGACCACAAAGAGACCCAAGACAACCACACAGAGACACAAAATGACCACAAACTGCAGAGAGACACAAAATGACCACAAACTGCAAAGAGACACAAAATGACCACAAACTGCAAAGAGACACAAAATGACCACAAAGAGACACAGGACAACCACAAAGAGACACAAGACAACCACAAAGAGGCACAAAATGACCACAAACTGCAAAGAGACACAAAATGACCACAAAGAGACACAGGACAACCACAAAGAGACACAAGACAACCACACAGAGACACAAAATGACCACAAACTGCAAAGAGACACAAAATGACCACAAACTGCAAAGAGACACAAAATGACCACAAAGAGACACAAAACAACCACACAGAGACACAAAATGACCACAAACTGCAAAGAGACACAAAATGACCACAAACTGCAAAGAGACACAAAATGACCACAAACTGCAAAGAGACACAAAATGACCACAAAGAGACCCAAGACAACCACACAGAGACACAAAATGACCACAAACTGCAGAGAGACACAAAATGACCACAAACTGCAAAGAGACACAAAATGACCACAAACTGCAAAGAGACACAAAATGACCACAAAGAGACACAGGACAACCACAAAGAGACACAAGACAACCACAAAGAGGCACAAAATGACCACAAACTGCAAAGAGACACAAAATGACCACAAACTGCAAAGAGACACAAAATGACCACAAACTGCAAAGAGACACAAAATGACCACAAACTGCAAAGACACACAAAATGACCACAAACTGCAAAGAGACTCAAAATAACCACAAAGAGCAAAGAGACACAAAATGACCAAAAAGACACACAAAACCACAAGTAGATGCATACAAAGAGACACAAACAACAACAACAAAAAGAGGCAAAAGCATGATAAAGTGTGTGTGTCTTGCTCTACTGTATGCAGGAGAGGTGGGGGGGCCTTCTGCATGTCTCCCCTGGGAGCCCACTGTCTCATAATCCACCCAGAGCTTTAGTTCATACTTATTAATACAAAAGATAAATGTTTGTATCATACAAGAAAACTGACAACACATTTATATTAATGTCAAATAAAAATGGAGCTGTTACCTTTATACCAGTTTCTGTGTACATCCACACACACTATGAGCAGGATGGTGTAGAGGACGATCAGCAGGACGCTACACACCAGCCTGGGCACAGACATGAGAGGAGGCAGCTCAGCTCTCTCAGCTGACAAAGACAAAACACATTTGATGGGTTAAATCATAGACTGTATATAGGGTTAAATAGACTTTTCAGTCTCGCTGTAGTTCAAACATTATTTAAGTTACTTCTCACCACCAGCGAAAAGGAACCTTTTAGAGTAGTAAAGATTACCGGGGTGCACTCTCAACGCCAGAAAGGAACAACTGAAATCTGAATTTGAGTGTTCATAGCTGCATTTAAATATGTTTAATTGGGTTATTTCGCCCCCTGGTGCCAAAGCTTTAAATCACTTGTGCTTACGTGGTTCTTAAGGGAAGTTTGTACTTAAAAACTCATTATCATCTCAGGTATTGAGCACTTTCTATCAGAGGTGGGACCAAGTCATTGTTTTGCAAGTCACAAGTAAGTCTGGTTGTTGTCATGTGACTCGAGTCAACACCTCTGGCTGATAAAGACGTACTTCTGAAGAGAGATCGAGCTTTCTATGACCATGTGGCCTAATGGACGAAGGCCATCAGAAGATTGAGGGTTCGAGTCTCTCTGTGGTTGAGAGCTTTCCTGATTTGAGGAAATATTTGCTGCCAAGTTGAGTACAATGGCAAACAATACTCAGTGCTACAATAGTTTAACTTTGACTTTCTGCTTTACAGAAATGTTATTTCTATCATTATTACCGCTAAAAAAAGTCATAGTAAGTATGTTGGAAAAAAAAATCATAGTATAGTATGTCGAAAAAATTCAGTATATTATGTCGAAAAAATTCAAAAAAGTAATAGTATACTATGTCCAAAAAAATGTCATATTATAGTTAAAAAAGGTCATAGGATATTATGTCGAAAAAATGCGAAAAAAAAAGTCAAAGTAAAGTATGTCGAAAACATGCAAAAAAGTCAAAGTAAAGTATGTCAAAAAAATGTGCAAAAGTCATAGTATAGTATCTCAAAAAATGCAAAAAAAAGTCATAGTATAGTATATTGAAAAAAAATGCAAAAAGTCATAGTATAGTATGTCAAAAAATGTGCAAAAGTCATAGTATAGTATCTCAAAAGAAATGCAAAAAGTCATATTATAGTATGTCGAAATTTTTTTTTAAAGTCATAATATAGAATGTCGAAAAAAAATGTAAAAAGTCATAGTATAGTATGTCAAAAATATGCAAAAAGTCACAGTATAGTATATAAAAAAAATGCAAAAAGTCATAGTATAGTATGTCAAAAAATGCAAAAAAGTCATAGTATAGTATGTTGAAAAAATTAGCAAAAGTCATAGTAAAGAATGTTAAAAAAAGAAGTCATGGTATATTATGTCGAAAAAAAAATGCAAAAAAGTCATAGAACATGTAAATGCTAAAACTAGCCTTCACATCCACATTGTATGCAGAGAGTGCAGAACATCATCGTCACCTCTGACAGCCAGCCAGCTCTCGGGTGACTCTCCTTCTCTGGGGTGTTCACACTTGTAGAAACCTTCGTCAGACTTCGACACCGTCAAGAAGTTCATGCTTCCTGCAGGTTGAGTCCCAATGAAAACACCATCTTTGTAGAACTTTGCAGAGAAATCAGACGTGGCTTGTGTGTTCTCGTCCTCTTGGCAGGAACAGAGAAGTGTTACTTTCTTGCCTTCTGTCACAGGAAGTGCAGGGCTCTCCAGGATCACAGCACCACCTAAAAACAAACCATTGTTCTTACGTACTCTATTTTAATCTCCACCTTTATGTTTTCTGTTAAACCTGCACAGAATGAAGTCATCATCAAAAATCCATTCATAAAAGCTCCGTGCACATTTGGTTTTACCAGTCACGGTGATGTTGACGATGTCGCTGCACCCTCCCCGCTCGGACTCGCACCAGTACACTCCAGTGTCCGATGGATAGGTGTCCTCGATGGTGCAGGAGGTCTCGTTTGACACTCCCCAGCCGGAGCTGCACAGCTCACAAGTGTGAGAGGAGGTGTTTCTCTTGAATATCCAGCCACCAGTGTTTCCCGCCGCAGCACAGGTCAGAGTGATGGACTCATACCAAAAGAACTGAGATCTGTCGGGGTGGATGTTCAGTGTGGCTGAAATAAAAGAAGAAATGTAAAGACTTGTAGCCTGTTGGTGAGTTTCACTAGTATGCAGCAAATACTTTATTTAATCAAACTGTGATTTCAGCAGCATTCAGTGCTCAAAGTGGCCACTTCTACATTTTACTCTTTGGTGTACCGTGACTTTACCAGCGTTTTATGAACATAAAAACAATGTAGAGAACATCTGAAGGGAGGAAGGGGGTTTGAACGAGGGTGCTGTAATTTATCGATACACTGTTCACGTCCTTTTTGTAAAACAATTAGAGAACTCTTCGTCATAACTCTTTTTTAGATATAATTAATTAAACATTATTTAAAAGTAAGGCTGTCAATCGATTAAAATGGTTAATCGCAATTAATCGCAAATTAATCACATTTTTTTATCTGTTCAAAATGTAAAAGAAAGATTTAAGAAGTATGTAATACTCTTATCAACATGGGAGTGGACAAATATGCTACTTTATACAAATGTATGTATATATTTATTATTGGAAATCTGTTAACAACACAAAACAATGACAGATATTGTCCAGAAACCCTCACAGGTTCTGCATTTAACATAAAACAATATGCTCAAATCATAACATGGCAAACTGCAGCCCAACAGGAAACAACAGCTGTCAGTGTGTCAGTGTGCTGACTTGACTATGACTTGCCCCAAACTGCATGTGATTATCATAAAGTGGGCATGTCTGTAAAGGGGAGACTCGTGGGTACCCATAGAACCCGTTTACATACACATATCTGGAGGTCAGAGGTCAAGGGACCCATTTGAAAATGGCCATGAAAGTTTTTCCTCGCCCAAATTTATTGTAAGTTTGGAGCGTTATTTAACCTCCTTCACAACAAGCTAGTATGACATGGTTGGTACCGATGGATTCATCAGGTTTTAGGTTCTAGCTTTAAAAATGAGTACGCTACAAACAAAAACCGCAAGTTGCATTCATGCATTAAAGAAATTAACGCGTTATTATTGCGTTAACTTTGACAGCCCTGATATATAAGCTTTTCTGCAACTACGGTCACTTTTGACTTGAAAAAACAACCTCTATGAATTTTAATTGTAACCATCAGTCTGTAATACATATAAACAGGTACACAAAATTACATATAGTCGTTGTTTCATGGTTTTCATCACTTGTTCTTACACTAAGTGTCCTTACTGCAACATTACAATAATGCTCATTTTATACATTTTGCTTTTTTAAATATTTCTATAATAAAAATAAAACTGAGACGCAACAACCTAAAAATAACACAAGTTGTGTTAATGCGTTAAAGAAATTAGTGGCGTTAAAACGAATTTGCATTAATGAGTTATTATTGTTTTAACTTTGACAGCTCTGTTTAAGAGTTCTGATTTATAGAATATGATTTTACAGGGCAAACATCATCATCATCATCATTGGGTCGTCCTCAGACGAGCTTTCCAGCGGAGCTTCCAGCTATCTCGGTCCTCCGTACAACTGGCTAGCTCACCAGCACTCTCCACTCCTGCATCTCTCATTTCCAGATTAATTAAATGTTCAGACAAAGGCTGTGATAATAAAATAATTTAACTAGTAATAATAATAATAATGGTCCAAAATGATGTCAAATTGCATAGTTTTAAGCTATAGTCCAGCAGATAAAGTATTTAAGTAGTTAAAAGTAGCTCCAGTTTTACCAGCTGCAACACTGAAGTGAACAATTAATGCATCAATAATTATAATCCAATAATATAATAAATATTGATGCTAACCCTTTTTTGCTAACTACTTCAAATCACAAGTGCATTAAAATTATACTTATAGAGAAGATTATTATAGAATAGATTATAGAAGATATTATTTTATAATAGATTATAGAAAAGATTTTTAAAAAAGGCTGCAAGCAGGGAAAATAGAGAGCAGAAGGCGATATATATATTTAAAATGTTTTCTCACAGACTATCAGGCAGAGTAACGTGATCTCCATCCTGTCTTCATGTCGTCTCTTTGTCTTCTTCTTCTTCCTCTATAGAAATTTAGCCCACATCCTGACTTTACAGGAAACCAACGAAACACATCAGAAGTGATGACGAGTTAAACTGTGTTGTGAACAAAATCCCTTTCATCTCTTAACCACTTAAGACCCCCCTGCCCGCCAGTGTTCAGGGTTAAATGATGAACAACAATGTTTGTAAGTGTTTTTACAGAAATCAAAATGCAGTATGTGCCGCTGTATCCTGTAGAAATCACCCGAAGGTCATTAAAAGGTCACTGAGACTTAACTTAAAGCTGACACAGACCTGAGGTTTAAGGTCAGTATAAGGGCAGATTTTTACAGCTCAAATAATTTTATTAATTTCTGGAATTTCAAATATTTCATTGTGTATGAATTAGGGCCGTCAAAGTTAATGAGATAATAACGCGTTAACGCAAATTCGTTTTAACGCCACTAATTTCTTTGACGCATTAACGCAACTTGTGATTTTTACGATTGCAGCGGGCTCAGTTTTAAAGCGAGAGTGAAGATACTGGTATCATATGAAACTAGAAAACCTGATGAATCCTTCGGTACCAACCATGTCATACTAGCTTGTAGTGAAGGAGGTTAAATAACGCTCCAAACTTACACTAAATTTTGGCGAGGAAAAACTGGCATGGCCATTTTCAAAGGGGTCCCTTGACCTCTGACCTCCAGATATGTGAATGTAAATGGGTTCTATGGGTACCCACGAGTCTCCCCTTTACAGACATGCCCACTTTATGATAATCACATGCAGTTTGGGGTCAAGTCATAGTCAAGTCAGCGCACTGACACACTGACAGCTGTTGTTGCCTGTTGGGCTGCAGTTTGCCATGTTATGATTGGAGCATATTTTTTATGCTAAATGCAGAACCTGTGAGGGTTTCTGGACAATATCTGTCATTGTTTTGTGTTATTAATTGATTTACAATAATACATATATACATACATTTGCATATTTGTCCACTCCCATGTTGATAAGAGTATTATACACTTGACAAATCTCCCTTTAAGGAACATTTTGAACAGATTCTGAGTGCAATTTTAATATAGGATAAATATGTTATACTGCAGCAGATTATAAAGACACAGAGTGTAAATGTGGAGGGTGTCTGCCTCCTGGAACTAATAGGACAAGTGCTACAGTTTGCTGACGATCCTCTACTATATGCACCCAAATAAGTCTTTCTTAAAGACTTTTCACCTCCACATATTTCAACATGTTCAAGTAAACATGACACCAGGACCTTACAGCTCATTCTCACCCACACATGTTCACACCTGTCATCAGCCTCACGCTGGGTAGATAAGCAAACAGGAAATGAAGCAGTCTGAACAAAAACAGTGCTAGAAAAAATTCAAACTACCACAAACCACAAATTGTTATTAGAATATATCCCAAATCATCTCATTTAAAGCCGCATTAATCACAATTTGGGACAGAAGAACACCAAAACCAGCTGACCGTTACACCACATCACTGACTTATTGCTATTACAGCTTGTTGGGAAACATTTTCATGAATTCAGAGTCCTGTTTCTGTCCACCTGATGAATGTAAGTCCAATATTCCCTCCCCATTTAAAAGTACTGATTTCTAAAACTTCAAGCAAGCAACTAGAGTAGGAGCTCTTAAACCTCTCTTTACTGCACTTATGGTGAAGTTATCCAAACCAGACCTGTCAATCGATTTAAATATTTAATCGTGATTAATCGCATGATTATGCAAAATGGACATCTCAAAATAAATCTGCACATGATACGTTTCCTAAACGTAACTGTGACGACCCCTCCACTCCACTAGGTGTCCCGTGTCCTTTTGCTGGTTCCTCTTTGTGTTGCAGGGTGGAGGCTCGTCAGGCTGAGGAGCCACATGGGCTTGCTGTGGTTGGGGATAAAAGCTCCCTCCCTTCACACAGAGGATGGCTCTCTTCCTTGGCTGGCACACCTGTTTTGGTTTTGTTTGCTGGAGACATTTTCACACACCCACACATGCCTTCATTACTGATTACTGACTTTCCACGTTTATTTAGGTATTTATTGTTAGTTTGTCAAATAAATGCCTTTTACTATTTTAAAACTCGTCTGGTCTCCCATTTTTGTTGCAACCTTTGAGCCGGGTTGTAACAAATGAGGGCTTGTCCTAACTTGTTTGACCCAGTTTAGATTGGTGTAGTGCATTTGGTTCTGCTAGTTGTTAATGCTTGATTGGCAGAGACTGTGGTTTCATGAATGAGATCAGTTGTAGCCTAGTAGGCTGGTTCTCCTCATTTTGTAAATTGAGTTGTGCAATCTGGTTGTTTGGGAGACATGGACGAGCGTGGTAAGTAGGCTGTTCTTCAGTTTTTTTGGTAAATGTAAGCAGCTGTATTGGCTAACAAGTGGCTGATTTGTTCTGGTGTGTTGTTGAGTTGTGCATGCTGGTGATTTTGTGGCACGGAGTTCTGTTGGTCCTGCAGCCAGTGTTGACATGGTTTGGCAGGTGTGAGCTATCAGCAGTGATTACAGGGTCCTCTAGTGAGTAACTTTTGACTTTTGTGGAGTTTCCCTGGGTAGGCATAGCAACGTGGTCCATTTGGGCTCGTCGGTTTGTTTTTTTAGTTTGTTATTTTTGTGTGGTGTGCGGTCAGAGCAGCTTTCTCGGGGACATCCAGAGCTGTCAGGTGGGTAACCAGCTTGCTGGGAGCCTAACTGAGGCTACTGGTTTAAGTGTTTAAAGAGCCTCCCGCTAATCCCAGCATGAAGACTAGGGTTCAGTGAGGTAGATTAGTTTGAGATGGGCAGTTTAGGTATGGGGAGACTTCCACATTAGTTTGGTAGACATTGTCTCTTTTGTGCACTATTTGACCTGTGCAACACTGTCTGTTGGTTCTGTTGGGGCCTTTAGACCAATAGTGTGTAATGGCCGGAGTAGTTGGACCCAGTTATGAGAGTTCTGCACAGCCTGGAGGGTTTCTGGGTTGTTGGAACCAGTTACACTGAACGGGCTTCATTTGTGAGAACTTGAAGCGAGCTGTTGCAGGAAGTTAGTGGTTCATATGGTAAGCAAATAAATGGTTGCAGGAGGGATGTGGTGGATTGTCATTGTTTGTGTTTATGTTTGTGCTTTGATGTGCAACTTGGTAGCTTGCCCTGTTATCTGTGGGAACATAAGCGCTACAGTTCATGCCACTAGGTGTCCCGTGTCCTTTTGCTGGTTCCTCTTTGTGTTGCAGGGTGGAGGCTCGTCAGGCTGATGAGCCACATGGGCTTGCTGTGGTTGGGGATAAAAGCTCCCTCCCTTCACACAGAGGATGGCTCTCTTCCTTGGCTGGCACACCCGTTTTGGTTTTGTTTTCTGGAGACATTTTCACACATCCACTCATGCCTACATTACTGATTACTGACTTTCCACATTTATTTAGTTATTTATTGTTAGTTTTTCAAATAAATGCCTTTTACTATTTTAAAACTCGTCTGGTCTCCCAGTTTTGTTGCAACCTTTGAGCCGGGTTGTAACAGTAACTCTTGCAAAAACCTTACATTTCCTGTTAATGTGTTTAGTGTGTGAGATATATCATTAATATAAAGAACCTTTAGTCCTGTTTTGACAGTAACAAATCAATCCTGTCTGTTTTGATGTATAATTTCTTTTTTTTTATATAAATATAATTTTCTTTTTAAAGGCAGGACAACTTTATTTGTGTTGCACACTTCATACAAATGGTAGTTTAATCTAAAGTGAGTACTTTACTTTAGACAGTGGAACAATCGAACAAATTGATATGACAAAAGAGAAGTTTTTGATTATAATGTGGCGTAAGAGATGGAAAGAATTAAATTTACAATATACAACTAAAAACAGCTTAAAATGAAAGGAAATGGCGATCAGATGCATTCACAGTTTTAATGTAAAATATACTTTAGGAGATATACAAAAGCTTTAAAAACATGCAAAAATGTCATTCTCTTGACCACGGACACAATTTATTCATCCATTATCTGTAACCTTATCCCATTCGGAGTCGTGGGGGGGCTGGAGCCGATCCCAGCTGCCATTGGGTGAAGGCGGGCGGGGGTCCACCCAGACTATCACAGGGTTGACACATAGAGACAGACAACCATTCACACTCACATTCACACCTACGGGACATTTAGAGTCAACAACGAACCTGCAAGTCTTTGGACTGTGGGAGGAAACTGGAGAAAACCCACGCTAACACGGGGAGAACATGCAAACTCCACACAGAAGGGCTCCAAGCCGGGTTCGAACCTGCGACCCTCTTGCTGTGAGGTGACAGTGCTAACCACTGCACCACCGTGTCATGCCACAGACACAATTTCATTTTATTCAAATAAATTAATATTTTTTAAAATGACAGAGCAACCTAAGAGAATGAAAGGATCCTCTGTAAACAACTCCACCCATCAAATCTTATAACATATGTACATTTTACACGGGAGATTTTATAAAGGTTTTGCATGTAACAAAAAATAATGAGATATTATATTAAGGTAATGCATTTTGTTTTTTGACTTAAATGAATCTACATAAAGTAAAAGCTAAAACCACTTTTAAGGTCTGAAGACCCGGGGCCGTATTCACAAACATTCAGAGAATACTCTCAGAGAGCTCCTAACTTAGCCTAAACATTTCTAGCAAGGAGTTCTCACTTAAGAGTGATTTAGGAAACTTCTCTGAGCACGGTAGGGACATAAACTTCTAACTTAGTGAGGAGGTGTGGTTGACCTAGTTGCAAGGTATGACACAGTCTTTTAACTACGTACCAGCGAGTGACACTGACCGTGAAACATGATACGATTAACACCAGTGTGATCAAATAAACTGTATCGTGTCAAAAAGACCAAAGACACTCTGGGGCCCAGGGAGGAAAAAGAAGAAGAGAAGAGGAGGAAAAACTGCAAAAACACGGAGGTGATTGCACAGGCGCTACCTTTGAAGTAATTAGTTACTCCCACCTTAAACTCAAAAGGAAAGTTAGAAAGACTATTCAGGTGTTGTGGGGAATAAACTCATTTTGAGAAACACACTTTTTCTTCTAAGTGTGATATGCATAGCTTAAACTCAAAGACATAAAGCTATGAAGTGTGAGTGTATGAACAGTCCAAGGGGGCTCATTGGCATGGGTTCATGGTGGAGAGGAGGTTGTGTTGCTCGGGCTCTGGCTCTATCTATTCGGCGTGGAGAGGTGGTCGTGTTGCTCTGGCTCTATCTATTGCACGTCTGTCCATCCTGGAAGGGGGATCCCTCCTCAGTTTCTCTTCCTGAGGTTCCTTCCATTTTTTTTCCCTGTTAAAAGGGTGTTTTTTGGTTAAGTTTTTCCTTATCCGATGAGAGGGTTGTACTGTAAAGGACAGAGAGTGTCGAATCCTGTACAGATTGTAAAGCCCCCTGAGGCAAATTTGTGATTTGTGATTTTGGGCTATATAAAATAAAATTGACTTGACTTGACAATGATTGGTGGTGGAACTGGCTGTGATGCAAGAGACGCCAGCTAAAATCTTGCCGTGGGCACCGAATTGGTCTGATTTACTTCACAGGATGTGTTGTATTTTTCAAATCTGCAGAATGAGCAGCAACTCCCGGCTACTACTGGCTCATGGGTACCGAGCATTTTGTAAACATCTGTAATGCCAACTCTTTTTGATCACATTTCTGCTCCCTTCTAATTGTATAGCAACGGCTCCACATCATCTTCAGATACATTTCCCAGAACAGCAAAGCGGTTAGTATTTGCTGAGAAAGTGGATCTACGCTCGGGCTTGGCGCCTTTTGGACGAGACCGAGACTCGGACATGCTCCTCGAGCGGCCAACAGGCGTTACATCTGAACGGAAGGCTGAAGAAGCAGGACCGGACAACTCAGCACTGCTATTTGTCAAAAGAGCAGGAGTGCTCTTGTGACGGCTTCCTTGACTCTGGGGACCGGGTGCTGGAATTTGTATTGAGACGCAAGGTCTTGAATCTTTGTTTTGGTAGAAGTTGACAGATTTTGGACGGTTACTGTTGGTTGAGGCCGCTGGTTTTGGATTGTTGTCGTGGGGAAAGTCTTCTCGGGGTAGGTTAATGGACTTTGAGACATCTGGTGAAGATTTGGAAGGATTGTTGTCAATCGTAGGCTGGCCATGCTGGCACACAACAGGACTCTGCTTAGATCTGAGGTCATTCACTTCTTCAGTTAGTCGGCAGATCAGTTCTTCTTTGACAAGAAGGTTCCTCTTCAGTTCGTCAATTTCTCTCCGAAGCTCAGCGGTGGCTTTTTGTTTGGCCTGTTCAGCCTGGTCTCTCAGGTTGTGACCTTCAGTATTGCTCCGTGTTGAACTTTGCAGTGATGACTGCTGGGAAAGGAATTTATGTCCGTCCACTGTGTGAAGACAAACAAAAAATACTTTCTTTTAGCATTTCATTACTGACATTTTAGTTTTGTTACTATTGTTAAGGCTTTTACACCGAGGGCGTTGTTTTTTCCGTAAAATTAATTCACAGAATTTTTTTAGGGCTGTCAATCGATTAAAATATTTAATTGCGATTTGCGTTTTCTGATTTTTTTCTGTTCCGAATGTACCTTAAAGGGAGATTTTTCAAGTATTTAATACTCGTATCAACATGGGAGTGGGCAAATATGCTGCTTTATGCAAATGTATGTATATATTTATTATTGTAAATCAATTAACAACACAAAACAATGACAGATATTGTCCAGAAACCCTCACAGGTTCTGCATTTAACATAAAAAATATGCTCAAATCATAACATGGCAAACTGCAGCCCAACAGGCAACAACAGCTGTCAGTGTGTCAGTGTGATGACTTGACTATGACTTGCCCCAAACTGCATGTGATTATCATAAAGTGGGCATGTCTGTAAAGGGGAGACTTGTGGGTACCCATAGAACCCATTTACATTCACATATCTGGAGGTCAGAGGTCAAGGGACCCCTTTGAAAATGGCCATGACAGTTTTTCCTCGCCAAAATTAATTGTAAGTTTGGAGCGTTAGTGAACCTCCTTCATGACCAGCTAGTATGACTTGGTTGGTACCGATGGATTCATCAGGTTCTCTAGTTTCATATGATACAAGTATCTTCACTGTAGCATATTGTGTAAAAGAAATGAGTGCCGTTAAAACAAATTTGAACTTTGACAGCACTAATATTTTTTCAAACTGTTGTTTTTGTCATGACTACTTTCACACAGAACATGAATATTACGCGGCGATAAAGCTACGTCATTTTATTCCGGAATGAGGTTGATTTTTCGGAGCTTTCGCACCGCGAATAAAGACATCAACCAGTCACGTTGTGCAGAACGGGTCGAGTTGCGCTTATTTATGAAACAACAACAACACAGAGGCTCCGCAGTCTGAACGAAGACCACAAACTTTATTACCCCTAACAACCTTGACAAAGGCAGCGTAGGCAGATCCACTCCTTCCTTTCTTACCTTTCACAATAAAAGCCATAGACATATAATATTCGCAGGCGAGTATTTCGCACTGTCGTGTTGTTTATTTGTCCTGACCCCTGTATGTAAAGGCCTTTCCTAGAGATCTTCAAACTGAAAAGAACTACAATCTATAAAATAATGGATGCTGATATGCTGCATTAATCTACCGTTGCTGCTGTTTGCTGTTAAACTTCATACTTCCTGTGTTTGGATCATATTAAAAGCTCTACGTCACCACTTTTATTTGCTGTAACTTCACCTTTTATTTATTCAGGGCTCACTGAGAGCAATGGAAGGCCCTGAACACATTCACACAGTTAGACATTCACACCTGGAAGCTTACGGTTATGGTTAGGAAGCAATTGTGGTTATAGTGAAATCTTCAAACAGACAGGTAGATAAATGATTTTATCTTCAGGCTCACTTTGCGTTTGTGGTTTGGATAATATGTATTTGATTCTCTGTCCGAGCAGAGCTGATCCGTTATCTTATGACGCTTGTATGTAACTACAAAATGTTTCTAAAGCAGAGAAAGCACTCAGCTTTTATTTTATTACTGAGATCTGAATCCTGACTTTGATGCCCCCCCGTGGTACAAATATACCACTTTTTTTTCTACAAACATAAACTCAATCCATCAATATCATTTCAAAAGATGCAATAATCACAAATAGTATACACACATCTGTGTTTTTTAGGTATTTTGGCTGAGAAAGCTGATCTCCTCTGAACAAAAAATGTTATTAACTTACCAGAGTTACCAGAGTTGCCATATTTCTTGCATAGGAAGGTAATTAATGCCCCTAAGCCACATATAATTAAGGTTACTATAGCAGCGATGCTGATGGATGGAGTGCAGGATCTCATGCAGTCATCTGAAATGATAATAAAGATTACACAGAAATAAGTATATTATATGATATGTTAGAAGTACACCACCTGAATGATTCGTAGTCAGATTATTAGGGGCTGCTTTCTGCCCTGCACGCTTTTTCAGTGTCACCAATTTGACCAAACTGAGAATTTAAACAACAGTGACAACTAAAGGGATAGTTTGGGTGTTTTGAAGTGGGGTTGTATGAGGTACTTCTCCATAGTCGTTGTATTACCTACAGTAGATGACGGTCGGCACGCCCCCAGTTTGGAGAAACAGACAGGAGTACCAGCACAGCAGCAAACCAATGTACTGCTGTGGACGGAGGCAGCAGCTAAACGTATTTTAGACACCTAAAAAAATCTGTTTAAGTGTACGCTATATTTAGAATATTTTCACCGCTTTAGAGACAGCCCTTTCCAACAGGGAACTGAAGCCATTGTATCCATCTATGTTCTCGCCAAAGTAACCAGACTCCATTGAAAAACACAGTAATTTTACCTCACAGAACACAGGAGTTGCTGGTCGACCACTGCCGAGATCAGTTAGTTTGTTTGTGCTATTGTGTGACTTTGGTTAGTTCGGATACACCAAAGTCACACAATAACACAAACAAACTAACCGATCGAGGCAGCGGTAGACCAGCAACCCTAATGTTCTGGAGCTAAAATTACTGTTTTTTTCATTGGAGTCTGGTTACTTTGGCGAGAGCATAGATAAGATAAGATAAGATAAGATAAGATAAGATAAGATCCCGAAGGAAATTCTTGTGCCAGAGATTGCTCAAAAATACAACAAAATTACAACAAGTTCAAGTGTATAAAATACAAGTGTATAAACTAAAGAGTACTATTTCTAGCACTATTTCTGCCTAATAGAATAACAATTAAGTAAGATACCTTTAGTAAAATGAGTAAATAAGATAAGTAAAATAAAAAAAGGTAAAGTAAGCTAGAAAACAGAAAAGGAAGTAATGTTGGATATGATGAGAGAAGAAGTAACATTGCACATGTTGGACATTAATATTGCACACAATGAACAGTGATATTGCACATGAGAATGGAAAAAGTAGTATTGCACATGATATTGACATTAACAGCTTCAGTTCCCCGTTGGAAACAGACTGTATAGCTGTCTGTCGGCAAGGTAAAGCGGTAAAAATATTCCAAATATAACGTACACTTAAACTGATATTAATACTTTTAGGTGTCTAAAATCCGTCTTGCTGCTGCACCGTCCACAGCAGTACATCGCTTTGCTCCCGTACTGCTACTCCTGTCGGTTTCTCCAAACTCCATCTACTGTAGGTAATACACTGACTATGGAGAAGTACCTCATACAACCACACTTCATGTAAAGTATAAGTCATTGGAATCTCCTCCATGAAGCCCTGGATAAGAAAAATCCAATTTAGTACATAAAATGAGATACATTTCAAAGACATGGGGGAATCGGACACTCAAATATGTGTAACATCATATACAAAAGTCTGATGTAATTATCTTGGCCAGAATAATCCCAGTATGTTAGTGGCCAACAGTGTTAGAACATGCAATAATGACCAAAATACCAATATCAATATCAATATAATTTCAACCTGAACCCTATTTCCCCATGTTTTTGTGTCTAAGTGACTAATAGGGCCAACGATTTTTGAAATTGGTCCGGTATTGAGGGAGAACGCTGCAGACGGCAGCGACTAAATGGGCTGGAATGTAATCGCTCACCTTCAATGTACGTCCACTAAAAGTGCTTGTTTTTTTTTCCACTGACGGGCTCAGATTGTTATTATAAGTCTGACAACATTATGGAAAAGGACCCTACAGAGAAATAAAACCTTTTTCTTAACTTTCGCTTCCTGTTTGTTTTTGTGTCTAACCAAGTCTCGCTCTGAGATCTTGCGGCCTCATCCACATCGAAATCAGCCAAATAATCATAACCTGACCCGCGAGATGGTTTGTTACACAGAACCCTCTGAGAAGCCGTCATGGGAAACTATCTGGAAAAGGGCAGGCACTTTCAAAAATAACTTGGCAGCGATTGGATGAACCATCTGTCAATCAAACTCTTGCCGGAGCCAGTCGGGAGAAAACATCTTTTCCGTTGAGAAAAGCCTTCAGTGCCGTCATTTGCTCTTCTTTCAATGAAGAAATACTCTCCAGTTCTGATAGAACTGAAGCTCTAACAGCAGCTACGCTAACCTCTTCAGGAGCTGCCATTGTTGTTTAGGCGGCTAATCCATGGCTAATGCATGAGCTAATGCAAAACGTGAAGCATAAAGTAGTAGTAAGATGGAGCTCAGAAATGGAGGAACAACTTGTTAATTTGTGGCAACGACACAAGTGTTTATTTAACGTGTCTCCATGACTTCATCCATCCATCTTTCGTGAATTTTCATTACAAAGAAGTGCAAAAACTAACATCACTAATTCTTCCTGTCTGTCGTCCGCCATGTTTGTTTACACTAATTTGATCGCGAGATATTTTGCAAGATTTCTGTTTTTTATTAGTGGGGACTCTTGTTGTTCATGAATGAATCTGTTAGTGTGTGGTGTTCTGGCTGTTTTGGCCAAAGCGTTGCGCTCCACACACTACAGGAACAAAAAATTGAACGGAACATGTTGTTATGTGTGGGCTCTCTCACATTTTCAACATCTGTTAAAATTTGAAAAATCTTTTAGTGTGGACCAGCCTTAAGACACAAAAACATGGGAAAATAGGGTCCAGGTTGAAAAATGCCAAAGTTACCCTTTAAGTCTTCTTTTTCTGTCTTATCTGACAAGACACGACCTTCTGGAAACACTGAGCCAAAATAGGAAAAAATGATGATTGTATTGGGAAAAGCAACCATGCAGGAAAAACAAGTCGCAATTTTTAATCCACGTACAGAATATAGCATATCGATTATTGGCCAATTTTTATAGCAAAACTGTGTGTGGCTGACAAAAAGGCAGGGAAGGTTAAAGTATGAATGAGAATTTAGGTTTCAGTTACAGGTGGATTGTTAAAACTCCAGCGTACCTGGTATGTAAATCCCTGTGACCCTCGTCTGGTTTATCTCAGGCTGGTGAACTCTGCAGGTGATCCTGTAATGAAAATACGAGTTTAGTTTACTTTGTTTTTAAAGGTCTTATTGATAAAAATTTTTATGTAAACAAATATTTTTTTAAAAAGATAACACATCCACAGAGCCCTTATAAAGGTGCTGAATAAAAGTATAATCTGTTTATATCTGAGGAAGATATCGGTTCCCACTTCTAACAAGGCTTGTGAGCCAATAGTAAAATGACGTTGGTATCACTGTGTCGTCAGTTAGTGTGTTACAGCTGATAACACCGTCCCGACCGATGGCGCCGTTGCGGAAGTGTAGCACCCCCCCTCCGGTTCCCCCCCCCCCCAGGTTAACACTGTTAGCTCTGTCAGCACTGTTGCCGTTGTTTTCACTGTTAGCTACGAGCCGCCGGCTCAGCCGTCGCCATGTTGAGAGCCCTGCGGAGGCAATAGAAATGCTCCCAACCTCACATTTAGCACCTTTAAAGTTTGACTGGTTCTCTTTTAATTATGTCATGTCGATGCCTTCTTCTTCTGCAACTGACGGGAGAATTAGCGGTTCAAATTTGCGCCACATTTGGATGGAAACTCGGCTACTGTGAGCTAGTTAGCATGCAAACGTTAGCATTTAGCTCAAAGCACAGCTGTGCCGAAGTACAACCTAACAGATCCACTAGCATGGCTGTACGCTCTTTGTCTGGTTGACTCTGCTGCCGTGAAATTAACAATTCTCTCCATCTTTTACTGTGTGAAAGCCTTCACTGCTACTGCTGGAAATAGGTTTTTACTTGACACATTTTGTGCCTTGAGCAGAGTATACAGGATTTTGAGATTAAACTGACAAACAGATGGGACTTGGGTGACGTAAATAAAGCAAATGACAACCTAGATTTAAAGATGGAACCAAATATACATCTCTTATAGAACTAAGTCTGAGTATTAAACTGAAATTGAACCTGTTGGCAGTCTGCACAGTCAGTCTCCTTGTGGCGTTGAAACATCCCGTGCTGGGATCTCGAGCAGTCTTTGTGTCTCCAGCACTGATGTTGTTTCCCTGAGCATCTAGAAAAGTAATCTCAGGCTTCGGGAACCAGCAGTCCGCTTCACACTGCAGAGTCACTCCTCCATCTACAGCTGGAACCACTGAGAGTTTGGGCTCGGAAACGGCACCTACAAAAACAACAAGTATACAAGGTGTGCATTGAACATTACTGTCAAAATCATATTTATTATCAGTATAAGAAATGAGAAAACAGCTAGCCTGGCTTTGTCCAAAGGTAACAAAATACACCTGAAAATGACAAGAAATACAAGAAATAGTGCTGCACATAATGTCGCGACAAATTATAATTTTTGCACAGATTAAACAAATGAGATATGACCGGTTAAATAAAGAGCTTTATAGGTGCTGGTTGGCTAATTTTGCTAGCTTTGCACTGAACCAGGCAAACTGCTTCCCATTGCAGTCTTTATGCTACGCTATGCTAACCGGCTCCTGGCTGGAGCTTCGTATTTAACAGATTATCAGAGTAGTATCAATCTTCTTCATTTAACTCTTGACAAGATCGAATAAGCACATTTTCTCAAAATCTCAAACTATTACTTTAATAATAAACCATTCAAACGTACCAAACAAACCTGACTATGATCTGAAATAAACCTTTAGGCCTGTGCAGCACTACAAGGCGGACCCTTCTCCATAACGGAAACAAGCAAGTCTTAGGAGACTATAATGCATCTACATAGCTTTCACTATAAATCAAGTTTTTGGACATACCCACGATGAGCTCTGCTGTAGCGACCACCTGGGGCGGCTTCCCGACCGTCTTGCATATGTATTTTCCTGCATCAGCCAGCGAAACGTCGGAAAGCCTCAGTGAGATGTTTCCATACTGCAGTTCATTCCTGAGGAGGTTTGTCCTGTAACGGAAGACCAGATTCTTCTCATCGAAGGTCTCGCAGCCGTCCCGATACAGGAAGGCGATGATCGTCTCCGGACCTTCCTTGGACCACTCCACTGATGATGGGACGTCATGGCCGTCTCTGACACTGATGTGGCAGGGCAGAATGACCGTTTCACCAGCATAGGTCTGGATCTTCACTGGTGTGTCCTCCGAGGCTTCTCCTAGTAATTAAAAAACAAAAACATGGTGGTGTTGGTGAAATTCATATTTTTCTGATTGTCAACAAACCCAAGAAAAGACCAAAACCCACTAGTAAGGTGTGTGCATCTAAAGCCTGATATATCTTCTTCCTCTGTGCCACAGAGCTCCATTGTTGTCCAAAAACTATCAATGAACCACACTGTAACACTGGTTGACATCATTCTCACACAGTATTTTTAAGAGAGCCAACCAGCGACTGTTTTTAATTAGGAAGCTGAGGAGCTTTGGTGTGAGTCAGCACATACTTGAGATGGCATACAGGGGCCTGTTCGAAAGCATTTTACAGTTCAATATAACTGCTTGGTATGGCAACTTGAGCGGGAAGAACAAAAACAAGCTTTCCAAGATTGTTAAGATTGCAGGGAAAGTGGTTGGCAAGCCACAAAGGCAGCTCTGTGATATATTTGATAGAGCGGTACTCAGGAAGGCCAGACCGATATCTGGAGACGCTTCACATCCACTAAACTCTGAGTTTGAGCTGCTCCCGTCTGGCCGTGGATTCAGGGCCCCGAAGGCGAGCCGGAACATATATAAGAGGTCTTTTATTCCCCATGCCATACAGGTACTGAATACAAAATGACTGCACTAGGGAAGACCTAAAGTGTTTTGAAAGGGTAACTGATCCCCACCTGCTGCTGCTGTTCCCTGCCCATTTGCACAATGGTGTTTTGCTGACTGTATGTTTTTAATGTTTTTTATTGTCCTGGAGATTTGCTGTGTCATGTTTGAATTTACCTTGTATGTACCAGAGAAGCCAAAGACAAATTTCCACTATGGTGGACAATAAAGTCAAAGTAAGTAAGTAAATTACTATGTAGTTTATTTTGACTCAATCCCACAAACATCGTCCTGCTGCCAAAAGTACTGACTAGTAAAGGTAGACCAGTTTGGCCGATTAATCGGCGATGATAGGACGTTTTACAAACTATCTTCGGGCTCTGATAGTAGTCGACGGCTGCGCAGCCTCCACCACCTACATCACCGTTTTGCATGGAGGCTTCATTCACCAAGTCAAGGTCGATATAACTAAGGCTGGGGCGATTCGTCGACGTAGTCGACATAATCGACTACGTAAATACGTCGATTTACGTAACGTGCGTCGACGCTTCGGATGACGTAATGAAAATGGCTGCGCCCGGTCCAAGCATGGATTCTGCTTCCCCCAGAGAGCAAGAAGCCTCAAAAACACCTCGCCCACGTTCATCAAAAGTTTGGGAATATTTCAAACAGAGACCCAACAATGT
Source organism: Sebastolobus alascanus (assembly GCA_916701645.2). Classification (NCBI taxonomy): domain Eukaryota; kingdom Metazoa; phylum Chordata; class Actinopteri; order Perciformes; family Sebastidae; genus Sebastolobus; species Sebastolobus alascanus. The sequence goes on along the minus strand of CAKAOJ020000428.1, from coordinate 1,029,041 downwards.
ACAAATACAATGCTCAAGCACCTGAGAGGAAGGCATCCCGGAGCGCTGAGTCAAGAAGACAGCAGCAAGATACCACCGTAAGTCCTGTTTACTTTCCCCCCCCCCCCCCCAGGCATCATCTACTAAGATTGTCAAAACGCGCTCGTGTTTCTGTTAGCAGTAGTCATTTAAAGTTGGTTTTTAAAATGTTTCTTCATCGCCACCGTGTTAAAAGTATTTTATGGACCACTGTTATGGTAAAGTAACGTAACGTAACGTTACACCATGCGTCATCGAATGTTGTTATTCGGCCGTTTTTTATTTTCTGTTTACTTTAACGGTGATGTATGAGTGAGAAAATGGCTTAAAGTAACGTTCCATATTGTTCCACAGTCTGTGACTGTTGTTAGTCTGTAGATAGTTTCAATTATTTCTCTTACTCCACACTGATGCAAAAGAACATTTGCTGGTGATTATCTTAACTGCATATTATTACAGTGATGAAATAAATCCATGTCTAAACTATTTTAAGTTTAAAGTTAAGTACTTAAGTAAAAATACTGATGGTGATTATTATTATTATTAGTATTATTATTAGCCTAATGTCATAACACAACAGTGATCTGAAAACTAGACCGATTTTAAAATGTGCCACTATTAGCATTATTCTAATGGGCTTTCTATGTCTCTTTTTCAGGATGAGACAAAGCAATGTGGAGGACTTTTTCCAAAAAAAGGACCCAACTCAATGCACAGCGAAGACAGCTGTTGAGCTTACTGACAGCATCTTACAGATGATGGTGAAGGACATGAGAGCCCTTGTTATTGTGGAGGGTCAAGGCTTCGGAGAGATGATCAACACTTTACCAGTGAAGACTGGGCTATTTTTTGTTGTGAAATAAATGCTCTGCAGTGCATATTTTATTCTTGTTTTATGTATATGTTTATAAGAGAAGATGTTTGAATAAAGTATTGAAATAATAATGAGACAAGTTTTTGATATTTATTTTGGGTAAATTAATTAAAAAATTTTAAAAATATATATATTTTTTTTTCGAATAATCAATGAAATTAGTCGTTAGATTAATCGACTAATCAAAAAAACAATCGTTAGATCAATCGATAAAAAAATAATCGTTAGGTGCAGCCCTAGATATAACACAACACTATCAGCTCTTTGTCCACGATACAAGAGAGGCAGGCAGGGAGGAAGAGAAGTCATTCAACTGTTACTTTAACTCACTTACCAATTCAGCGTTCTCTCTTCCAAAACAACACATTCTCACTCTCAACTCATCAAATACCGCCGAGCGACACGAATTACAATATACGACTAATATTACAATAAATTCACTTATTAAGTACCAAAAAATTTAACTTCCATGGCCTCCGCCATTTCTAACAACGTCAACAAACACGTCAAAACTCGTGAACTCGGAGCTTTCAGAAATGTTCCACTTACGAGGTTGTGAATACCACAAGAGGGGGGGCCTTCATGTGGACTCTTCTCGTGAACACGGTAATCACCACCACATCTGAAGGCACCAATAATTACACTCTTTAGGGAATATGCACCAACATTAATGGTTTGGAAGAGTAACAATGTCACGGGAGGCGCAACAGAAGTAATCCTGGCCAGTCATACGCCATAGAACAGCGCATCGCATATTGTTAATAAATAGAACATATCCATTAGGATGTTCTCTTACGAATGATTAAATTCAGTGACAAAAAAATGATTTATTAAATTTGCGTATGCAAAAGTAGCCGACTGTAAAGAAGACATCGGCCGAATAATCGGCTATCGGCTTTTTACTGCTCGAAATTATCATTATTATATTGACCTTTAAAAATCTACTATTGCTCAACCTCTACTCACTAGATCACCAACTGTGGATTAATCCGCCACTGAAAATAGTCCCCAACAAATGCACTATTTCTTCCTGATTGTTAGATTAAAACTACAGTGACCAGCTCTCCTTGGCAGTAAATCTCTAAACAGCACCATTATCCCTTGGACTCCTACACTGTAGCTAACGCATTGCAGCTCATGACAGTCTGGCTGTGTGGATAGTGTCTTGCTGAGTTATGTCATATGATGTCGGTGAGCAGGGTTTGAATTCCTCTTTGGCATTCAGAGCTATAAATTATTCAAATGGAAGTCTGTTTTCAACTAGACGATTACGCAACCAGTGAATTTTACTTTATTTTTAGGGCTGTCAGAAGGTCAGTCCACCACTTTGGTCCAGACCATAATAACTCTGCAACTATTAAAAGATTGCCATTCAATTTTGAACACACGTTCATGTTCCCCAGAGGATGAATCCTAATCACATGATGATCCTCTGACTTTTCTTTTAGCGTCAGCATGAGGTTGACAACTCCTGGATGACATTTGGTTCACACATCTATGTTTCCCCACAGGTAGAGTTGGGTCGATTTCTGATTTTGCTGGTACGGTCCGGAGTATGAGCTAACACCGGTTTGATTTTATGCCAACTGGCTGAAACGGTATTTGTCATTATGACACGTTATGATAAATTAAAAAGTAGCCGACATCAGCAACAGGTGCTGACGGTGAGTATAAAGTTAATGTTATAGCTGTGAACGTAGCAGTGCAGTGTGTGTACTCTGTGTCTTACTTATTTGAGGATATACAGTGGGAGAAAGCTTGGAAAATTTGTGATAAATACTGTATCAATAACAAACTTAAGGAAGTGTCTTTCAAGATATAACATAGAATTTACCCGGTAAAAACAGAGTATATCCCATCTATTTTTTGGCTGTTTAAATACACAAGACTGTTCTGGATTAATGTAGCCAACTTTCTACAAAAGAAAATTAAGATGAATGTTGAAATAATTATGTTTGATGTCATGATGTATTTTAGACAAGATAAGAACCAAGCCAACTTTCCTGCACTGTATTACAGTTTTTCTCAGTCGCTTTGGCTCATTTTTCATTTCTCATTTTAAGTCTCTAAACTGTAAGTGCTTATTGTCACTGTTTGATGTGACATCACAACTTTATTACATGTCTGCAAAAGGTAGTAACCGAAACCCAAAACACTTCATTCATGCTTCAAATTCATATAATACAGAATATATACAGTATACATACTGTATATATACAGTATGTATACTGTATATAATACAGTATGTATACTGTATATAATACAGTATACATACTGTATATAATACAGTATGTATACAGTATGTATACTTTGTATATACAGTATGTATACTGTATATAATACAGTATATAATATGCGGCTCTCCGGCGAATGCGTCTGGAGCCTTGACGTCAGTAACTATGGCAACGTTACTGTAGAAGAACGAGTACAGTCATGTTCTCAGAATGTTGGCATCGACTTGTTACCGCCTACACACACACACACACACACTCACACACACACACACACACTCACGCACACACACACTCACTCACTCACACACACTCACACACGGCACCGGTGTTACGGTTTATCAGGCGACCCTGTTAACTGGCGACTTTCAGCCGAATGAGTCTGAGGTTGTCGTAGTTACGGCAGCTGTTCAAAGCAAGAAGAGAATACGGAGCTGTCCTCGCGAATGCCTCTTTGTTTAGTATTTCATTACAATGTTTAAACATACCGGATTCGTCTTTGGAGCTTTGGAGTGTTGTTTGGGGAAACGTGTCCGCTATATTCCGCTCGCGTTTGGAACATTGCTTGTTATGATGAATATGTTGAAAACAGGAAGAGCAGCGTTGCTCTTCCTGTTTTCAACATATTCATCACAACAAGCAACGTTCCAAACGCGAGCGGAATATAGCGGACACGTTTCCCCAAACAACACTGCAAAGCTCCAAAGACCAATCCGATATGTTTAAACATTGTAATGAAATACTAAACAAAGAGGCATTCGCGAGGACAGCTACGTATTCTCTTCCTGCTTTTAACAGCTGCCGTAACTACGACAACCTCAGACTCATTCGGCTGAAAGTCGCCAGTTAACAGGGTCGCCTGATAAACCGTAACACCGGCACGATTACTTTCGTTTTTAAAAGACGAGGTTATTCAGCGACACTAAACGGACTTTCAACCACTTTAATAACCAAATAAACTCATTTCAACAACACAAAGTGAACAGCTCATGATCAGGATCCAAACCTTTAGCTGCTTCGTTACAGCAGGACAGGGCGGCAACCAGCAGGAAAACACGAGCAGGCAGGAAAACACCGGGAAAACATCCACAGAAACTTCTTCTACATGTATTAGCGGGTTGAAAAAGTGGCTTCATGGTTCCACTGAGCTCAACAGGTCATTCAATCATCAGCTGGTCACTACTGTGCTGCTTCCGCGTCAGAACAGCGAGATGATGCGTTCAAGACAGCTGGAAAACATCAGATTTCAACATTTCATGTGTGTGTGTGTGCGTGTTAGAATTAGAAAACAATACCACCAACTTCCTGTTTTTAGTGAACAGAGTAGAGGACCAGTGAGATAAACATGAATATAGCGAACAATGCTCTATTATGTCAGATTTTATTTCTCAGGTTATAGGCTTTTAAAAAGCACCCTTAAAAAATAAAGAGTGGAAAAAACATGTCCTTTATCTTCTGACATCTGATCTAATCAACTTAAACACACCTTGGAACTCACCAAGAGTCATAAAATGTATGAGAATGTATTATGCTGGATTCATTAACCCTCTTCTGCATAAAGTGTTTTTGACCCCTCACACCCTCCCATTTATAAAAAACATTACATACATTTTTACAAGTTGTAATATCTGAAGACTTGTTCCTGAATGATTAGATAAGGAGATGAAAGGGGTATAATGTTACATTTTGGAGTGGAAACACCCGTTCAAGGAAGCAGAACGGGTCAGAAAATAGACTATTTAACAACTTTAATTTAAAGTGGCAGTAGGCAACAATTTTTTGGCATAATTTGGCAAAAATTCCATAATAACCTTTCAGCATATTGTAATTCAAGTGTTCTGAGAGAAAACTAGACTTCTGCTCCTCCTCATGTCTCTGTTTTCAGGCTTTAGAGAAATCTAGCCCGTGACGGCAGATTTTGACCAATCACAGGTCATTTCAGAGAGAGAGAGCGTTCCTATTGGCTGTGCTCCGGTCATGTGACCAGAACTTGGCTTCCTTCAACAGATTTTACAATGGCGGCTGCGTCACAAACTTTCTCATTCTACAGCTAAACAGTAACTACAAGATGATTTTGAGAACATCTGAGGTGAGAAACAGTCATTACAGTAACAGAATATTGATTCATATCTGATCAGCGCTGCCTAGTTTGACCGTTTGGTCGGAGTTTACGAGTGATTGACAGCCGGCTCTCATAGACTGCAGCTGGGCAGCGGACCTTGTTTTCCTCCGGTAAGTGAAATCCTTCAGATGCCGTTAGGAGCACCGGAGGACACAGTAGGACACAGAGGAACATGATTTAACTCAGGTTACCTGTTTCATGTACTACTGTCACCATATAGCAGCCGTTTTCTAAAAATAACTTTTTTAAATCATACTTGCGCCAATATCGCATACTGCAGCTTTAAGATAACTTGTTGGGAAAAAATGCAAGCATGTGCACGGATCCCTAAAGAAGCGTACTTGATGAATTAAAGACATTTTATTTTTATATACATTTCTAAATTGTGATTTTCAGTTCCTAATATTCACTTTGACCTTGGTAACCACAAATGAATGCACTGATCAGCAGATAAAATCAGAAATCTGACAACATGGGTAGTCCATTTGTTGATTAGAATCATACGTACACATGATTTTATTCTGTTTCCACATTAAATTAGGATTCACTTCAAATGTGTTATTGTACACAGAAAATCAACAGGTGGAAAACCTACAAATACATGGTTTACAAGGACATCAAGATAAAATGAATATACAACAAAACATTGTTAATCTGCTGCCATAATCCTACAGTTTATGAGCATTGTGCCTATATATGATGTTTACAACAACACAGCAGATTTTAATGCAACAAAGCTGCATGCTTCTGGTGGGAATGTCTTAATGAGCTGCTGTGAAACATGAAGCGTTCTCTCAAAAAGGCACACAGTCAAGGTGCTTTTCTACTCTGACGAAAGGGAATCAACTGTCAGTAATCACAACTAGACTGTCTCCAGTTGGAATATTGATTAACTGAGAAAACAACACATACAGTATGCAGGGAAATGAATACACAAGATATTTGATAAATAACACAATTGAAAGATCAGACGAATAAGAAAATAAAAGGTACAAAACATTGGCAATATACAGCTTGTAACAGAACATGAAATGAAAGGGTGTTATACAAGGTAATGTCATTGTATAACTGCATTAAAACAAAACAAGAGCATCATATTTTCTCGCTCACTATTTCAAAAGCAGCTTATTAAAGGGGAAATGTTGCACAATATTTAATTCATTGGGCGGAGCATTAAGTGGAGACAGAAAATGTCTCTGAACACGTTAGTTAACGCTGGCTAGCAAGTATTGTTGTCTTGTTTTTTTAACAATGGCTGAAGAAAATACTAGTTTCTCTCAATATGTGCTGTCACTCACTCTCCAGGATCACCTGTGGTAGTTGAGAAAGTTAACATTAACCAACGGGACCAGATTAGCCGACTCCTACGCTGCTGGAGACTAAGTGGAGTGGAATTAGCAAGCTAAGCTAGCAAGCTAAGCTAGCTAAGTAGCCAGCCGTCCTCCCAGCGGGCTGGTGGCCAACGGCAGCGCTGTAAAGATAAATTGAGGGCGTATAAATCTTTGGATGTCTATAGTTAACTATCCTTCAGTAAAGTCAGTCAAAAAGAGAGTCGTACAATATCTGAGAAGCGTTTCAGAGATGGAGAGAAAGGGTTGCTAATAGTTTAGCCTTCTGCTAACAGCAGCCAACGGCTCACAGCTGCTGTTAGCAGAAGGCTAAATATGATCAACATTTACTCTCCATCTCTGAAACGTTTCTCTGATATTGTAGCTCCCTAGAGCCCTGAATCACAGTTTGTCATCTCAAATGTTTGTGATATCTGGATTCTGGCACCAACAACACAGCAAGATGACATTTTAGATGTGTAACTTTAGCCCACAGCTAGTGTTAGCCTCCAGTCTTTCCTTTGTTTTGCCTCCAGATAACACTGTGATGTAATCATGATGTCGACACAAAGGGTGTTCTTAGTATGAGACACTTCCTGGGTCCTCCTGTTAATCTCCTCAAGCTTGCAAGTTGTTTTTTAAGTATTTTATTAATTGAGAAAGTGAGTTTTGTTCTTTAGGATCACTACTTTTTTTTTTTTTTTCCTAACAATACAATATGATGTTTCCCTGTTTAGATAAACAAGAAAAAGACAAGATTTGGGCTGCAAATAAACAAAAATCTGAAGCCGAAACCAGAACTTCACTTGCTTATTTTACTACCCATGCTTCCTCTTCATCAGACCTCGTCCCTGCCCTCCCTCAGTGCACCAGCTCCAGCTGGCTGGTGGAGAAAGGCAGGACCCCGCTGACGTAGTAGGCGATCCCCAGGGAGAGCAGGGCGATGACCACCAGCAGCAGCAGCACCCTCCAGAAGCCCAGATCCTCCACAAACTCCTGCCAGGTGGTCCTGAAGCTGGACAGGACGCCCTCGCTGCTCTGCAGGTTGGGGTTCAGTAAGGAGTGGCTCTCCATCGCACTGGGACACACAGAGGAAATCACTGTTACAGCCAGTCAACAGATGAGACCTTCACTCCTCCTTTTGCCTCATATACGCAGCTTCACCGGGACTTCTGTCTGACATTTTGCAGCCTTGCCTTTGTCGTAGCTAAGATATGACAAAATAAGCCTTTATTATCTCACTACGAGGTTATGTTTTCAGTTTGGGTCATTTGTCAGCAGGATTACGGAAAAACTACTGGCCAATTTTCATGAAACTTGATGGAAGAGTGTAGCATGGGCAAAGGACCTATTCAATTTTGGAGTGGATCCAAATCACAAGGCAGATACACATTATTTTTTACTTATGGAAACGGCCTTGGCGGAGGTTTGCGTTCTCAGAGTGCCCTTCTAGTTTTATAATATTTGCACCGTTCATTATATTATTTAAATGGTCAAACCAGTCAGAATGAGTAATGTGACAATGCAAAAAACATTGTGAAAACGATGAAATAGAAGCAGTGTCCTGATACAGGTTTAAAGCTACTAATGGATAGATTCACATATGATATGGCGATATGACAACGGTATGTGCAACGGTCGAAATGTGCTCACCGGTAGAGATTTGGCAATACCGTTTCCACCGCGGTAGCAATTCTCGCGTTATCTTGTGATTCTCGCGTGATCTCGCAATATCGCAATTGTGATGTGGGCAGTCATGGAGGGGGAGAGTGAAGTTGTAAATACAGAGCAGCAGGACCCAACCAACCCAAGATGAGGACCAACTCTGGTTTTGTTTTTGTTTGTTTTGTCAGCTTTCTGAAATGAAAGATGAGCAAATCCTCCAGGAAAAGTCAAGTCTTTTTTACTTTTGTTATACTCAGTGCCAGCCCTGAACAATTTGGTGCCCTAGGCAAGATTTTAGCTGGTGCCCCTTACCTCTTTTGGCACACACGGAAGCTCGCAAAGCCCTGCCGGGTTCTTAAACAGTGTTATTTTATGAATGCAGGATTGACATAGCCTCTTAACCTGCTTATAATATAGCTGCCATATTGACCTGGATTGTAAGACACACCCTTTTTTTCAAGACTTCTTTTTTGAAAAATATTGTTTTGAAGATAAAATCTTGTTTTTATAAAAAAAAAAAAAAGAATTAAATCTGATCAGGATGCAGCAGTAACACATTGAAAAACAAAACAAGGTAAGCTGATATGTATCTTGATATATACTGTGTCTGAAATTGTCTTGTTTGAATAGACCAAAATTTAAACTGCTGCAACTAAAAAATCTCACATACTGTTATAGCGTACTAAATAGCATGTTAGTACGGAATTTCGGAAGCAACCCCAGTTTATTGGTGACTTCAAATGAAACTTGTGAGCTCGTGTACACAACATGCGTGGCGTTCAAGTGGTTAAGCTAGCAAGTGGCAATGTTCGATATATTTTACACAAAAAACATTATATACACGGTAAATTACAGTGTTATAATTACACCGTGGCTTCTGGGGAAGCCCTGTTTTTCTGTGGCGGGAGGGAGGGTACTGTAGCCTACACAGTACTGTACTGTACTTTGTTATTGCCATCTATAGTGGTTATTTGCATAAAAACACACAATTCAAATGATTATGATTATTTAAATATTTGCTTTGATTAAAAAAATCTTGGCAAGCTGTTTAGAGCAAGTGTTATGAAGTTAAACAGGTCATAATTCCCTCTCTAATATCTATTTTATATTGATGTGAAAACATCTCTTTCAAACAACTGGATTTATTCAAGTTTATTCAAAACCTTAATTTTACGAGATTACATTTGAACATTTCATGATAACGTTGTAATTTACCTTCGCCATAGTCATTTTTCCTGAGCAGAGCATGAACGTTAACATTAGTAGCTCCGTTATTTAACCAATCAGGACTGTGCTGCCCACCTGCTGCTGACGTTACTAACTCTCCTCCTGCTGATTTAAACACAGATAAGTTGTTCACAGTGTCGCATTATCAGGGAAAAATAGGGTGCGTCCCCTCAGGTTTAGTAACACCATAATGTTGAGCTCTTTTTTTCTCTCCGCCGTGTCTCCGGTCCCAAACAAACTGAAACATGATACGCATATGCTTCATTGTGCAGCATGAGATGCCAAGGAATCAGAGAACTTAGAACCGGTTCTCTATTCCCATGGCCTGATGATTTTATGCGCCTCCAAAATTCTTCCAGATAAGAGCAATTCCAAAGCATTTGAAATGTCCCCACCCTAGCTCAGGCTGGGCAATACTCTGTAACAGTCTTTCCTTTTATTGTTAGACTTTGGTGGTTTCTAATGATTAGTTGATCAACAAAATTAATTGGCAACTAGTTTGATAATCGTTATTAGTTTTAATGAAAAAATTACAAATTTCTTTGTTTCAAGCCTCTCAAATGTGAGGATTTGATATTGTTCTTTGTCATACATGATCATTTTTAGTTAAAAATAACATGACAGCATGTAAACATGTTCTAGTAGAAACATAAAATACTATTATGAACCTGACAATGAGCATGATATGGGGACCTTTAAAATTTACATTTCAAACTTTCACGAAGTTGACATTCTTTCTACGGCCTCATCTGGCTGCTTTACATAAATAAAGCTTTTATACAGACATTTCATCAGATCAGTTTTCCTCCCTGTTGGTTTGTTTGCACATGAATGAGCTCCAGTCTTTAGAACTACTGTAAATCATGGCACATTATCTACAGGACGCCTGTTTGCTCATGCTCTTATCACTGCTCTCAGACTCAACAAACAAAGGAGCTTTTTGAGCCTCACTGAACGAGACTTTCGGATTAGTCCGGTTTACCTGCTTTGCATGCCTCCACCCGTATCCCTCTGTCCTTTTCACTCACCCACGCAGTCCGTCATTCCTCACATTCTCCACACATTTACCTCTCACTGTCGGCCATCTGCATGGTCTCCAGCTTGGAGTGGGGTCCTCTGTTGAAGCCCTTCACCTCCTGCTCCTCCAGTCCTTCCAGCAGACGGATGGCGTCCTTGTTGACGCCCCGTCTCTTCGCCAGCACCAGAGGGGTCGAGCCATTGTGGTTACTATATTGAGCAGAACAACCGACAGACACACAGCACTGTTAGACCAAAGGAAAGGCTGAGGAATTATCAAGTATTACTACTTAATAAAAAGGAAACCACATTTTAAAACTGTTTAAGTTGACCAAGTGCCACCACACACAGTTCAAAGAAGAAGGTGGTGCAGCTTTAATGAAATGGAGATTGGCATGGCTAAGGCTAGAAACAAAGGAAGGGTTGTATGTATTACAGACTTTCATAGAATGTCATCTTTTAGGTTAATTATGGTGGCTGTTTTCTCCTGTTTTGTATTTATCCGGAGCTCAGTTTAATTTAGTGAAACAGGTTCACAAAATGTGAGGTGCTCTTTGTTTTTTGAACCATGCAATAAACTGGACCATGACCCAAAATCCAAGGTAAAGACTAAACCACGCTATGAACTGTTTGAGATATTTGAAGTGCTTTAGTTTAATCCCAACTGATTGTGATTCAAATATACAGATTTAGAGATATCACATGTGACATTTTGACCACAAAGGGAATCAGATACAAGATGCATCCGATAGCAGCAGGTCATGTCTGACGAGCAGACACACTTTCCAGTAAATGATCATATCTTAGGGATTATGAGTGACTCACATGTGGTTTAACAGCCTGCAGCACAGAAAGTCAGAGCTACTGTGTGGCAACACAGGCCACTGATATATGTGCTGCTATAATTAGCTGACTCAACATGACTTGATCTGAATCCAAAAAGACATAAACTGGTTGATAAAACTAAAAATGATCATGTATGACAAAGAACAATATCAAATCCTCACATTTGAGAGGCTTGAAACAAAGACATTTGTAATTTTTTCATTAAAACTAATAACGATTATCAAACTAGTTGCCAATTAATTTTGTTGATCAACTAATCATTAGAAACCACCAAAGTCTAAGAATAAAAGGAACGACTGTTACAGAGTATTGCCCAGCCTGAGCTAGGGTGGGGACATTTCATATGCTTTGGAATTGCTCTTATCTCGAAGAATTTTGGAAATACATCGTCAGAATAACTTCAGATATTATCAAAAAAAAATGACATTTCGTCTGACCCCAGGGTCTGGATCTTGGGAGACACACAAGGAGTTAAAGTGAACCATAATAAAAAATACTTCACATTACCGGCGGGCCCAGCTGGGAAAAAAGTGTATTCAACAAAACTGGGAATCTGAACATTCTCCTTCAGAGGCAATGGTTAAATGGATTAACATCCTATAGTACACCTGTAAAGATCCTGTGTAGTGTGAGGAGGAAACCAGCAACGTACAGATAAACGGGGCTCTTTTCTGGCTTTACTACCATCATTACACCCCCATGGCTCGTAAAGTAGTATGAAGATTTGTCCTGCTGGGCTCTTATGTCTACTTTATGCTGTAATACTTGCTTCAATAAAAACATCTTATAAAATAGAGGAGAAATGTAAAACTCCACGGAACACATAAAAGCTTAAACTTTTATATCACCTTCATCACCTGAAAGGATTACATTCTTACCAGATATCGATCTTCAGCCCGTTGGAAACCAGGAACTGTATCGTATCCACATGACCGCACAGATGCAGCGCTGTATTTCCTTGATAATCAGTCGCCAACAGATCGGCCCCGAACTTGTGCAGGAGGCGGCATATGTCCACGTTCCCCCGGGCGGCGGCTAGGTGCAGGCCGGTGCGGCCCCGGTTGTCACGGATGTTGGGGTCGCATCCCGTCTCCAGGAGCCTCTTGGCGAATGGCAGGTCTCCATCAATGCAGGCCTGCAGCAGAGGCACGTTGGTCTGCGACGAGTCGTTGATGAAGACATAGGACATGTCCGAGTGGGTGTCAGAAAATTCCAGCTTACCTGGATAGAGGAAAAACAGGAGATGTGTTTCAGTGTCACAAATAATCTCAATATTAGTAATAATTTAAATGAATGGCGATTATAAGCACTGAATAATGGACACGTCTGAGGGGTTTAGCAGACCTGCAGAAGAAGACAGACATAAAAGGAGGAAGTTTATTAAATTAAAACATTCACATACATTGTCTGTAGAGCTGCATTGATTAATCGATTAGTTGTCAACTATTAAATTAATCGCCAACTATTTTGATTATCGATTATTCGGTTTGAGTAATTTTTTAAGAAAAAAAAAGTCTAAATTCTCTGATTCCAGCTTCTTAAATGTGAATATTTTCTGGTTTCTTTACTCCTCTATGACAGTAAACACAATATCTTTGAGTTGTGGACAAAACAAGACATTTGAGGACGTCATCTTGGTCTTTGGGAAACACTGACTGGCCCAATCCCAATGTCCAATGTCCAATGTCCCCCCTAAGGACTTAAACCCTGAATCCTCAGGGTCTTACTGTGACTGACGTCACCTGGTAAATGGTTGATTGTGAGAGGCTGTAAGGGCTTGAAATGATATAAATATGAATGGAACAGCACTTTGCGGCAACATATCACGTTACCCTGACGACACCAATTGTAGGTTTTTATTATTTTTTTTTTATACTGCCTATTTGAGCATCTTCCTGGTTGATGAATAAACCAGGTGTGCAATATAATCTAATACTGCATTCCTCTGATTTCATGTGTTTTTGATGTTCCATCTTTAATCTTTAATGTTAATGTTTCTGTGTAAATTGAAATATGCCTGGCTGAACACCCATGTGCCGTCCTCTTTGTTTACCTTTTTTTTACGCCTCCAGACTTCCCCTGGTAACCCTGTGTTTATGTCACAACGCTATGAACTGTGGGTAATTCCCTCAGGCAAAGTCTACAGAAATGCAGACTTATGGAAAGTGTTCAATAAAGAAATTGACATTTTTCACCATTTTCTGACATTTCATAGACTAATCGATTAATCGATTAATCGAGAAAATAATTAACAGACTAAAAGACTAAGTGGCTTTGCTGGCTTAATACAGCAACGTGGCCTGTGACATGAGGGTTTGTTTCAATATACATTTAGTATAAATACATTTTAAATAAAATAAACCTCCATAAAAAAGGTGCTAGAGTAAGTAAGTAAGGAGTATAGATGGATAGATAGATGGAGCAAAGTTTCCTCTTTGGGGATTTTATATACTGTCATGATATAGTGATTTGAGTGTTATAATATATAAACCAATGTACATCACTCAAATTAAGTGTTAAAAATGATTCCTACAAATTCTAGTAAAATTGTAGTTCAAGAACACTTGCAAAATAATGAATGAGAGACTCTGGTCTAGAGCTACAACGGTTAATCGATTAGTTGTCAACTATTGAATTAATCGCCAACTATTTTGATAATCGATTAATCAGTTTGAGTAATTTCTTAAAGAAAAAAAAAGTCTAAATGTTCTGATTCCAGCTTCTTAAATGTGAATATTTTCTGGTTTCTTTCCTCCTCTATGACAGTAAACTGAATATCTTTGAGTTGTGGACAAAACAAGACATTTGAGGACGTCATCTTGGGCTTTAGGAAACACTGATCCACATTTTTCACCATTTTCTGACATTTTATAGACCAAATAACTGATCCATTAATCAAGAAAATAATCTACAAATTAATCGACGAAGAAAATAATTGTTGGTTGCCCCCATAATTGTCTGTAGCAGCACAAAGAAAAACACTAAGTGACATTACTGGCTTAATACAGCAATGTAGCCTTACTTAATTTCTTACAATCTCCAAGGAAATAAAATAAATCTGCATAAAGAAAAGGTAAGATAAAACACAACTTAACTTAATACTGAGGTCTACCTGGGTATGAACAAAATAATCTTCACACAGCATCCACTGAGTCACTGAGCAAAACAAGTGTCCCCATCGGAAAGTGGATCCTCTTTTTATCAGGTATTTAGTTCAGGTAGTCAGCAATCTATCACTGTAAATACATCATATGAACTTAGATCAATGAAAGACGATGAAAGGATTAACATGAAAAAAGACAAGTCAACATGTGATTCCCGGCTAATCAATAAACTGAAACTATAAAGCCCAGTAAAGCAGAGGGGAGCTGCAGAATCAGGTGGTTATTCTCTGTAGGTTCATCACTACGAGCAACACCTTTCACACTGTTATTTGACACATAATTATAATAAAACTATCAATTATATTCGCTTTAATATTCCCCTGTTCCAGCTTCTCAAATGTGAGCATATATTGTATTAAGTAGGGCTGCAACTAACGATTCTTTTCAATATTGATTAATCGTCCGATGAATCAATACATTTTTTGGTTTGGTCTATAAAATGTCAGAAAATAGTGAAAAATGTCTATTCCAGTTTCTCAAAGTCCAAAGTGATGTCTTTAAATGTCTTGTTTTATCAGTCCAAAACTCAAACATATTCCGTTTAATATGATATAAAACAGAGAAAAGCAGGAAATCTGCCATTTTTGAGTGAAAAATTACTTTAACGATTAATCGATTATCAAATTTAGGGCTGCACCGATACCGATACCGGATCGGATATCGGGCCGATACTGACTCAAAGAGCTGGATCAGGTATCGGTGACAATAGGGCCGATCTATTGAATTCAATTCTATGTTTATATAGTATACACATTATATACTGGCAATTTCAATTCCTCTACAAGTTTTGACCAATTTGTTGCTGCATTAAAAAGGATTATACTTGAATTGTAATTCCTGTTAATTTTTAAGATTTCTTACCAAGTTGTTGGTGTATGATTTATTATTTTAATAATGAATATCAATTCATTCAATTTATATCTCTGTATTTATTTGTTACATTTTGTTTTACAAAGTTAGAAAAGCAATGTTTAAGTCAAGCCTGATGTTGCTTTACACATAAAAGACTGATCTTCCACACAGTGAGGCATACAGCTTATTAATCAAACACTGGTATCGGACCGGTACTCGGTATCAGCCGATACCCAAAGCCCAGGTATCGGTATCAGTATCGGGACTGAAAAAGTTGGATCGGTGCATCCCTACTCAAAATAGTTGCAGGTTATTTTGCTGTTGATCGACTAATCGATTAGTCGACTAATCTGTGCGGCTTTAGTATTAATTAAGTGTAACAAATTGCCCACGATGCATTTGTTATTAGTCACAATTTGTACTGTAAACCACAACTTGAGAGCAACTTCCTAGTAATAACCGTGGAATTATCTACGGTCTAATTTAGGAAGGAGATGCAGGTTCAGTCTGGCCCTCTAGTCTCACAGAACCAAACCTAATCTGCACATCTGTACCAGCGCTGGAGAAAGTGAGGCCCAGGTGTGTGGGCTCCATCTATCTGAGTGTTGAGCTCTTATTTGGGTCTGCTGTTCTGTGGATGAACCTTGACCTCTGACCTTCATCTGGAGGGCAAAGTTTGAATGATTTCCTCTTGGGGGATTATATATACTGTCAATAGTCATGACATAGTGATTTGAGTGTTGGGATAAACCAATGTACATCCCTCAAATGAAGTGTTAAAAAGTATTCCTACAAAATCTAGTAAAATTGTAGTTCAACAACACTTACAAACAAGATAGTGAATGAGACTCTGGTCTTTACATATGTTGTTCTCTATTCAACACAGAAGTGTGTAGCTTGCCAGAACACACATAACTAACAACAACAAACCCGTTCTGGTCTGGTCCTACTGTGTCCTCCGGTGCTCCTAACGGCATCTGAAGGATTTCACTTACCGGAGGAAAACAAGGTCCGCTGCCCAGCTGCAGTCTATGAGAGCCGGCTGTCAATCACTCGCGAACTCCGACCAAGCGGTCAAACTAGGCAGCGCTGATCAGATATTAATCAATATTCTGTTACTGTAATGACTATTTCTCTCCTCAGATGTTCTCAGAATCATCTTGTAGTTACTGTTTAGCTGTAAAATGAGAAAGTTTGTGACGCAGCCGCCATTGTAAAATCTGTTGAAGTAAGCCAAGTTCTGGTCACATGACCGGAGCACAGCCAATAGGAACGCTCTCTCTCTCTGAAATGACCTGTGATTGGTCAAAATCTGCCGTCACGGGCTAGATTTTTCTAAAGCCTGAAAACAGAGCCATGATGAGGAGCAGAAGTTTAGTTTTCTCTCAGAACACTTGAATTACAATATGCTGAAAGGTTATTATGGAATTTTTGCCAAATTATGCCAAAATATTGTTGCCTACTGCCACTTTAAGTAGTGTGTAAAAAATGTTTATTATAACGAAACAATTTCACATGCAGTATTTCTGTACTGTACATCAGTTAGCAGTAATTCCTACTTTACATTATTACCAGCAAACATTATCTCGCCAGCAACAACCTAACATGTCCTTTATGTTCAGACGAAGTTACAAAAACATCTGAAGAACCCACTTCATGTGTGGTTATATAACGTTATATATTTGTAATTGTGTAATAGATAGCTAACTGTAGCATTAACTAGCTCGCAGTCATGAAGATGGCAGCAACATTTAATCACAGTTGTATGTTCATCTTCATGAGATATCAGACTCTTTGCACGCAGAATAAAAACGTTAGCAGGTGATAATAATAATGACAGCTAACGGTACGAAGCTAGCGGAATGCTAATGCTAGCATGCGAGCTAGCGCTTTACACCCCACTGAAAACAGATTAATATGTTATTTAACTTGATTGTAGAAGCGTGTTCATGCACTAAACGCGTGTTATAGAAGCTCTGTCGGCTGTCAGTTGTATTACTCACCTGTTAATAAGTTCCCAATTAGCAGAAAATAATATACACTCCGCTCTTCTCCGAGCTAACGTCGCTAGCAGTGTTGTTGTGATGCTAGGCTTCTTCTGTCGGCTCAGCCACAGTCAGGCCTCTGTCGCCCCCTGCTGTCCGGGAGGCGGCACAACCAGGAACTACACCCGATTCATTCATTTTAACATTGTTTGTGGAGGTGACAAAGTTGTAATTTTGAATAAAATAAAAATTGATCAAAAATAAATACCATTATAAAATTGACTTGACTCTTCATATTATTTTTTTTTTATATATTTCTATTTGTATTGTATATTGGACAAAGCATTCTGCTATATTTTTTTTTAACAACAAAACTACTTAGTTAGTAGTTAGTAGTAATAAGGTGAGAAGCTCAGTCATCCGTGAGGGACTCGGAGTAGAGCCGCTGCTCCTTTGCGTTGAAAGGAGCCAGTTGAGGTGGTTCGGGCATCTAGTAAGGATGCCCCCCCCCCCTGGGCGTCTCCCTAGGGAGCTGTTCCAGGCACGACCAGCTGGGAGGAGGCCACGGGGAAGACCCAGGACTAGGTGGAGAGATTATATCTCCACACTGGCCTGGGAACGCCTCGGGATCCCCCAGTCAGAGCTGGTTAATGTGGCCCGGGAAAGGGAAGTTTGGGGTTCACCTGCTGGAGCTGTTGCCCCCGCGACCCGACCCCGGATAAGCGGTTGAAGATGAGATGAGATGATATGAGAAAACTACTTAGTTAGGTTTAGACAACAATCATCATTCAATCATTATTAGATTATTATAATTCATTATTATTGGTATTAGTATTATTAGTATAATAATATTAGAAGCCCATTTCTGCCAGGAAAGGAAAATAAAAAATACTTATGGTTTAAACTGATATATATTGAACATATTTTTATAGTATTTTTTTTAATTTATATTTATGTTTCTTGATTTTTGCTTTTGTTTTTTATTTTTATTTTATTTTACTAGGTTTATTGTTATGCATCAAAACACCAAAGAAAATTCATTGTATGTGAAACCTTACTTGGCAATAAACCTGATTTGTGATTCTAAGTCAAAATGATATGTTTGTAAGTCTTTTTAAGTCAATATCGACTTGCTATCTCAAAACTATGACTTATATCACTGAGAAAGTCCAAACTTTAACTCACTATTTCATAATTTGGATTTAAGAAGTCAAATATTTGACTGTTCTCATAATTTTGACTGGCAAAAATGATTTATAATATCTGATAATCTTGATTTACCATCAGTACTTGTATTTCTATCATTGCTACCATTTATTTTCCTGATGGAAATGGGATTAAAATGGGTTATGTGGTGAGAAATTAGTTTTAATAGTCTTAGTCTTGTAGTTGACATGTTACAAGACTTTCTGATTTTCTCTTGATTTGTTCCAGTTGTCTAATGCAGTGGTTCCCACACATTTTTTGACCCCTTCAAAGTAAAGTTTTTTCATGGCACCCTAAGCCACCAAACCCTCAATACAATTTTAGATTTAATATCATGTTGTATTATAATTTATTTTACATAAATATTCTGATAAAACTAATGGCAGTTTTTTCAGCTTGTAATGTGACCCAGTGACTCCAAATCAATACCAGGGGAATTTAATAGCCTATTTAAAATGACTTTAGTGAAGTTTTCCAGCCTGCAGGTAATAAATGTAATTCTGCCAAGTTCAACATCTGATATCTGATAACCCCTTGGTTGTGCACCAAGGCGATAAAATCAGTATCAAGCTACAAGGTGTTAATGTTTTTAACTTGCCAAGCACACAACAATCTGATCTCAAACATTATCTTTACACATGTAATATTCTCAGTGGAGTTTACATGTAAAAAAAAAACATTAAAACACCTGCTGCTACCATGAAAATGCTTGTTTTATGAATAATAACTCTGCTTTAGAAATCCTCAGTTAGTTTAGAGACTTTATTTCAAAGTGTGTGAGCACAGAAATACACATTACAGGAACAGACATGTTATTACCTTTTTATTGTTATAGATCCTCTTTGAGGAAAACTGCATTTCTTTTCTGTCACTCCAGCATGCTGCTGCATAAAACAACTCAGCTCAGCATTATTTATTTTTGTAAATGGGGTAAAGACCAAACAGACAATAAGAACGGTTGTTGCGTCTGTTAAATCATCAGCGGCGAATATACTTTCCATATAAAAACATAATCCTAAAGGCATTTGTTGTTTCATACTATTTAATGTACACATCATTATCTTCCCATTCCCTCCCATCTCAGTAAATAAAACCAGGGGATAGTATGATTTACGTAAAATAATTACAATCTAGATTACAAAACCACAAAGGCTGATGAAAAATAAAATAAAATAAAAAGAAGTAAAATGTGACATAGTAATAAAATCATGGCTACCAGCAGAGAGACAGAGCTATGTGCTAGACACAGTGGTCATAGTGGTTACAAGTAGCTCTCACTGTCCATGGATAATGTAACTTTACATCGCAAACCAAAGTCAATGTAAAAAATGATGAATTCTGTCATACATATGGCTGCATTTATAGACAGAAAATCCTCCTCTTACTTATCCAAGGACAGAGAAAAGACACATAGACTGGAAAAAAATAAAAATAAAACAAAGAGCTAATAGCTTTATAGACTTTTACTCCAACATACTTTGGTGGGAAATACAGTAAGCACTATGTACAGCAATAATTAACAATCTATCAGAGTGTTTGGTTTCCAAATTTAGTGTGAGTGAAGGGTGATTTAAAAACAACACTAGTTTGGTCACAACATTTAGATGAAAGTGTCGAAGGTGGAGAGGAAAAAAAGCCCCTTTATTTGGTTTATTGTTCTAACCCATGTGAGTTCACATCAGTGCAATATATATATGAGTGGGTCATTCATTACTACAGTTAGCTGTTGCAGAGGTTCTGTTTTGTTCCTTTTTATTGCATGTTTAATATTTAAAATGTTGCCTTTCAAGTCAGCTGTCATGGGTATTGTAGCACCATATTTGTATTGTGAAATATACAGAGATCACAGACGTATGAAACATGAGAAATGTAAAGTTAAAGGACTGCACTGGTCATTTTGCATGTTTTTGCACAATAACGGTGTGGCAAAATATTCTTAACTCAAGGTCCATCTACTAGCTTCACTAGCAGATGGATTTTACTCATAAAAGCTCAGAAAAAAAGCTTATTTTGTCAAACTATCATTCCAGGCTCATCATATTTTACACATTTAGATATATTTTCTAACTTCCAGACTGTCATTGGTTGAAAATAATTTCTGTAAACTATGAAAATCAACTTGTAGAGAATTGTAACTTGCTTGAAAGAATGAAAATCAATTAAAGAGGACCCTTTATGCTAATTTCCAGGTGCATACTCATATTTTGGGTTTCTACTAGAAAACATGTTTACATGCTTTAATGTTCAAAACACGCTTTATTTTTCTCATACCGGCTGTGCTGCAGCACCTCTTTTCACCCTCGGTCTGAAACACTTTTAGCACCTGTCTCATTAAGACCCCTCCCAAAAAGCCCAGTCTGCTCTGATTGGTCAGCTGGCCCACTCTGTTGTGATTGGTCAACCGAACCGAACTCTTTAGACCATGTTCCAGCTCCGCTCTAACTGGCTTTGTTTGAGGGCGTGCCAGACTAGCTGCTAGGCAGGTATTTGCAAATGTGTTACTTGGTGACATCACCACGTTACGGAAGAAGAGGACTTCAATCAAGGCGTTTCAGGCAGTTCAGGAGCAGTGAACTTTATTTTTGTCGGTTATGTTATCTTTAGAGGCAGCGACAGTTCTAAAAACGCTTTTTTGGAAGCTGCAATATTATTAGATTTGATAGTTGACACCTCAAAATATGATTTTTGTTGTTAGAAAATCAAATCAAAGGAGCAAACATGGATGGTTATTTTCTGATTAAAAATGTAACTGACTGAACAAGTTGTGTACCACCAGGAATTTGCTTATGTATTTATCAATTATTTTTTTTTCACACATTTTGCTGCTTTTCTTTTGTTTTTAAAGTATGTTTTATTCTTTATAATTTTCTGTTAATTGTGCATTTGATGAAGTAAAATCAGCTTTAAAAAAGTTGCACTTTGGCAGGTAACTTTTACACATCAGTTGCTTTTAGATATGTTACGGCTCATTCTAAGCAAACAAAAACACAACGATTCTTCTTTAGTGATTATACACTAAAGAAAACATACTTATTAATATCCTATTCCATTTCTGCCAATAGATCCCCCTAAATGTCACGCACTGTTCCTTTAAATGCACGAAGACACTAACAACAACAATAATTCAACCTTAGCGCACTAATTGTTCATACTTTCAAACAAGTCTCAAATCTCAGTCATTTGATTTTAATAAAATGAATAACCATTCCTGCAAAACATGCAAAACAACCAGCATGTTTTCAGAGGGTGCAGCTTTTAACGTAACATAACATCACTGCAGTTAAAGTGGTTGTAGCCAGCAGTAAATACAAAATAAGCAAAGTTTTATTCACTAAAAATGTGTGTTTGAACCAGAATCAGGTGATTCTACTTCAGTTAGATCAGTTCACAGAAGTTAAGACCGAAGATTCAACCAACTTTCAAACATATCACTACTGTCTGAACTGACTTATCTGAAGCAGACGTCCAGCCCTGATGTGTGAGCGGCGCAGTGCGATCCAAAGGCACTCTCCGAGGTAGCCGAGAATGATTCTCGCCACAACCGTAACGAGAAAACAGACAAACACAAATTACATAAACAATAGCACCATTGTCAGTGATAATCTAGAGAAGAGCACTGGAGCTCTTCTCTTTCCATTTCCTCCCTCCAACTTTTTTTTTTTTTTTTATAATAATAAGCCATTCATTCCTAAAAGGGATCAAAAACTCTAAAAACTGAGTCGATGTTGTTTGACTCGATTCTGAAACCATCAGAGAAGCAGGAGAGGGGCTCATTTTCAGTCAGTCACATGTTCTTTTATAGATTTCTTTATAAATCATCTCTCTTTTTTCCTTTGAGGTGTTAGTATATCACCTCCATCCTGCCGCTCCTCCTCCTACTACAAGAGCTTGCTGCAGACTTGGCAGCGGCTGACTCTGGAGCGCTCCTGGCCTCCCTTCAGGGTCTCCTGTGCTGGCGAGTAGACAAACTCCTGGCTAGGCTCCACCGTGGTGAGCCAGAAGCTGTACTTGTTGGCAAAGTAGTGGCAGGAGCCCTTGGCCCCGTTGCACTCGATGAACGGCGTCGCGCGGAAGTCCTCCAGGCAGGAGCCGGGAGACACCAGGGACTGACCGCCGCCCTCAGCGCCGGCCGCTGTGTGCTGCACAGGAGAAGCAAAAGGTCATTATTATTATTACTATTATTTTTTTTTAAATCATGAATTTCATTGTTTCCTTAAGACTAAAAAAAGTAATATCAACATAGAATAACAAATATTAACTGTTAATTGAGGAGGAGTAAATTATGGTGATTATAATAATAATAAAAAAAAAAAAAAGAATAAAAAATATATATATATGAAATATAAAAATAAAAAATATACTAAATAAAAAAAATTATTTGGAATAGAAGAAAATTAATAATAATGATAATTATAAATTATTTTTTCTTTTTAATTAAGTTTTTATTGTTTCTTTAAGAAAAATGACCAAAACAACCTAAACCAATATAGCAATATGTACATAGAATAACAGATAGTAATTGTGAATTGAAAAACAAAATATAGAAAAACAAGGGAGGAGAAAAAATGGTAATAATAATAAAATTAAAAAATAATAATAATAAAATAAAAAATAAATAAGAAATATAAAAATAAAAATAATATTAAAATAAAATTTCAAATAATAGAAATAATAACAACAATGATATTATTATCATTATTATAATTATTGTAATTATTATTATCATTATTATTGTTATTATAACTATTATTATTAATAATAACAATAACAACAATTATAATAATAATAGAAAAGTTAATTTTTTTTAATTTTTTTATTAAACTTTTTATTGTTTCCTTGACTAGAACAACCTGAACCATAACAAATAAAGTAATATGTACATAGAATAATAATTACTGTAAATTAAATTAAAATTAAATATATATATATATATATATATATATATATATAGAAATATATATAATAAATAAAATACAATATAGTAATAAATTAAAAATATTTTTAAATAAAAAACAAAAATGAAAAATAATAAAAAAATAAAAAATAAATAATAAATATAAAATATAATAAATACAAAAAAAAAATGTGAAATAAAAGAAAATAAATAAAAATAATAATAGTAATAAGAAAGTTAATTATATAACATTTTTCTGCACTAACTGCAAGAGAGCAAAATGCATCACTTAATCTCTATATTCCACTGTGAGATTTATTTCCTAACAGCTAATTATTTTAACCTTCTTAAATAGAGGACAATTTACTTTGAAAAGCCATCTGTAATTTTTTCATCTATTAAACTAAAAAAAACCACAGATTTAAATCCTAGTTTTCTTCTTTAACTTGTCTTGCTAAAACGTGTCTACTTGTCTTTATTTGTAGGCCTCATTATGAGAAAATGCTTATTTATAGTTTACCATGAGGAAGGAGTATCCTATCCAGAGACTCCTCCAGCCGGGAGGACAGGTGGGGATGGTCATGTCCTGACTGTGGACCGCCACAGCCAGAGACGGAGCCTCACACACAGAACACCTGGACGGAAAGAGCTTCATTTCATATACGTACATCTATGGTACATTTATTCATATTACAAGCAGTCCGAAATGGCTGCCAGTACCTGCTGATGTAAGACTGTATCTGCCCCTCCGACACAGGCATCATGGGTATGGGTGCGGTCGTGGAGAGCCAGTAGGATTTGTCGTTGCGGCTGGCGTAGTAGCAGACTTCGTTGGGGGAGCAGTAAAGGAAGGGGACGGTGCTGAACCTGGGGAGGCACGACCCTGGCTGACCTGAGAGAGAGAGAGAGACGCTTGTTGATAGTGAACTCCAATTTGGGTAGAAGAACGGGCAAGAAAATATAAGTAAAAAACAAAATCTGGTTCTCCTTCTTCCTCTTAATTAAAGTGCGCTTCCATCTGCATTCTGTTCCGTTTTTTTCAAATGGAAACGCCCAAGTGGGGATGTATACTCCCGTGTTCTGCGAGGTAAAATTACTGCTTTTGTGAATGGACCAAGGTTATAATAGTTTTAGTTTTAGTTAGTTTTCAATCAGTTTTTATTTTATTTTAGTTTTGACTTTTCAATTTAATTTTAGTACATTTAGTTTTTTATTTATTTATATATTTAGTTTTAGTTTTTTTTTGTCAGAGTCAGGTATAATATCTCAGAGGTATGTAGCTACATATACATATAACATACATGGAGAAGTGTGTAGGAATGACCACAATGTTTAATGTTTAATCTTCGCGCTACTTAAGTGAAGCAATTGCGACATAGCGCCGTCTACTGGAAGGTCAAGTCTGTTCAGTTTCTGTGCTTCAACGTCACGAGAGTTAACGGAAATAATGCCGTTTAAGTTCATTTTTAATTTATTTGTATTCGTTTTTTTTACCAGGCAATATCGTTTCAGTTTAATTTTTTGTTTTTCTGAAAGAACTATTTAGTTTCAGTTTACTAAAAATATTTTTCCCTGCTTATTTTAGTTTTAGTTTCAGTTTTAGTTTGCTGTAATAACCCTGGAATGGAGTCTGGTGGCTTTGAAGAGAGCAACATAACGGCTTCAGATCCCCGTCTGTAAGGGCTGACTGACAGCGAGGTAAAGCGGCTGTGGACGGGAGCAGCAGAGAAACGTATTTTAGCCACCTAAAAGAAATATCTATATCAGTTTAAGTGTACGCTATATTTAGAATATTTTCACCACTTAACCTCGCCATCAGACAGCCCTTACAGACGGGGAACTGAAACCGTTATGTCGCTCTCTTCAAAGCCCCTAGACTCCATTCACAAAAACAGTAATTTTAATTTTACTTTAGTTTGTGACCCGGCAGCCATGTTGAGACAAGTTGAGGAAATACCAAGCACCGCCCACCAGCCGGAGCACAGCCAATAGGAACGCTCTCTCTCTCTGAAATGACCTGTGATTGGTCAAAGTGTCCCGTCACGGGCTAGATTTTCTAAAGCCTGAAAACAGAGTCATGAGGAGGTGCAGAAGTCTAGTTTTCTCTCAGAACACTTGAATTACAATATGCTGAAAGGTTATTATGGAAGTTTTGCCCAATGATGCCAAAAAATTGTCGCCTACTGAAGCTTTAAGTGAGATTTCTGTCGTTCAACACTTATTTCTCAGCCTCACGTTTCAGCTATAATGGATAAAAATGTCTCTCTCTTGAGCTAAGCTGTGCCAGAGTTTGTATCTTTTCTTTATGCAGGTCACAAATAAAAGGTTGGTGAAGGTAAAACTTCTTCATAAGACTGTAACAACATCTTCCATACCGAGGTCCTGGTTGTGTGCCTTCTCCTGTCCCTCCACGAACAGCAGACTGTATCCGTCCCACAGCTTGGCCATGCCCTGAGGACACATGGGAACCTGGGAGTTCTGGCTGTGCTTCACCAAGGTGTAGCCGATGCTGGAACTGCGGCCGACGCCGCCGGCAGGGCCGGGGCGGCCGGCTGTACCGGGGGAACCTGAAGAAGAGGAAACGAGAAGAAATTTGGGCAGCTGTTAAAATTGATTTTAGTGGGGTCGGGAGTGTTTTCCATATTAACATAGAAGATTTATGGGTTAAAAAAACGTTTTTTTAAGCATTTTATTGTTTTGTTTTTTTATGGAGATATACAACGTTTAAAATGAATACAACAACCTGAACAATAACAAATAAAGTAATATAATAACAATGACTGTAAATTGAAAAAAAATAATAAATACATTTGTAAACAAAGTTATTAATTTCTATTTTATTGTACAATTAGTTAATAATCAATTAAGTGCTTTATTACTATTTCCGTGACTCTTGTGGTCCTCCATAATAAAGCAACACTATAATAACTTGAGGTTACAATTTAATACAAACAGGTTTTATTATGTTTTCTACCAACTTTAGAGGAAAACTGTGTTACATTTGTTGTCAGTTGCTTCAGGATCTGAAACTAAACAGTTGGCTTCATTCCTAAAACAGACAGACTGAGACAGACCGCTGTACTGACCTTGTTCTCCAGTGGTTCCAGGGAAACCGGGGGGTCCGGCATCACCGACAGATCCGGGAAAACCAGGAGATCCAGTCCTGCCAAGTTTACCCGCAGGACCGGGACGACCCTTAGAACCTGCAGCAGGAGAGAGACCACGAGTCCAGACAGCCATTTATTTTCATATTTATTATGTTTCTGTCTCTCTGCACTGTAAAGCACCCTATATTAACTGTACTTACTTATCACAACCTTTATATACATATACCCCTATATGTATATACATATGTTCCCCTATATATATATATATATATATATATAGGGGAACATATATCATATGTATTGGGGTGGGGAAAAAAATCTAGTCACTAATGTATTTAAATTTTTTTTTTACAATTTTGAAATTGATATTTTTAATGCCAGAATCGATATATTTGCTTCAATTGAGTCTATGTGGAGGTAGAAGGAAGTTACCGCTTTTATTGTTGTAGTCTGAGTAACGTGACGTCATATCCGTTCCGTATCCTTAAACCAAAACAAACAGCAAGCGGCGGCCGCGAGCCAAAACGAGAAAGTAGAAAACGTTGAAGGGTCGTCGTGGATACGACCTGCACCCTCACATGTTAAATCCAAAGTGGTAAACACTACACATCCAGTAAAGGATGGAAACATTTGGGTTTCACACACTGCAGGAAAAGCAGAGCTAGACATCACGACCCGACGACATAAAAGTGCCCACTGGGGGGAAAAAAATAAAAATAAAATTCCCAGGGAGAAGCATTACGGGATACTCCGCACGTTAGTCAAACAGATCTCAGTCAGATATACATCTGCTAGAAAAATATTTTTTTCCTCTCCTGGCAGGTTGTGTCGGAGTAAAAAACACCGCTGCCCTTGCATCTTCGCGTGCGGAGCATCCCGTTGCTCTGTCCAAAGGCAGCAAAATCCATCTACCAACACCTCTAAAGCTCGCTATTTAACATGTTACATCTCATTTGTTAATTTCTTGTAGTCTTTGCAGATTTTTTTTCCACCTAAGCTAAACTAACTGTCTTCTGGCCCTAGCCTCATGAGACATGGAATCAATCTTCTCTTCTAACTTTCAGCGTATTTCAGAAAAAATTAAATTAAATAAAACATATGCTGTTTCCTTGAAGCAATGGTAATGTTATTCAGACATAAAAGGATGAGAAAATAATAATAATAATAAAGATATAATGGTAAACAACAGTGTCTTCAACATGGCAAAGATCATTAGAAAATGCTCACCTGTACGTCCGGGCATTCCAGGCTGACCAGATTCTCCGGGGTCACCGGAACCTCCGCCTGCACCGGGAAAACCCGGCTCTCCGTATTGCTTGAAGTCTACTGGTGGCGAGGGCAGCCTGCGTCCAGGTTCACCCTTACGACCAGGACGCCCTGGAGAGGAAGGGATGGAGCGAGGGAGGGAGGGAGGGAGGGAGGAAGAGTGGAGGGTGAAGGGAAAATACAGGATGAATATGTGACATCATGTATCACATTCCACTTCTACCTGTGGAAAGTCCTCCTACCTCGGAATCCCTTGGCTCCTTTGTTTCCATAGTAACCAGGGTCACCGGGGAAACCCTTGAGACCAGGACCTCCGCTGAAGCCAGTCTCACCTCGTCCTCCTGAATAGCAAAGATACAATGTTTTTTTATCGCTAACACAAAGAAACACAAATATTTT
This sequence comes from Sebastolobus alascanus, assembly GCA_916701645.2. Classification (NCBI taxonomy): domain Eukaryota; kingdom Metazoa; phylum Chordata; class Actinopteri; order Perciformes; family Sebastidae; genus Sebastolobus; species Sebastolobus alascanus. The sequence continues at coordinate 1,000,840 of CAKAOJ020000428.1, read as the reverse complement.
AGATTTTGATATTTATTATTTAAAGCCTGTTTGGATCAACCTGACCTTTGAACCCGGAGCTGCCGGGGAGGCCGGGGCCTCCAGGGATGCCTGACTCTCCTTTCCTGCCAGGGGAGCCGGGGAAGCCCGGGAGCCCAGAGACTCCTCTGTCTCCCTGGGCTGTGCCTGGACCAGGTGGCCCGGGAGGACCTGGAGGACCTTGGAAACCTGGACGAGAGAGGGGACGAGAGGGTAAGGAGACGAGGGGAGAGGAAATAGGAAACGAAACAGGAAAGGAGATTGGGTTGAGAGAAAGGAAGGGAATCAAAAGAAAGAAAAGGAAAGGACAGGACAGGATAGGAAAAGAAAAGAGAAGAGAGGACAGGAGAGGACAGGAGAGGAAAGGAGAGGGAAGGGAAGGAAATTGGGTGAGAAAAAGGAAGGAAATCAAAGGAAAGGAGAGGAGAGGAGAGGGCAGGATAGGAAAGGGAAAGGGAAAGAAAAAATGAAGGGGAGGGGAGGGAAAGAAAGGAAAGAAAATTGGGTTGAGAAAAGGAAAGGAATCGACAATGCAGGGTAGGAATCGAAAGGGAAGGGAAGGGAAGGAAATTAGGGTGAGAGAAAGGAAGGAAAGGAAAGGATAGGAAAGGAGAGGGATGTGGAGTGAAAGGAAATAGGGAAAGGAAAGGAAAGGAAAGGAAAGGAAAGGAAAGGAAAGGAAAGGAAAGGAAAGGAAAGGAAAGGAAAGGAAAAAGGAAGGGAAAGTGAGGAATGGAAAGGAAAGGAAACGGAAAGGAAAGGAAGGAAATCAAAAGAAAGGAAAGGAAAGGAAAGGAGAGGAGAGGGCAGGATAGAAAAGGAAAAAGGAAGGGAAAGGGAGGAAAGGAAAGGAAAGGTAAAGAAGGTAAAGAATGTAAAGAAGGTAAAGAAGGAAAAGGAAAGGAAAGGAAAGGAAAGGAAAGGAAAGGAAAGGAAAGGAAAGGAAAGGAACGAAAATTAGGTCGATGAAAGGAAAGAAAACTGGACTGAGGAAATGTACTTACCATACTCTCCATCCAGTCCAGGGAGGCCGGGGTCTCCCAAAGGTCCGGGAATATCCGACCCCACAGTCGGACCAGGAGGTCCAGGCAGACCAGGAAACCCTGCGCGTCCAGGACCACCTGACACACACACACACACACACACAAACACACATACACACACACACACACACACACACACACACACACACACACACACACACACACACACACACACACACAAAACAGCAGTCATTACTCCCACCTTTCATATTATTTCCTTTATACTCAACCAGTATTTTTAAATGTCCTTGAAGTCTATGTCACCTGATTCTCCTCTCTCTCCCTTCGCTCCGGGGTAGCCCGGACCTCCTGGGTAGGAGACGCCTCTCTCTCCCTTCGACCCTGGAAAACCAGGAGCACCATCGCGACCTCCGCCACTCCCACCTGGATACAACAAAACACTCAACAGCAGTTCATCTTCAACATGGTTCATTTATGTATATATCATCTCTAAAGTCCTCAAGACCATGAGAAGCATAACTCTGGTGTGTAGTGGGGTCCTTGCCTGGGGTTCCAGGGAGGCCTTTAGGTCCACCGAGGCCATTAAGTCCATCCAAACCAGGGGATCCGGATAAACCTGCAAAAACACAACAGAGTGTTTGTCTGCAGCCTCTGCTCCTGTCCTTCCTTGTTGTGTTACCTTGTCTCATTCGGACAGAAAGTAAACATTTCTCTCACCTTTGGCTCCAGGACCTCCAGGACCAGCAGGCAGACCAGGAGACCCATCTGCTCCTCTTCTTCCTGGGTAGCCGGGCTGGCCCTTCGGCCCAGGGAAGCCATTGGAGCCTGCAGAGGGGATAAGATGTTACTAACTGACTGTGTCTTCCTCTATCTCTCTGTCATCGTAACGGTCTCTCTCACCCATTATTCCAGGCCGTCCTCCTTCACCAGGAGCTCCCTTCGCTCCAGGGAAACCTGAACTTCCTGGAAAGCCGTTGTCACCGGGAGCGCCGTCAATGGCACGGCCACCTGAAGAGAGACAATCAGTCTGATAGGTAAGACATCCTTTTGGGATCTAAAAAATATCTGGTAGAACAGGGGATGTATTAAAAAGTATTCATTGTAGTCCAACTAGAAGCAAAAAGCTGGCGTAAAAACCAGATGCATGTCAACACACACAGTTTGGGAGCTGTTAAAGTATGAATCAGCATTTTATTCACCTATTTTATTGTATTTAAAATGTGAAATGTTATTGTTATTTCATTAATCACATTTTTTATACTATATTGAAGTTGTAAAATGGTATTATATTTCTTATTATAATTTATTAATCACTTATTTTATTGTATTTAAGTTGTAAAATGTTATTCTATTTTATTAATCACTTACTGTATTGTATTTAAGTTGTACAATTTTATTCTATTTTATTATTTTATTAATCACTTATTTTATTGTAAAAAGTTGTAAAATGTTATTCTATTTTATTGTTATTTTATTAATTGCTTATTTTATTGTATTTAGGTTGTGTAACTTTATTTTATTATTTCATTAATTATTTACTTTATTGTATTAAAGTTGTAAAATTGTATTTTATTTTTGTATTATATTTTATTAATCACTTATTTTATTGTATTTAAGTTGTACAATTTTATTCTATTTTATTATTTCATTAATCACTTATTTTAATGTATTTAGGTTGTATAACTTTATTCTATTTTATTATTTCATTAATAATTAATTTTTTTGTTTGTTTTTAAGTTGTCAAATTTTATTCAATTCTATTACTTTATTAAATACTTATTTTATTGTATTTAAGTTGTTGAATTTGATCAAATTGCATTATTATTATTTTATTAATCACGTATTCTATTGTATTTAAGTTTTTGAATGTTAATCACTTATTTTATTGTATTTAAGTTGTAAATTTGTATATTTTATTGTTATTTTATTAATCACTTATTTTATCGTATTTAATTTGTATAACTTTATTGTTATTTTATTAATCACATATTTTATTGTACCTAAGTTGTAAAATTGTATTCTATTTTATTGCTATTTTATTAATCACTTATTTTATTGCATATAAGTTATATGATTTTATTCTATTTTATTGTTATTTTATTAATCACTTATTTAATTGTATTTAAGTTGTGAAATTGTATTCTATTTTATTGCTATTTTATTATTTATTGTATTTAAGTTGTTTAATTTTATTCTATTTTATTGTTATTTTATTAATCTAGTTTTTGCTTCACTCACTACTATTACTGTTATTATAGCTTTTGATTCTATTTTATTACATTTTTATAATTTGTATTGTCTTCCCATGTATTGGTCTCAAATTATCAAAGTGTTGAATTGTTTTTGTCTTTTCTGATTGTTTTCACGGTCCACACTATTTCCGTCTTATTTTCGGTTTGTCAGTCATCTGTGAAGCTCTTCGAACTACACTAACATGTATGAAAGGTGCTATACTAATAAAGTTTGATTAACTGATACATTTTTTTTATAAAGAAATGTGAATACATAACTTGTGTATCGTGGGTTTTAACAATGTTTTCTAAAGCAGATTATAGGAGCTCCTGTTTGTCGTTACAGAGGAAACACAGTGATGTTTAGGTAAGGTGTGGTTGTGGTGAGTCTTACCTGGGAAGCCTGAATCTCCTGGCTGGCCTTTAGCTCCTGGACCTCCAGGATAACCATAACTTTCTCCAGGTGCACCTGAGGAAAAAAACATGCGAGTCAAAGGATGGATTTATGTATTCATAAATAGATGTGATAGATGTTTTTTGAGATATTTACACTTACCTTTACCACCGGACCGACCAAATTCTCCAGGGTTGCCAGGGAAACCAGGTGCACCATCATCACCCTGAAAGAAGCCGTCAGAACTTGAGTCTCACTGGATGAACTTGTTGCATGTTTACATTTGTAACTGTTAAGTGTTTCCTTACCCTCGGTCCAGACATGCCGGGGAATCCCATGATTCCAGCTTCTCCCTTCGGTCCGGGGAAGCCGGGAGCGCCTGGTTGCCCGGGGTAACCAGGCTGTCCTGGCTGTCCTTTACTCTGCTCAGCGTAACCAGGAAGTCCAGGCAGACCCTGGCGACCAGGCAGACCTGGCAGACCTTTGTCACCTGAAACCACGTTTCAAATCACGTTTTACATATACAGTCTGTGTCTCAGTTGTTAGCAGTAAAAAGAATAAACAGGAAGTAGTGTTACCTCTGGGTCCGGGGAAGCCAGGGAGGCCGCTGCCTCCGTTGAATCCGGGTTCTCCTTTCTCCACAAACTCTGATCGGAAAACAGGACCGGGCCGGCCGGGAAGACCGGGGTATCCTCTCTCACCTACAGGAGTAAACACACATGGATGTTACTCTATTGGCCTGTTGTGTATCCTTGTGACTTCACTGACTTGTGTTTTCATTTAGTCTAACACCTCTTCCTAACATACAGCGACCGAGCGAACTCCGACGAATGGAGCGCGAAAAATTGTCCAGACACACTACGAGAGATGTCACTCTCTATTACACAGAGACTGATAATGACTATCTGTCAGTTACTGTCAGCGTCGATTTTGACCAGTTTGAAGAGTATTTTAGTCTTATCTTAGACAAGTAAACCAGAACTATTTTAGTTTTAGTCAACAGATTATATTGAACGTTTCAGTCAATCTAGTGGAGCCAAAATATCACCTTGTTTCTTTCTCCCAAGCCTCCCATGTTGTCATTGTTAACTTTAACTTCAGTAAGTAAAGTTACTCTGAGTCTTCCTGACTGTGCTCATTGTGTGCTGCCGGTGTCGTCCTGATATGTCGCGCAGCACCGGAAATGAAACTGCTGCGTTGAAGAAAAAAATATATAATATTTTGTCTCCTCTTTTTTGTCAATGAAAATAAAGCTTTTATTTTTTTTTTAAACTACATTTTAGTTTCATCTTTTTTAGTCAACAATATTGCATGTTAATATAGTGTAAGTTTAATGACGTTGGTGCTGTCTCGTCTTAGACATGGAAAAAAATTGAAATTAGTTTTACAGAATTAACATCGTGACACTGCCACTCTGTGATCGCAGCCCGCGTCTTCATCGTCTTCATTCCTGTTTAGGACACTCTACCTTTCTGTCCAAGGTATCCAGATCCGCCGGGGAGTCCATCTCTTCCAGGCCCTCCAGCCGCTCCTTTGCCTCCACTAAACCCTGGGTTTCCAGGACGACCTGGTAGTCCAGGGAATCCCATCAGTCCAGGGAAACCACTCTCACCTGTGGACGGACACAGAGAATCACAATGTTGCTATCACTGTAAGTAAGAACATCAGCTGTGATGATAAACAGCAGCTCCAGCTTACCCTTCCTTCCTGGTATTCCTGGGATTCCATCTCTAGTTCCTGGTCCTGGGGGTCCGGGGGGTCCCCTGGGACCTGATGATCCAGGGGAGCCGGGCAGTCCTGGGGTCCCCTTCATTCCAGCAGGCCCTGGGAAACCTGGGTCTCCTCTGTCTCCCTTCCGCCCGGGGAAACCTGGCGGTGGACGGATGATGAAATACGAAGAGTCAGACACTGGTCATAACCTCCATTAATAACACTTTATAATAACCATCGGTAACACTTTATAACAACCATCATTTATAAATGGTGAATTGAAACTGAATTAATAGTTATTTTGAGAGACGTTAACAATTAAATTCTGATTATATTAGTAAATTATTTATTAACGGTTTATTATTATTATTATTATAACATTTTATATACTATATTAAGTATTTGTTAGTGATTACCAAATGATTTGTTTGAACCTTTAAGAAATTGTTTGTAAAGCATCTATAAACATTATCTAAATAATGCTTATAGATGTTTTACAAAGTTTTTATTAACCATTTAACAAGGTATTATTATCATCAGGTGCAACTTTATAATATATATATATATATATATATATATATATATATATATATATATATATATAGTATATAAAATGTTATCATGTGTGCAACAAAAAATGTTAAAATGACATAAATTATAGCCTTACTAATAATGAATAAACATTATTAATTATCATTGAATTGTTTGTTAACAGTAAAATAACTATTAACTATGATTAATTAACTACCAATTTACCATTTATAAATGATAGTTATTATAGTGTTATCTAACTATCATTTATAAATGGTAAATTGATAGTTAATTAAAATGTAGTTACTGTAATAGTTATTTTACTGTTAACAAACCATGAAACTATTAATTAATTTTAACTAATTAATAATGTTTACTAAATATTACTAAATGTTATTTCAACAGTTTATTGTTGCACATGATAACATTTTCTAAACTTTATATGTACGTATTTGTTAGTGATTACCAAATGATTTGTAAACCTTTAAGAAATTGTTTGTATCATCTATAAACATCACAGAGATAGATATTTGTAACACTTTGTTAATGGTTAATAACTGGTATGTTTGGACACTATTAGAAAGTTGTAACTGATGATTATAAAATATTGTTAAATGGTTAATAAATAATTTGTAAAGCATCTATAAACATTATTTATACTTTGTCAAAGGTTAATAATTAGTTTCTGGTCTATCTATGTAATATTTAAAGATGTTATACAAACGATTTCTTAAAGGTTTACAAATCATTTGGTAATCATTAACAAATAATGAATATAGTATATAAAATGTTATAATGTGTGCAACAATAAACTGATAACTAATGACTTAAGTTTAATTAACTATCAATTTTCCATTTATAAATGATCGTTATTATAAAGTGTTACCGAATCGATATATATCTAAGTAAACTCTCTGAAAGCCAACAAATATATACTTACCTTTCTTTTTATAAGAAGAATTAACTTACCTCCAACACAATAGCTACATTTATTAATAAAATATACAAATTTATCTATTATTTCTATTCTGAATACACACACACTTCACAATTTGGCTAAAGCTTAAACAACAATGTAAACACACATTTTCCATTACATTGTTTCATTGCCTTGGTTACGCTGCAATTGCACTTTGTTATTCATTGTTATTGATACAAACGTGTATGTTGTGGCTAATTTCAGATATACATGTTGGGATTCAAAATGTTTAAACATTTGCTGAATCAAATCTGTAAAATATTTCATTAAAATATAGAAACTCAAGTGCAATTCCAGACTGAATTAGCCTAAAGTTTGTTTGTCCTACAGGATAGCATACTACTACTACTACTACTACTACTACTACTACTACTGTTTACACTCTTAAAAAGAGAACCCATTTTCAACACATCCATGCAGCTACATCGACATTTGTCTAATTTGTCACAAATCCAGGACAACGCAGAGATGAGTTGAAGATTAAAAGTCCTTTTTTTTTTAAGAGTTTAGAAAATGCCTCTACAGTCAATGAAGCATTGTTAAATAGCATTTGAGCCCCAAAACTTTAGTTGTCACACAAGCCTATGGCAGTACACTTCAAGATGTACTTGAACTACGAGGGTTAGTACTGGCTGCAAAAATAAAACCAAACATGAGCAGTCACATTTCTTGAAGAACTTCCTGTTTCTGAATCTCTCACAGCTAAAATGTCCATCTCAAACCCGCATTGTTCGGACCATTAATCCAGTTGTAAGATATTGTTTCATCAGCTGTCCTTCAGTTGGGTGTGATACATCGTTTCCATCAAGTGTCATTTAATCACATAAAAATATATTTTTTAAAAACAGTTTTTGAGTGAGAACGCGTTGCAATTGGAGGAGAGACAATCATAGAGTACGTATAACCACAACTCGGATAAGAACCGGATGTATCCTGCCTTGTTTACATTCAGTTTATCTACAGGAGAGGTGGAAGCAACATTATCTTATCTCTAAGAAATGAGGATATGTTATAAGCTCAACATTCTTTCCAAGGTTTAAGAGTTCATCCCATTCATATATATGAAAATTAAACCTGTAAGATAAAGAACAATCAGACACGAACACCAGGAAAGTTAATGTGACGTTGCCCAAGTGCATGAACTAACCACCCAGAAACAAGATGTAGTTCAGGGGCAAATTCACAAAAGGATTGCGCTGCTTTTGAGGCTGCTAAATTTGCACAAATAACACAAAAATGCACAATAATCACTATATGTGATTTGTAGTACATGGGCCAAAATATGTCCAAGTGTATGGTCCTTCAGTGAACGTAACGCTGCTGGCTTCCAGATAATTCCAGATAAAAACAAAATGTTACTTTTCATTTTCATTACAAAAAACATTTCCTTCATTTGTTTCGAGAAGAATACTGTCACACCCCACTGAAATGAATCACATTATGGAGATGGACATCTTTCTGCTGCACAGATGAGAAATGGAGAGCAGAGGCACTTGGAGGAACATCGCAGTTAAAGCGCTTGTTTTAATGCATGAATAGCAGGAGGATGGAGGGATGGAAGCAAAGTATGGAGGGATGGATGGACGGATGGATGGATGGGGGAGAGAGTGTCTCACCTTGGCAGCCTATAACGAATGACCCAACACCAAGAAAAGGATGGAGGGATGAGAGGATGGATGGAGATAATGGTGATGATGTGTAGGAAGGAGGGAAGAAAGGAGGAAGAAACACGGGACAAAGAGAAAAACAAAACAGGAGAAGAAGACATTCTTTTGGGTGATGCAGAGTTTAAATAAACAACAGGAACAAAAACAGGCAACTGTGGATTGTGGAAGACATACAGTGAAAAAAAGTAAAAGTGAAGGGATGAGGAGTGGAAGACAAGATATTTTCTTCTTTTACTATAAATCAAGCAACTCTATTTAGACACATTCAAGTCTAAAATGACTACAAAGTTAAACAGAAGTCTGGTGAAACATGGAGACGGTTTGCTGAATCTTTTCCCCTCACCTGGTGATCCGCTCAGTCCGCTGCTGCCAGGAGCTCCACGTGCACCAGGAAGGCCGAGACTCGGCCCACCTGGAAGTCCGGGAAGGCCGTGAATACCGGGATAACCGTCGACGCCGCGCTCTCCCTTCAGTCCAGGAACACCGTAACGTCCATCACCACCTGACAGAGGAAGAATTACCGATATTACTGCTGCTGTACTTCTGCTACCAGTACCACTACTAGCACCAATACTACTCAGTACACTCAGCTGCCAGTTTATTAGGTACACCTAACAGTCCTGACGGTTATAACGTTCAGTTTTAACTGTTTTAAAAGTTGTTAATTTATGATCATTTTGTAGGATGTAGTTTGTGGTGTTGTGGAAATGAATTAGCCAACCTTTAGTGATATAAATGGAGTTAGGGACTAAATCAGGGGTTCCCAAACTTTTCCATGCCAAGGCCCCCCAAATAGCAGTAGCTTATGTTTGGGCCTCCCTTTTGCAAGATGTCTTTAAAAATCCATTGACAATACAACGGCAAATAACAATAAAATAAATAAATAAATAAATAAATAAATAAATAAATAAATAAATAAATAAATAAATAAATAAAAATAAAACTTGGCATGGCAAATAAGATTCTGATATGTTATGTATTATTATTATAAATAATAATAATAATAATAATAATAATAATTCTATTTTATTATTTTTTTAACATATCTTTTTAGCCCCCACTTTGAAAATCACTGTATTAAATAACAGTAATGCCTGATTTAACCCTTGTGCATCCCTTTAAAAATGAAAACATTTTTTAAATTATTTCCTGTATACCAAATGCTAAAGGGAATTTTATTTTTCTTCACAGTCGGGGATATGTCAGTGATTAGCAACAACATTGATTCTGATGCTGAATTTTTAGAAACTGTGACTAAAGGCACGGTCACACATGCATGAAATCAAAATCCGCCTCCCGTTGACTTCCATTCTATGCGAGTGAAGGAGCGAAAAACATTCGCTTCCGGTAGCGAAGCAAATTTGCATCTTCGGATTTGCGTGGAGTTCAACTTTGGTGAACTTTCAGTGCAAATATCTCATCAGCAGGCGATGGCCATTCACCTGCATTCACGCATGGCAGTGCCCTAAAACTGCTAAAGAAATAGTATATATTAATATTATTTTAACCCTTTAAATGCCAGTTTGTTTACATAATGCCACTGTTGTTGTTTTTTATGAAATAAAAACAGAAAAATGTAATTATTTTCTGTATACTAAATGCTAGAGAGGATTTTCTTTTTCACTTTGACTGAGTTAAATCTTTTAACCAACATCGGTCCTGATCGGTCCTGATCACACTGTAACTACCGAATATTCATTCATTTTCACCACTGTTGTTTTTGTGAAAAATAAAACAAATGCACTGCTGTGCTCCATGATACAGCAGCGATGCCCCTAGTGGAAACCAGGAGAATAGCATGGGGGGGTTACAAATGTAAAAATGCGAGTCTCTCTGTCTAAGACCCACCAGGTGATCCAGGTCCTCCTGGCGTCCCGGGCTCGCCCTTGTCTCCAGGGATTCCTGGTAGACCGTTCTGTCCTGGGCCACCGGGTGTGGCTCCCAGTACATCTCCGGGCTGGCCCTTGGCTCCAGGACGCCCTGGAGCACCATCATTCCCCCTGCCTCCGTCAAAGCCCTGTGGTGGTAGACCTGGAAGTCCAGGATCCCCTCTGGGTCCAGGGAAACCTGCATGGAGGAGGGGCGGAGGAAACAGTAGTCAGAATCACCAGTTACTCTTCGTCACAGTAAGTATTGATTCAACTCTGGATAACAATCAGTACAGAGACCACGCAGGTTTACCTTGTGGTCCAGGTTGGCCTCCAAAACCGGGGTCTCCTCTCTCTCCTTTAGAACCGTCAAACCCTGGACGTCCAGGGCCTCCTGGGAAACCTGGCTCACCTTTAGTACCTGACAGGTGCAGACAGATACGACTTCAATTATAAGTATCATTCATGTTGTTAAAATGGTACTTTTACGACACTTTTTGGCGTGAATCTTGTTCATAAAAACTTTTATGTTAAAAATCCTCTGGTGCACAGAAAGTGTTTCATGTTTCCGGTTTGTTTATAAGAAATAGAAGAAGAACTGTGTAGAAGAAAGGGGTATCGGTAGAAAATAAAAGTGTATCATTAGAAAGTAGTAAATGAAAGCTTTCCGTCCATGTTATTGTACAGTTACATTATGTTTCAAGTGGCAAACATCGAAATGAATCCATTCTTAAAGGGACAGTGTGAAGGACTTGGTGACATCTAGTGGTGTGGTTGCAGATTGCAACCAACTGAGTACTCCTTGATTTCCCCTGAGTACCCCATAATAACACTACTGTACTTTAGGAGCGACAGAAGTTGCCACTGGCTGACGGTACCACGGTTTAGCACTCTGCTGCTCACGTTACCGCAGTTTCACAAGTGCATCGGAGAACTACGGTGGCCTTCAGGTAACGTAAAAAACATGAAAGTCTCTCTCTAGAGTCAGAGTTTGGTTTGTCCGTTCTGGGCTACTGAAGAAACATGGAGGACTCCGTGAAGAGGACCAGCTCCCTATGTAGATATGAAGGGCTCATTCTAAGCTAACGGAAACACAACGATTCTTAGTTTCAGGTGATTTATACACTAATGAAAACATAGTTATGAATATTATATTCCATTTCTGCTGATAGAATCTTCCGAAATCCTACACACTGTCCCTTTAAGAACATTAAACCTTGGAGAACTTGCATTTTGACAAAAACAAATAAAAATACAATGTTGAAAAGCTAATGTGCTCCAGTGCAGAAAAAAACCCTAAATCTTATTTCAACATTTGAAGCACAACGACATATCTTTTAAAATGAGACGAAAAAACAGCCAGAATCAATTAGTGCATCACATTTAAGAAGTGCAAACGGTCAAAACAAAAAGCACCTTGTTGAGTCCTACAGTACCTGGTCGTCCGGGAACACCGTGGACACCAGGGTCTCCTCCCTCACCAGGTATGGAGCAAGGTAGCACTTGGCCTGGTAGCAGTCACATATGGGTTAGCAATCACTCTTTAATACTTTAACAGATATATACAGTGAATACAACAACGGCAATTATTCCTTCCATATAAGAGATAACTACACACTTCTCTTACTATGTCCGACCAAAATGTGGCTCAAATAACATTTACAAACATTAGTATGGTTCTATTTATCCGGCTTAACAAAGCTTAAAAGTTTACCCATCACAGACATTTATAGGGGTTTGAAAAACAGTATTTGGCCCAGGTTTGAATCACATACAGTAAATACAAACCGAGTAATTCTACATCTATCTGCTCCATTAAAGGGATATTTCAGGTGTTTTGAAGTGGGGTTGTATGAGGTACTTATCCATAGTCAGTGTATTACCTACAGCAGATAGCGGTCAGTCTATGTGGACGGGGGCAGCAGCAACACGTACACTATATTTAGAGTATTTTCACCGGTTTACCTTGCTGTGAGACAGCTATACAGTCTACGTTTCCGACGAGGAAATGAAGCCGTTTTCTATGCTCTCGCAAAAGCCACCAGACTCCATTGAAAAAAACAGTAATTTTACCTCGCAGAACACGGATGTTGCTGGTCTACCGCTGCCTCGATCGGTTAGTTTCTCTGTGCTATTGTGTGACTTTGGTGAATTTGAGCTAACTAAAATCACACAATAACACAAACAAACTAACTGATCGAGGCAGCGGTAGACCAGCAACTCCTGTGTTCTGTGAAGTAAAATTACTGTTTTTTTCAATGGAGTCTGGTGGCTTTGAAGAGACTATAGATTGGATACAATGGTTTCAGTTCCCCGTCAGAAAGGACTGTCTCACGGCGAGGTAAACCAGAGAACCGGTGCTGTTTCTCCAAACTGGGGGCGTGCCGACCGTCACCTACTGCAGGTAATACACTGACTATGGAGAAGTACCTCATACAAACACACTTCAAAACACCCGAACTATCCTTTTAAGCTATTCAGAGCTAGCAAAACAACAATAAATGCCTATTACATGTTTAATAATAATAATAATGAGAATATTACACAATATTTCTTTAACTCATCAGTAAATTTTGTGAATGTCTTTCGCAACGTTGATTGTCTGTCGCCTCCATTCATGCCAAATAGGTTAATCTGAGTTTAATTATTATTATTATTATTGTTATGTGTGCTGTGGGTTGAATGTCGTTAGTAGCAAAATTCATCACAATGAAGGGCAGTTCAAAAAAATTAGAGCATGACAACTAAAAAATTAGAAGAGCTATAAATTAAATATCAGTTCTATTATTTTAATATATATCCCCCCCCCCCCTCCCCCCCAAAACCCTCACTGGTTAAAAGCACTTAGCAGAGGCGGGGCTTGGAAACATGCGCCAGGTTTCAGCAGCTTTGATTGGAGGAAGAGGAGAGTAACTGTGACACATACCAGTGGTGTATCTCTGCGTATATTTGGATAAAACCCGACTGTCAATCATCGACTGACTCGGCCAGAGTGGAGACGCAGTGAGCGAGAGGCTTCCATCGGCTCCGTCATGAACAAATGATTGGCAGCAAGCTGATTGTTTTCAGAACGCAAAAGACTACATTTCCCACAAGTACTTGCACAAAAGTGTCGGTTACTGGTCAGCTGAGCCTAAACTATTTGTCTACAAACACAAAACACCAATTCTTTCTCCATCATCACCTTCACCACGTGTTCACACTGCAAACAATGGATCCAATAGTCACAGGAAGTGCGTTTACCGTATTTAAATGTATCTGCTTCTTAATATAATGAACAGACTATTATCTGTCACAAAAAGGTTCCTATATTTATGTTTTTTTGTCCTTTTTTCTTGCTCTTCTCGCTGGCTCTGTTGTAAAAAAGGTAGTTTTTGAGTCTTTAACTTCTTTATTTACAGCTAACAATATATTTTTCTGACTTGCTTGTTTCGTCACAGACATTTAATAGGAGACACTACTGGTTAAATTAATAGATATCACCGTGAAACTTCAACTTACAGAAAGACAATTATTTTTTAGTATTACAAGTATAAGAATATAGACAGGAATGAAACTGGAAAGTTTGGTGGATGTAAGTGCTACTGAAGTGGAGATTTCTGGCTCAGAGTCTGAGGAAAATATGATTTTGAGAAAACGTCCTTTAAAGATATAGAATGTAAAATTTAATACGTTTTGAAGACACTGCAGGTGAATAGGGGAATATATTTAACTACTAGATATCACCATGAAACTTCCCCAGTTGATTACTGACATTAAGACAATTAGTTTTTGTATTACAAGTTTTCTGAAATGTTATGTTTAAATATGCAAATGAGGCATTATCTAACGCTAGCTTTTGGTGAATTTAAGGAGAAATCTACAGACGCAAATAGACAAAGTAGTAAAATAAAAACCTAAATGTGTATTTTGGATGTTTTTATTTCCTCTAGTCTGAATAGAAGACGTGTTATCTGACTATAAAGCGAAGAATCTCGGTCTGTCTTCCTGTCTTTTCTATACTCGCGCTCATGTGACCGTTGTGTAGTTCGTTTATAACCCAATGGAACAATCCCATTGGGTTTTAGTGAGGGAACCAGGGCGATGCTAACTTCCTGATTGACCTACAGAAATACGTCATCCCTGGAGAACTCTATTACAGCTGAATTTAACCAGAATACAGTGACCTGTCAGCCAAGTTGTTTGCATTGTGAACACATGATAAGACAGGATGTAATAATACCTGATTAACTGAATAAAGTTGGCCATAACCCCCTTTCCATCTAATGATGTCATTTCCTGTTGGCCAGGATTTTATTTTATGAATCCACCAGTGACTGGACTGCCTGAATCTAGAATAACTACTAATTCTGGCTGGTGGATGAAAAAGTAAGTTACCCACCCGTTCCCTCTCCGGCGTCAATAACCCCTTCACAGCTGTTTTCACCTGGACAGATACACATGCACAAGGAAGGTCAGAGACATGGAGGGATGGATGGAGAAAGAGAGAGTAGAGAGAGATGGAGAGAGAGAGAGAGAGAGAGAGAGAGAGAGAAGATGGCAGCATACAAAGCCAGTCAGGGTCATTTGCATGCGCCAGTAAAGCATTAAATCTTTTCTTTTCATCAAACAGATATCAGCAATCAGCAATCAATTCCATTCAATTAAGTCAAGGCTCATTCAGTTAAGGCAAAAGCATACTGAAATGCTCACTTCAATGCTTAAAAACAGGTTATTCCACTCAATGAGGAGAGAGAGAGGTGTCATAAAGCGTTGGCAAATTGAGGTTTATTAAATTGTTGCTGTCTCTCTTCATTTTCTCTCAGCTCATGTGAGTGACAATAACCTTCATATTAAGAGCAAAATAAATCAGTTGTTCAGCATTAGCGTCACGGTATGAGAGCACACATTCATACTGGAGATGAGTGGCTCAGCTGCTGCTGAGGACTTTGTGTCGTTTAGTCTCAGAAGAAGAAGAAGAAGAAGAATGGACGTCTGAAGGAGGCCACTGGTGTCATTTAGAGTTATTCTAGT
The DNA here is from genome assembly GCA_916701645.2 of Sebastolobus alascanus. NCBI lineage: Eukaryota > Metazoa > Chordata > Actinopteri > Perciformes > Sebastidae > Sebastolobus > Sebastolobus alascanus. The sequence continues at coordinate 985,425 of CAKAOJ020000428.1, read as the reverse complement.
ATCTAGTTGTTCTAGTCTATTCTAGTTTACATTCCTTCCAATCATTTTACATGCAGTGTATTATTGGTTCTTTGATTTGTTTTTACAGACTGTTAAACCTAGTTTGAAATTTAATTTATCCAGCTGATAAAGATCACATGAATCTCTGTGGCATTACACGTCCCCAGACATTGTTTTATTGCCTAAATCAGCCAGTTGTGGCCATAATTTATTCCAAAGTGTGTTACTAAACTTTTGCCTGTGTTTAGTCCATCTGTTCTGGTCTAATTTAGGCCAGAAACAAAAGTCTGTCCATTTTGTATTTGCACATATGTAAATAATCGCTTAAAGGACCAGTGTGTAGGATTTGGTGACATCTAGCGGTGTGGTTGCAGATTGCAACCCACTGAATACCCCTCCGCTCACCCCTCCCTTTCCAAGCATGTCAGAGAACTATGGTGGCCTTCAGGTAACATAAAAACCATAGGCGTTATCGCTCGCTATAAGCACCATAGATGTGGGTCAATAGGGGCCTACTACACCCACTAGTATGTTTTATCATCAGTTGACATGGTAGATCACCAAAAGAAGGAATAAAAGAAGACGACAGCAACCGGAGTAATTATGACAGGAGCAGAAGCGGAAGTCTTTGTGTTCACAAGTGCAAAACACAATCTTTTTTCCTGAACTAAACTAAGTGGTTTTGTTGCCTAAACCTAAACACGCCGTTTTGTTTTCGTTCAAAACGTAACGTTTTATTCAGTTTTACGAGTTAGAACGTGTTAGTTTTAGGTTTCGCTTTCACTTTTTACAACGTAGAAGGTTTAGTAGGGCCCTACTGACCCATATCTTTGGTGGAGACCCGCTCCCTATGTAGATATGAAGGGCTCTAAGGTAACGAAAACAACCATTCTTAGTTTCAGGTGATTATACACTAATGAAAACATAGTTATGAATATTATATTCCATTTCTGCTCATAGATCCCCCTAAATCCAACACACTGGACCTTTAAATGATCGATAAGTAGATGTGACTCTAATTGAACTTCCAACCAAGACAAGATGTTTTTAGACTATACATCAAATGAAAGCTGACTTTTCAATGTATTTTAAACAGCATTTTGCTGGTCGTTTTATTCTGAATGAAGAATGTAATGACTGAAAACAAGCTAATATCTAACTAAGATAAATGTGATGTAGAACTTTAAAAACAACACCAGTATTATCCCTTAAAAGAACAACCAAATACAACTTATTAGTGAATCATAATTTTTTAAATAAAATCCTCTGAGACTAAAGAAGCACAGGAGCTGTTGCGCAATCAGTATTCAAATCTCATCACTGTGCGTCAACTCATGAAGCAGTTTATGGATTTTAGATTATTGGCTGCAGAAGAAGCACATTAATGGAGACCATTAATCACGTAGTTAACTGCAGCAGCCGAGGCGTGAGGGGCAGGAGGAAGTCTAACACGAGCCTTGTCGTCCCTTCAGGTCTGCTTCGGCGAGGAACCCTTGGTCCCCTAGAAAATGTCTGCTGCTGGTTTAGGGTGTTACGATGAGGTTGCTATGGTAACTACAGTACATGGAGGATGGACAGTGATTGGATGGGGTGATCCCTGTGGGGAGAATACCGCATTACATCCACACACACACACACACACACACACACACACACACACACACACACACACACACACACACACACACTTTCTATCTCGCTTATTCTTTCTCTCAAAGTCACATTCATGGACTTCCTCTCCTTTTGTTTCCGTCGTTCCTCCCCGGCATCACTTACCTCTTGGTCCGGGTAAACCTGGTTGCCCGGGCAACCCAGATAATCCGGGATCTCCAGGCTCTCCACGAAAGCCGGGTGTTCCGGCGTAGCCGATACCGGGCTCGCCAGGGCCGCCGGAACGACCCTTTGACGCTGGGAATCCTGGGAAACCTTTCTCTCCGACTGTGCCGAAGCCAGCGTCGCCCTGGAGAGGAAAGGTTGTTTTAAAATCCTTATCTGTATACCTTCTTTTAAGGACTTACTAAAATGAATACTGTGTGTCTAAACACTCACTGGGGGTCCGGGGGCTCCGGGGAAGCCAGGCAGTCCGTCTCTGCCAGGATTTCCAGTTTCACCAGTAGGTCCTCTCGGTCCAGTACCTCCGAGCTCTCCTTTCACCCCCAAACCCAGGCTGGGGTAGTAAGACGTCCCTTTCTCTCCCTTACGACCAAAGCCTCCGCTTGCACCGGGACGACCCTGTAGCAGGACAGAAGTGACACACATAGTTTCATTTTGGCTAAATAACAACACTGGACCCGAACATATAATATTAAGAGACTAAAATAGGCAGAAGTGTGACACGAAATACTCAAAATCCAACTTACAGGAGGTCCCTGAACACCATTAAAGCCAGGTGAACCGCCGTCACCACCTTCACCCTTTCGTCCAGCGAAGCCGGGGTTGCCGTTGGCTCCCGGGGGTCCAGGTAACCCAGGCGACCCCGAGGTGCCTCCTCCCAGGCAGTTACAGTCGCCAGGATCACCTGGAGGACGAGGGAAACGGGACGGCAAAGGAAGATTAATAAAAGAGTGGAGCGAGGGAAGAGGGGCTCATGTTGTCCTGTTTTTAAAATACTGAATTAAAACAACAAAAATAAATGTTTGCTTATCAAGTAATTTCTTGCCGGGTCATGGATTCTGTCTGAGAACAGTGATATTTCATTTCATTCAAGTGTCTGTATATTGGCCCGTTCGCCTGAAAAGTCGTATGAATGACTCGATAATGCTAAAGAAGGCATTTAGTGTGCAATAAAAACACCTTTCTTGCTTTTGACGTGTCATTTGTAGCCATGTAGTCTGCACTGAAAGTCTGGACTGCAACGTAAACGCATCCATGTCAATATGCTACGCTCAGAGTGACGTAGAATAAAAAGTGAGAAAGGCCGCTTATGGTGGACGGGAGGGGAGGTGGACGGGTCCAACAAACACAGGACTTTCAACCCCTGTTTGTTGTGTTTTTTGTAAGTTACTGACGTTTGTGACGTGTTTTCCGTAATGATGTTAGGTTGTTTCCGTCTGTAATTTACTTAATTTATGTATTTATTTGAAGCCCAACCATGATGTTTTTCCTAAATCTAAGTGAGTGGATTTGTTGCCGAAACCTAAATGCGGCCGTTACTGTAGTTTTGTTGCGTGGTGTATAAATCACACACGAAAAGCCTAAAATGCGTCCGTATTTGTAATGTCGTGCTCATACTTGCCAACCCTCCTGATTTTCCCAGGAGACTCACGTTTTTCATCGCCCTCTCTTGGTTTCCTCCCGGGATCACACATTCTCCCGTATTTCTCCCGATTTATTTATTTAAATTTTCACACAAATCTTTTTTTCCTTTTCGTTATCACAACCTGTTTCTGCACTGTACAGCTTTTATAAGCTCTACTGTTTCCACCCGGACGATAATAGAGCGACGCCAAATGCCGTTTCCTGGCGGAGGAGCGATGCTCGTGACACAACGTGGTTTGAGATGCGAAAAGCCGTCGTGGTGCGGCGCTAGCTATCGGAAATAACGCAGTGGTGACGTTGCGTTGTTCAGTGAGTGAGAGAAGGAGAGAGAAATAGAGAGAAAGAAATTCTCAAGCAGGGGCAAAACATTGATGAATGAATGAATAAAAATGTATGAATATTATTTTATATCAGAGATTCACACAAATTCACACCAGAGGGGCGAATTATTCTGTATTCTTTCCTGAGAATGTAAGATTAAAAATGTTGTTGCTGTTGCTATTTTCATTCTTTAAAAGTCACCAGAATGCATTTTTCAGGGGGAGGACCCACAGAAATCCTCCCTATTTTCAGGCCTAGGTTGGCAAGTATGGTGGTGCTATTTATACGCCTTCCCGTGAGATCGGGTCGGTGTATATGTACCTCTGAAGCCATTGTATCCTGGTTCACCCGACTCTCCTCTGGGGCCGGGCGGCCCAGGCTCTCCAGAGACAGTGGCGGGGAAACCATCGGGAGAACCTGCAAACACACACACATAAAGTTCAATCACTGAGAGGTTCAAATGGTAAATTAGCCACAAAAAATATACAAATTCTATTATTTTTAGATTTCACACTGTTTGAACTTGAAGCTGAATTACACTGACTGATGTAAAAAAAATGGATATCTGCCAAGTTCCTGTCTTGGAGGAACTTATTTTTACAGCGAAATATTTCTATAATGTAAACAGGAGTCAGTGCAAGTGCAGCTTGGTGTCACAGTGTGAAATCAGGATTAGTCTCTTTGGTCAGCATGTAATATGAAAGAGTTCAGCAGCTGTTGCAAGAAGACAGATGCTTATTTATCAAAAAATAAAAAACATAAAAGCATTAACTTGTTTATATCGTATTAAAATATAAAACAGCATTGTACTTGAACTGATTCAGTGATTTTACATCGACTGTAATGGCTATAAAGAGCTACTTGCCACAAGCAGCATGCATAGCGCGTTGCAGTTTGGCACCTACACAAACAAAGGAAACAAACTTTTATGGTGAAGAAAATCTAAGGTCAAGGAGGGAAATAATAACCCCCGTCTTGGTTCAAGGATGACGGATCATTAGTAAGTTATCCTTTGAGCTTAGACTCTCATCACCAAACACATGAATCCCATGTAGGAAGTTGTTTTAGTCAAATAATTAAAGGAATCTGTGAGGCTGCAAGACTGCTCACACTGGAAAAAAACCCCTTAAAGGGATAGTTGTGGTGTTTTGAAGTCGGGTTGTATTAGGTCTTAATCCATAGTCAATGTATTACCTACAGTAAATGATGTTTGGAGTACCAGTACGGAAGCAAAGCAATGTACTGCTGTGGACAGGGGCAGCAGCTAAACAGATTATAGACACCTAAAAAAATCAATATGTTTACGCTATATTTAGAATATTTTCACCGCTTTATCTTGCCATCAGACAGCCCTCTCCATTTGGAACTGAAGCCGTTTATGCTCTCTTTCAAGCCACCAGACTCCATTGACAAAAACAGCAATTTTACCATACAGAAAACAGAAGTTGCGGGTGTACTGCTGCATCAAACTAACTGATCGAGGCAGCGGTAGACCAGCAACTCCTGTGTTCTGTACGGTAAAATTGCTGTTTTTGTCAATGGAGTCTGGTGGCTTTGAAGAGAGTATAGATAACGCTTCAGTTCCCCGTCAGAAAGGGCTGTCTAATGGCAAGATAAAATGGTATAAATATTCTAAATACAGCGTACACTGATATTGATTTATTTTAGGTGAGCCTTTCTTTTTGGTGTCTAAAATCCGTTTTGCTGCTGCCCCCATCCACAGCAGTACATTCATGTCTGTTTCTCCAAACTAGGAGGGTGCCGACCACCATCTACTGTAGGTAATAACTATCCCTTTAATTATATCACAGAGATGAAATGCTCCAAACAAACTGAAAGAAAAATAGATTATTATCATTATTACTATTATTTTCTTTCGGTTTGTGTCTCCATTTTTTTTGCCTTCCTTCGTTTAAAGTGTTTGTGCCGACTAAATTAAAAAAAAAAAAAATCCCTGTTTGCAAACAACGCTGCTGCCATGCATTAACTTCCATGTAAAATCAATGAATTGTGCCACAGCAGGCAACACCTTGTGGCCAAAGATGAGAAAAGCAGCTTGGAGTCGAGAGAGCCTCCCATCCAAGTCTGAAGAATAGCCTGCACTCTTCTCAACTGTACTTACCACCGCACCCTCCACAGAGTATAGCGTTAAAAATAAAAAGCATTTTGGCAGTTAGATACTGCCTGCTGAAAGTTGTGTTTGTTGTTTTGAAGTTCACTTTGCGGGCTGAATATTGCCATGGCGGTTATGGCAATATGGCCGCATTTAGGATACCTGCCTTTGGGCCTGACGGACCACTCAGGATAGATGACACAGGGTGCAACGGAAAAGCCTTGGAGGACAGTTAAATCAGTCAGCCATGATGTTTTAAATTCTAGTATCTGAAACTTATGACTTAGTGCTTGAAAATAATGACATTGTATCTGAAAATAATGACTTGAGAAACTTTCTCAAAATAATGAGAAACTTTCTCAAAATAATGAGACACTTTCTCAAAATAATGACGTAGTATCTGAATATAATGTCTTAGTATCTCAAAATGAGACACTTTCTCAAAATAATGAGAAACTTCTATCTTGTCTTATACTTTAAGCAACAAACTGGCTTTTATGGCTGGTAAAAGTACAAAATCAATTTTCTTGTGCCAACTGGAGCTCCGTGACAGGATGATAAAGATTCTGTATCCCCATCTAGAAGTTTATATTCATCAAAATGACAACAAATTATTTTAGCTCCTTTCAAGCTCAAAGTGCTTTGTCACAGACAAATAAATAGCAGACAACATAAACAAGATTCAAAACATGTCTGAAAATACTAACAGGGAAGTTATTTCATTGCTATTGGGAGCCTTCTCGTCCTTATCACGACCACCTGTGAAGGAAGAGCTTCAGTCAGTCTGTGTGGTTCTGTGTGAACGTACTAGTGGGGCCTTGAAGTCCAGGAGGGCCGGGGGGTCCGGGGAGTCCATGGGAGCCGGGCTGTCCTTCGGAGCCATAGCCTGGTATGCCCGGGTTACCTTTCTCTCCCTTTGGGCCGGTGGTCCCGGGAAAACCTAGGGATCCGGGACGACCTGAATATGAAGACAGATGAGATGATTGGTTGATTAATTAAATTAATATTAGAATATAAAAATCAACACATTGCATCTCTTAGGAGTGCATATATTACCTGTACCAAATCCACCACCAATTCCTGGTTGGCCTGGTGGTCCAGGGTATCCTGGAGATCCCTGGTCACCGGGGGCACCGGGCAGGCCACTGAAACCCGATTCACCTGTTGGTCCTACAGCCAATCAGAGAAGAGACGGTCAACACAAGAAACGTGTACATAATAACGTCACAGTCCACCTGTGATTGATCTATTAAATTATTATTGTGGATTTTGTGTTACCTTGAACAGAAGTTCCCAGATCAGTAACGTAAGCAGGAGGTCCCGGTGCTCCGGGGTCTCCCTGGTCTCCCTATTAGAGACACACACAACTGGCTCAGGACAAAATATCACAGAAGTGGAAAAAGACATACAATTATTATATCTATCTACTATCTATATAGTGAAACTATTTAAGCTTGACTTGACTTCCAAATTGATTTGAATAAATTGATAATACCTACACGAATCAACCTTTACTTTGACATTGAGGAGTAAAAGCTTGGGGTGGGGTTTGTCACTGCTAAGCTAAATTAAGCTAACCGGCAGCTGTCAATAGCTTCATATTTAGCTCACTGTGTATCTTCTTATTAAATCAACTCTTGAAGAGACAGCAATTAAGCATTTTTCCCCACAACTTCAAACAACTCCTATTTGCACCACACAAGCTAAACAATTAAATTAAATCACTACCAGTTAACAGCATCATACTGAATTATGGAGGCCCATCTCCACCAATGTGATGAAAATAAAATATGTCATTATAATGAGAAACTTTCTCTTTATTTTGAAATACAAAGACATTTTTTTGAGTTTCTCTTTATTTTGAAATACAAATTAATTATTTTGAGAAAGTTTCTCTTTATTTTGAAATACAAAGTCATTATTTTGAGAAAGTTTCTCTTTATTTTGAAATACAGAGTAATTATTTTGAGAAAGTTTGTCATTATTTTGAAATACAAAGTCATTATTTTGAAATACAAAGTAATTATTTTGAGAAGTTTCACATTATTTTGAGATACTAAGACATTATTTTGAAATACAAAGTAATTATTTTGAGAAAGTTTCACATTATTTTGAGATACTAAGACATTATTTTGAGAAAGTTTCTCTTTATTTTGAAATAAAAAGTCATTATTTTGAGAAAGTTTCTCTTTATTTTGAAATACAAAGTCATTATTTTGAGAAAGTTTCTCTTTATTTTGAAATACAAAGTCATTATTTTGAGAAAGTTTCTCTTTATTTTGAAATGCAAAGTCATTATTTTGAGAAAGTTTCTCTATTTTGAAATACAAAGTCATTATTTTGAGAAAGTTTCTCTTTATTTTGAAATACAAAGTCGTTATTTTGATGATATTTCTCATTATTTTGAGAAAGTTTCTCTTTATTTTAAAATACAGAGTATTTATTTTGAGAATGTTTCTCGTTATTTTGAAATACAAAGTAATTATTTTGAAATACAAAGTGATTATTTTGAGAAAGTTTCTCATTATTTTGAGAAAGTTTCTCTTTATTTTGAAATACAAAGTCATTATTTTGAGAAAGTTTCTCTTTATTTTGAAATACAAAGTGATTATTTTGAGAAAGTTTCTCTTTATTTTGAAATACAGAGTAATTATTTTGAGAAAGTTTCTCATTATTTTGAAATACAGAGTAATTATTTTGATAATGTTTCTCATTATTTTGAAATACAGAGTAATTATTTTGAGAATGTTTCTCATTATTTTGAAATACAAAGTCATTATTTTGAGAAAGTTTCTCTTTATTTTGAAATACAGAGTAATTATTTTGAGAAAGTTTCTCATTATTTTGAGATACTAAGACATTATTTTGAGAAAGTTTCTCTTTATTTTGAAATACAAAGTCATTATTTTGTGTTTCTCTTTATTTTGAAATACAAAGTCCTTATTTTGAGAATGTTTCTCTTTATTTTGAAATACAGAGTAATTATTTCGAGAATGTTCCTCATTATTTTGAAATACAAAGTAATTATTTTGTAATACAAAGTAATTATTTTGAGAAAGTTTCTCATTATTTTGAGAAAGTTTCTCTTTATTTTGAAATACAAAGTAATTATTTTAAGAGAGTTTCTCTTTATTTTGAAATACAAAGTCATCATTTTGAAAAAGTTTCTCTTTATTTTTAAAAACAAAGTCATTATTTTGAGAACGTTTCTCTTTATTTTGAAATAGAAAGTCATTATTTTGAGTTTCTCTTTATTTTGAAATACAAATTCATTATTTTGAGAAAGTTTCTCTTTATTTTAAAATACAGAGTAATTATTTTGAGAATGTTTCTCATTATTTTGAAATACAAAGTAATTATTTTGAAATACAAAGTAATTATTTTGAGAAAGTTTCTCATTATTTTGAGAAAGTGTCTCTTTATTTTGAAATACAAAGTAATTATTTTGAAATACAAAGTAATTATTTTGAGAAAGTTTCTCATTATTTTGAGAAAGTGTCTCTTTATTTGAAATGCAAATTCATTATTTTGAGAAAATTTCTCTTTTTTTTAAAATACAAAGTCATTATTTTGAGAAAGTTTCTCTTTACTTTGAAATACAAAGTCATTATTTTGAGAAAGTTTCTCTTTATTTTGAAATACAGAGTAATTATTTTGAGAAAGTTTCTCATTATTTTGAAATACATTCATTATTTTGAAAAAGTTTCTCTTTATTTTGAAATACAAATTCATTATTTTGAGAAAGTTTCTCTTTATTTTAAAATACAGAGTAATTATTTTGAGAAGGTTTCTCTTTATTTTTAAATACAGAGTAATTATTTTGAGAAAGTTTCTCATTATTTTGAGAAACTAAGACATTATTTTGAGAAAGTTTCTCTTTATTTTGAAATACAGAGTAATTATTTTGAGAATGTTTCTCATTATTTTGAAATACAAAGTAATTATTTTGAAATACAAAGTAATTATTTTGAGAAAGTTTCTCATTATTTTGAGAAAGTGTCTCTTTATTTTGAAATACAAAGTCATTATTTTGAGAAAGTTTCTCTTTATTTGAAATGCAAATTCATTATTTTGAGAAAATTTCTCTTTTTTTTTTAAAATACAAAGTCATTATTTTGAGAAAGTTTCTCTTTATTTTGAAATACAAAGTCATTATTTTGAGAAAGTTTCTCTTTATTTTGAAATACAGAGTAATTATTTTGAGAAAGTTTCTCATTATTTTGAAATACATTCATTATTTTGAAAAAGTTTCTCTTTATTTTGAAATACAAATTCATTATTTTGAGAAAGTTTCTCTTTATTTTAAAATACAGAGTAATTATTTTGACAAGGTTTCTCTTTATTTTGAAATACAGAGTAATTATTTTGAGAAAGTTTCTCATTATTTTGAGATACTAAGACATTATTTTGAGAAAGTTTCTCTTTATTTTGAAATACAGAGTAATTATTTTGAGAATGTTTCTCATTATTTTGAAATACAAAGTAATTATTTTGAAATACAAAGTCATTATTTTGAGATTCTACGTCATTATTTTGAAATACAAAGTAATTATTTCTGCTTCCCCAAATCAAAGTAAAGTAAAAATGTATTTAAAGCCACCCACACAGGTGTTCCAACCAGTTGCTGTGGCTGATTAGACTTCTGCTCAGGTTGAAGGTAGGCGGAGCTTTGATGGGAATTTATTAAGTCACCAATCTTCATCTATCAATTAAAATGATGTAGGTATAATTTTTCCCGCCCTAACAGGCTCAACAAAGCTAACAGGAGACTCAGGAACATGTCAATGAGTCTATACACGCCCACACAGTCCTGAGCAGAGGTCTGATCAGCCAGATTAAATGAAAACACCTGTGTGGGTATTCAGAGGCTTTAAGTAACACTGGCGCCATCTGTTGGTGAAACAAGGCTACTGCAAAGAAACACATAACACTGTTAATTTTTGAGTGTGTTCACTGGAAAAAAAATGACTAAATAATAACAACTTAAATTGAGGAGCTTCTGACAACTGGAAACATTTTTTAAATAATTATGTATGGTGGTTTAACTGCTCCAGGAACACATCAGAATACAACTATAAATTACAATCTGATTTCCTGTTAGTATAAAATAGTGGAGTATGTTGATTTCTTGTACACTAGCTGCAAAAACATTATGAAGGTTAGTATATTAAATACTGTATGCAGTTACAAGTAGTATTGTACACAACACACACAAACACACTGATTTTACCTTGGGTCCTATGTATCCTTGTTGCCCGGGGAAACCTGGAGTACCTCTGAATCCCTGTCAGGAAAAACATCTGGTTTGAATTTACTGTACGGATGACAGCTGCTGAAATATTTGTATATTAAATATTTCATCATGGCATTCTTCTCCTCCGCCTCACCCATTATTTTCTATATCAGGACATCAAGAGTTATATATTTAGTGAGGTACTGTACTGAAGTACAATCTTGAGGTACTTGCACTTAAGTATATCCATTTTCGGGAACTTTATGCTTCTACTTCTCTATATTTCAGAGGCAAATATTGTAATTTTACTCATTTATCAGACAGCTTTATTTACTGGTCACTTTTGCAGATTATATGCTAAATATATGAAAAGGTCAGATAAAATGATACAGTAAAAGTATAAGGTTGTACTAGATATAACAATACATACTTTAATGTTAATGTATTAATAATGCCTATTCTTGTACTTTGAACACGGGACTTAAACTTGTAACAAAGTATTTTTACATTCTTCTACTAGTGTCTGAATACTTATTGTACCACTGCAGGACATTTTTTTTTTTAAATAATGAATTGTAGTCAGTTTAACCCAGAATTAAATTACTGTAGTTTCATCTGTGAGTCAACAGGTCCTGCAGCAAGTAGCATGAGTACCGTTGCCATGGTAACCTGCAGTTTAATATGCCTGGTGCAAAGATAAAACTGTGTTTGAACTGACACCTGTAAATCCATAATATTAACTTCTTAGTTTAAAAACAAACCTACCTGTTGTCCTGGAGCTCCAGGAGGCCCGTTGAAACCAGGAGGACCCTGAATCAAATCCACCATAGTAAAAGAGGGAAAGAAAGGTGAGAGACGTATTTGACCACAGAAGAAGAACATGGTGAGGAATATCCAGCTGTGCTGAGGTCAGGGGAGGATTCATATATTTCTACTTCTAATATATGAAATCAGTGTGATACAGGGGTAGCTCTTACTCTTGCCCCGGGGTATCCAGGAATACCCTTCTCTCCGAGTTCACCACGATAGCCGAAAGGTCCCTGGAATTACGTAAAAACATAGTAAAGTATTTTGTTAAGGCAGAATTTCTCTCATTGATCTCTCAGCTGTTACAACAAAGTAGAGTTTTACTTTTATATACTCACTTAACACACAGCAGTATTTATTGTACGGAAATGTCATTGAATAATAATAATAATAATAATAAAAATAATAATAATAATAATAATAATAATAGGTAACACTATAATAATAATAACCATCATAAAATAATATATATATATATATATATATATAAATGGTAAATTGATAGTGAATTAAACTTAGTGTTGAGTGTAATGTTTACTAATTAATGTTATAATTAGCATTAAAGGTAATGCTGTAATTTCTGTTATTTTATCATTAGTTTGTGTAATATGAAATATTACCTTTATAAATTATATATTGTATCATAGCTGATAAGAGATGTAAAAATTACATTCTGATTACATTAGTAAACTATTTAATAACCGTTTATTGTCGCACACGTTATAACATTTTATATATTATATTAAGTATTAGATAGATTGACCAGAAACCAGTTATTAACGATTGTTAAGTATTAACTATCTAACTAATGAATGTTTATAGATGCTTTACAAAGTATTTATTAACCATTTAACAAGGTATTATAATCATCAGTTACAACTTTATAATAGCATCCAAATAATGTTTATAGACGAGTTATAAACCAGTTATTAACCATTAACAAAGTCTTACAAATATCTATCTATGTAATGTTTATAGATGGTTTACAAATATTATATATATACTTATTTATATAGTTTATAAAATGTTGTGCAACAATAAACTGTTAAAATAACATAAAAATATAGATACATTTAGCATTCCTAATAATTAGTAAACATTAATTATAATTTCATTGTTTGTTAACAGTAAAATAACTATTAACTATGATTAATTAACTATCAATTCACCATTTATAAATAATGGTTATTATAAAGTGTTACCTAATAATAATAATAATAATATACTGTATTTATATAGCACTTTTTGTTACTAAGTGCTTTACAAGATAGAAATGGCAGACAAACAATGATAAAAACAATTTAAATAGTTTAAAAGCTAAACAACATTGAGCAAAGGAGCTGCATGTGAGGAAAAGGACAATAAGTAAAATAAAATAACTTAAAAAATCATCAAAAGTTAAGAGAATGCCTTTTATACAAATACAAGTGGAAATTTAAATCCTGTGAAAGCACAGTTATAAAAATATGTTTTTAAGAGGGATTTAAAAGAGATTAAGGTAAAAAGAAAAAGAAAAAGACTTACAGGTCGGCCATGAGTGCCAGTGAATCCTCGGATCCCCTTCGGGCCATGTTCACCCTTTGAGAAACACACAGAGAGAACAAAGGTGAACATGAGATAAATAAAATTAACTATGAGCAATATTTAGAGTCTTTAAACTTACCTTCTGTGCAAACAGTGAAATCTCACTCAAAAGAAAGACAAAAACTATGCAACTAATATGAGAATGAATTCTTTCAGAGTGGCCTCGACGGTGACGGGAATAATATGTGGATCAAGTCGACCAGCTGCAGCTCTTCAAGCCCCTGAGAGGACGCACTGTGTTGGGCTTGTAGCGCTGCGGGATCCAGGGTGGATGATTCAGATTATAATGGCCTCAGTAATCTATCCGCGGATCTTGATGTCTACTTAACGTATTTCCTCTTTTCCTTCTGGGTATACAGTTAGTCAACTTTCATCATCACAGGGAACTTTTGATTCATGTTTTTGTCAAAGTTACATCATCATTGTGTGATGTTAAAGATGCAGCAGCAGTGTAACAAAGTAATAATACTTTGATACAGTACTTAAGTATGTTTTGGGAGTATCTGTACTTTACTTGAGTAAAAACATTGTGTGTTTAAGAAAAGGTTGTGGTTTAATCACCAACACTTGAAGTCCTTAAATGCAACAACAAAGACAGAGTCTAACAACTCCATACGTTATAATGACAAAAAGTAATATTTACCTAAAAAATAAAAAGCTGAAGGTGGTGAAATGTTTAATGTGATGGATTATCTTCTGCAAGTTGATTGTCATACTGTAGAGAAATGAGATGAAAGTAATGGCTGCTTGGAAGGTAAGAAAGATTGGGAGTTATTGGGCAAAAACTTAGAAAACCATACATGTTGTTCTACAAACGTATCTAGTATTTTTCTGACTTAATTACCAAGAGAAACTTGTAAATATTAGGTAGGATGTTGAAGGACACATGGCGGTATTTGTCGACTATGAAGAGAGTTGCGTTTTTCCAACAAACCTGCATTCCTTTGTCTCCTTTAGGAAAACCCACAAACTCCACAATGCCATTGATCATTGGCTGGCCGGGGTCACCGGGCAAGCCCACGTCGCCCTGGATGCCGTAACCAAGGGAAGAGAGAGCTGTTTACACTGATCGGCAGGGCGGCAAGGGAGACGGCGGCAGAGTTTTGGGGGGCATTTGGGGAAGAAGGGGGGGTGGGGGGGGGGGATGGGGGACCGTTGACTGGAGGACGGGCTCTGTTTGACTGTGGATGAAGCCACTGAAGGAGCTGTCGAGCACAGAGTGAGTGGAGGAGTGAGGACATGTGGGGGCGATGATGAGAGGCTGGTCTTAGTATGAAGTTTAGTTAAACCTTTATCACAATTTAAGAGTCTCTAGAGGCAGAAAGGATCTTATTGGTTGAGTTACACCTCAATGGAAGGAGCCAAAGTTCCATAGTTTTTGTATTTGTGATAAATGAAAGTCATTATTTTGTTAGATCGGAGAGCTAACTAACTATCTCCATAAAGACTGGTTTGATTTTTGGACAAAGAAATCAAATGACTTGGTGTTTCTGAAACTTTCAGCCACGTCTTGTGGCAGCTGATCAACTCCATCTGCTGAGGAAGGTCATGAGATGTGGTTGAAAGCTACAGGAACACCAAGTTATTTGACTTTGCATTGTCAAACTGCTATTTTAAAAGGTCAAGCATGGACCTTGAAGCTCAATAGTTTGAACTTGAAAAGGCAGCTATGCTAACTTCCTAACAGATAGTAGCTTCCTCCAAGCTTCCTATTTGAATTGGTGCCAGTCTAATGTTAAGTAAAGGGAAGGTTAAACCACATTAAATCTTAAAGTGGGGTTGTATGAGGTACTTCTCCATAATCAGTGTATTACCTACTGTAGATGGCGGTCGTCACGCCCTCAGTTTGGGGAAACAGACACGAGTTACCGCAAGGACGTAATGCAATGTACTGCTGTGGACGGGGGCAGCAGCAAAAAGTATTTCAGACACCTAAAAATCTATATCAGTGTACGATTATTTAGAATATTTTCACTGGTTTACCTCGCTGTCAGACAGTCCTTTCTGACGGGGAACCGAAGCCGTTTTATCCCTCTATTCTCTCTGCAAAGCCACCAGACTCCATTGAAAAAAACTGTAATTTTACCTCGCAGAACACAGGAGTTGCTGGTCTACCGCTGCCTCAATTGGTAAAATTACATTTTTTTTTCAATGGAGTCTGGTGGCTTTGGCAAGAGCATAGATAACGGCTTCAGTTCCCTGTTGGAAACGTAGACTGTATAGCTGTCTGACAGAGAGGTAAACCGGTTAAAATATTCTAAATATAGAGTACACTTAAACTGATTGATTTCAGTTCCAGTTCCCTGTCAGAAAGGGCTGTCTGACGGGGAACTGAATCCATCTATGCTCTTGCCAAAGCAACCAGACTCCATTGAAAAAAACAGTAATTTTACCTCGCAGAACACGGGAGTCGCTGGTCTACCGCTGCCTCGATCGGTTAGTTTGTTTGTGTTACTGTGTGACTTTGGTGAATCCAAACTAATCCTTTAAAACATCAATAACAGAAACAAACTAACCGATCGAGGCAGCGGTAGACCAGCGACTCCTGTGCTCTGCGAGGTAAAATTACAGTTTTTTCCAATGGAGTCTGGTGGCTGTGGTGAGAGCATAGAAAACAGCTTCAGTTCCCCATCAGAAACATAGCTGCCTCACAGCAAGGTAAACCGGTGAAAATATTCAATAATATATAATGTAGGTAATACACTGGCTATCCAATGGCTGGCTATACCCAAACTATCCCTTCAACACATTTTTCCACATTATTTTTCAACCCCACATCGTAATCAGCTGAATCATATTAGCGTCTTAAATCCAATTAATTGTGACTGCTTTCTTACATCAAAAACAGAATTCTAGATTTATAGTAACATGATTTTATCCCACATTCAGTATCTTTTGGAACCTTTGGAGCGAAAAATAAACTAAAATAATACAAATAAAATTAACTTTTTAACTCAAAGGTTGAGATTATTTCTGCCTCCAGAGCAGCTCAGCTTGTAGAAAGTGTTGTATGTCAGGTAAAAGATGGTGGACTGTTGGACCAACCTCTCCTCCACCTCCTCCTAGTCTCCTCCTCCTTCCACTCCTCCATGGCTATAAGGTTGCTGCAATCACTGCTCCTCTTCCTCTTTTATTGATCCTTCAGTTTCTAACAACAAACAGCCTGCTGCCTGTTTTGTTATTGACCTTCTTCTTTATAATGAAACCCCACCACATCCACATGTGTGTGTGTGTGTGTGTGTCCTCTGCTCCTAGCCTTCCCTTGCTGTGTTACCTTATCTCCTTTGTAGATAGTGAGAGTTTGTTCGCTTCTTAGCGACCCATCGCCGGGAGTACCACTGGGTCCGGGAAGACCCACGTCGCCCTGGAGTCCGAAATACACATAACACACTGTTAGCCAATCAGGTGGGAGGTGGGGGGGAGGTGGAGGAGAAACAGGAAGAGGAAGGAGGTCATGACGGGAAGAGAGAAACGATAAAATGAGGAGGAGGAAAGGGCAGAAATGACAAAACATGAAGAAAACATGAAAGGACGAAAAAAGAAAAACCATTAAAGAGATAGAAAGATAAATAATTAGACTACATGGCCAAAAGTATGTGGACATCCCAACATTATACTTATATGTATACTTTTGTTGCCTAAATCCTACCAAGTACTTTTGTTTTCTAAACCTAACCAAGTACTTTTTTTGCCTAAATCTAACCAAGTACTTTTGTTTTGTAAATCTAACAAAGTATTTTTGTTGACTACACCTTACCAAATACTTTTGTTGCCTAAACCTAACCAAATACTTTTTGCCTAAATCTAACCAAGTACCTTTGTTGACTAAACCTAACCAAGTACTTTTTTTTGCCTAAATCTAACCAAGTACCTTTGTTGACTAAACCTAACCAAGTACTTTTGTTGCCTAAACCTAACAAAGTACTTTTGTTGCCTAAACCTAACCAAGTACTTTTGTTGCCTAAACCTAACCAAGTACTTTTGTTGACAACACCTAACCAAGTACCTTTGTTGACTAAACCTAACCAAGTACCTTTGTTGACTAAACCTAACCAAGTACTTGTTTTTGCCTAAACATAACCAAATACTTCTTTTGGCCTAAGTCTAACCAAGTACTTTTTCTTTTTGTTTGCCTAAACCTAACCAAATACTTTTTTTGCCTAAATCTAACCAAGTACTTTTGTTGCCTAAATCTAATTTAGTACTTTTGTTGCCTTAACCTAACCAACTACTTTTGTTGACTAAACCTAACCAAGTACTTTTGTTGCCTTAACCTAACCAAATACTTGTGTTGCCTTAACCTAACCAAGTACTTTTGTTGCCTTAACCTAACCAAGTACTTTTTTTTGCCTAAATCTAACCAAGTACCTTTGTTGACTAAACCTAACCAAGTACTTTTGTTGCCTAAACCTAACAAAGTACTTTTGTTGCCTAAACCTAACCAAGTACTTTTGTTGCCTAAACCTAACCAAGTACTTTTGTTGACAACACCTAACCAAGTACCTTTGTTGACTAAACCTAACCAAGTACCTTTGTCGACTAAACCTAACCAAGTACTTGTTTTTGCCTAAACATAACCAAATACTTCTTTTGGCCTAAGTCTAACCAAGTACTTTTTCTTTTTGTTTGCCTAAACCTAACCAAATACTTTTTTTTGCCTAAATCTAACCGAGTACTTTTGTTGCCTAAATCTAATTTAGTACTTTTTTTTGCCTAAGTCTAACCGAGTACTTTTGTTGCCTAAATCTAATTTAGTACTTTTTTTTGCCTAAGTCTAACCAAGTACTTTTTTTTGCCTAAACCTAACCAAATACCTATTGTTTTGCCTAAATCTAACCAAGTACTTTTGTTGCCTAAATCTAATTTAGTACTTTTGTTGACTAAACCTAACCAAATATTTTTGTTGCCTTAACCTAACCAAGTACTTTTTTTTGCCTTAACCTAATCAAATACTTTTTTGCCTTAACTGTAGCAAGTACTTTTGTTGACTAAACCTAACCAAGTACTTTTGTTGCCTAAACCTAACAAAGTACTTTTGTTGCCTAAACCTAACCAAGTACTTTTGTTGCCTAAACCTAACCAAGTACTTTTGTTGACAACACCTAACCAAGTACCTTCGTTGACTAAACCTAACCAAGTACCTTTGTTGACTAAACCTAACCAAGTACTTGTTTTTGCCTAAACATAACCAAATACTTCTTTTGGCCTAAGTCTAACCAAGTACTTTTTCTTTTTGTTTTCCTAAACCTAACCAAATACTTTTTTTTGCCTAAATCTAACCAAGTACTTTTGTTGCCTAAATCTAATTTAGTACTTTTGTTGCCTTAACCTAACCAACTACTTTTGTTGACTAAACCTAACCAAGTACTTTTTTTTGCCTAAGTCTAACCAAGTACTTTTTTTTGCCTAAACCTAACCAAATACCTATTGTTTTGCCTAAATCTAACCAAGTACTTTTGTTGCCTAAATCTAATTTAGTACTTTTGTTGACTAAACCTAACCAAATATTTTTGTTGCATTAACCTAACCAAGTACTTTTGTTGCCTTAACCTAAACAAATACTTGTGTTGCCTTAACCTAACCAAGTACTTTTGTTGCCTTAACCTAACCAAATACTTTTGTTGCCAAACCCTAACACCAAATACTTTTGTTGCCTTAACCTAACCAAATACTTTTGTTGCCTTAACCTAACCAAGTACTTTTGTTGCCTTAACCTAACCAAATACTTTTTTGCCTAAACCTAACCAAGTACTCTTGTTGCCTTAACCTAACCAAGTACTTTTGTTGCCTTAACCTAACCAAGTACTTTTGTTGCCTTAACCTAACCAAGTACTTTTGTTGCCTAAACCTAACAAAGTACTTTTGTTGCCTAAACCTAACCAAGTACTTTTGTTGCCTAAACTTAACCAAGTACTCTTGTTGCCTTAACCTAACCAAGTACTTTTGTTGCCTTAACCTAACCAAGTACTTTTGTTGCCTAAACCTAACAAAGTACTTTTGTTGCCTAAACCTAACCAAGTACTTTTGTTGCCTAAACCTAACCAAGTACTTTTGTTGACTAAACCTAACCAAATACTTTTTTTTGCCTTAACCTAATCAAATACTTTTTTGCCTTAACTGTAGCAAGTACTTTTGTTGCCTAGACCTAACCAAATACGTTTTGCCTAAATCTAACCAAATACTTTTTTTTGCCTAAACCTAACCAAGTACCTTTGTTGCCTAAATCTAGCCAAGTACTTTTTTTTTGCGTGAACCTTACCAAGTATCTTTGTTGCCTAAATCTAGCCAAGAACTTTTCTTGCGTAAGTAAACCTAAAAACGAAGTAAACCTGGAAGTTTATTTTGGAAAGACACTACACATGTAACGAGCGGAAACTTGACATGCCGTCCTGACAAAACTGACGATAGACGGGTACCTAGAGCGTCATAGTTTGAAACGTAGGGCCACTGACCAAGTGGTGGTAAATTTATTTTTACTTTTCTTATATATTATTTTTATGTCTGTTGCCTTAGTTTTAATTATGAAGAACTTTGTGACGTCTGATCAAATCAAAAACAATCCATGAAATAACTTCGAACCAAAAGTGCACAAAAATCACATCTGTCCACCTACTTTTGGCCACATAGTGTAGATAGATAGATAGATAGATAGATAGATAGATAGATAGATAGATAGATAGATAGATAGTTAGATAGATAGATAGATAGATAGATAGATAGAGGAAGAGAGAAATAAAGACAAAGAGAGAACAGAAGAAGAGAGAGAGCTCAGGGATACTTTATCTTGAGTTTGTTGTTGATCAATTTTAAGAAATTCCGAGCCCCTATTTTCACATAAATGCCACACAGGACAATTTGAGTTTCATCCTACCAAAACGTATCTCAACAGGCTCAACAGTAAATCCAGCTGTTTCCACATTCAGTTCAACCCTGAATCCTTCTGAGTGTGTTTGGTTGAGCATAACATGCATGCAGTGTGTGAGGACTTGTTAGTACTCTGTGTGATTGTTCAAAATGAGATGGGTGGGTGGATGGGAGGTTGAGGAGTCAAAGAGCAGGCAAACGAACTACAAATCCCAGAGTTCACCACCAGATACCCAAACGTGATTAAAAAGGGGGATAAAGTGCAACATGGGAAGTAGGAGCAAGTGATTCCAGCACCCAGTTACAGTCCACAGATCGTCCTCCAGAGTGACAGCTCAGACATTTCAATGTTGAAGTTTTATTTGGTTTGATTTAAGGATTTTAATATTTAATGTCACCAAATGCAAGATGATGCACGGCCTGATATAAGATTTTTAAAAATATTTTTTCCAATTTGGGAGAAAAACTTCATCATGTAAAATCTCTGAGCTGTCATTCAACAGTGAGGGAAACAAGTGTGTAATGCCACTGGTTAACTCACAAACTATATTTGAAGTAGATTGTTTGGTTTTTTATTTATGATTCAAAATGATTCCAGATCAGATTTAAAATGTTCTCAGTGAGTTTGTCTCAGTGGCAGCACAGATCATTTGAAAGAACAAACCAGACTGAATCAAGTAGAGGTTCATGTGATCTTTTTATCATACAGGAAACGGATGCAACAAACAGTTCAGTAATCAATCTAGGGATGGGGAGAAGAGGAGGAGGAGGAGGAGGAGGAGGAGGAGGAGGAGGATGGAGGAGGAGGATGGAGGAGGATGGAGGGATGCAGGGATGGGTGGGGTTAAAGGAGGGAGGGATAGATGGAGGGTGAATTAATGTGTGTTGGACGGAAGAAGTGCAAGTCACCAAGCCACCACCAGTCAGATTTTAACATGCACAGTATTATGTCCAACCGATTCATTATACAAACACACACACACACACACACACACACACACACACACACACACACACACACACACACACACACACACACACACACACACACACACACACACACACACCTAGGACCCAGCTAGAGAACTCTAAGCCTGCTGTTTCACTGTCTGAAGCTGATGTTTATGGGAATAAAATGAGAGGAAGTGTAGAAACCACAACATTTTACTCTAAAAGCAACGTAACGTAACATCGTAACAACAACATAATGTAACAACGTAATGTAACAACGTAAAGTAATGTAACAACATAACAACATAATGTAACAACGTAACATAGCAAACGTAACAAAGTAAAGTAACAACGTAACAATGTAGGGCGACAATGTAGGGCAACAATGTAGGGCAACAATGTAGCGCAACAACGTAACAACGTACTCTAACAACGTACCGTAACAGCATAACAATGTAGCGCAACATAACAATGTAGCACAATGTAGCGCAACGCAGTGCAACGTAACGCAACGCAATGCAACGCAACGCGAAAACGTAACGCAACAACGCAACGCTACAACGTAACGCGACAACGTTACGCGACAACGTTACGCGACAACGTTACGCGACAACGTAACGCGACAATGTTACGCGACAACGTTACGCGACAACGTTATGCGACAACGTTACGCGACAACGTAACTCTCTAGTAAATCTCTTCAACGTTTGGTCACAGAAAAGAAACAACTCTTAGGCCGAGCAAGCCTTTATTTATTCAGGCTTAATGGTTTAAAAGGCTGACTGGTTTCAACCTCACATGTCAGGTTAACTGTCTATATAGAGTGTCAGTTGTAATCAATCTGGTTTTATTATTTCCGCCCTGATGAAGAACCTATGAGGCTGAAACTGATCAATGTTTTAAACCAACCAAGACAGTTTATTTAAAACTGATGAGGCACTCTGCATTCTCTTAAAGATATACTGGAACATCATTGTGCAGTACAGTGATATGTCTGCAACATGTTAGCCAAATGTAGCTTAGCACAAAGGCTGCAAGGAGGCAAAAGAGCTTGCTTGCTTACTAGCTAAACAACAAGCTAAAAAAAATCCTTAAAAAATTATATATCTTTAAAAAAAAAAAAAAAAATTTCACTCGGCAAGACTAGGGTACCTGTTTCCTGCTGCCTGCTTTTGTGCTAAGCTAATGCCAACCCAGTTGCCAGAAAAAAATGTTGGCATGTACGTTTCTGTAAACTATTGGATACGTTGAATGTTTCATATCAGCCTCGTATCACGCTTGCAGAAACACACAATGCCACGTGGTTAACATTGTGAAATGATTGGTTAGGTTTAGTCAAACAAGTACTTGGTTATGGTTAGAAAAAAGATCATGGTTTGTGTCAAAATATAAACGTAACAATGTAGTGCGTAACGACGTAGCGTAACCACGTAGCGTAACGACGTAGCGTAACGACGTAGCGTAACGACGTAGTGTAACGACGTAGCTTCACGACATAGCTTAACGACGTAGCTTAACGACGTAGCTTAACGACATAGCGTATCAGCGTAGCGTAACAATATAATGTAACAACATAACGTAAAAATGTAACATAACCGTGACAACATAAAGTAGCAACGTAACAACGTTGCGTAACAACGTTGCGTAACAACGTAGCGTAACAACGTAGCGTAACAACGTAGCGTAACAACGTAGCGTAACAACGTGGCGTAACAACGTGGCGTAACAACGTGGCGTAACAACGTGGCGTAACAACGTGGCGTAACAACGTGGCGTAACAACGTGGCGTAACAACGTGGCGTAACAACGTGGCGTAACACTGTGGCGTAACAACGTGGCGCAACAACGTGGCGCAACAACGTGGCGCAACAACGTGGCGCAACAACGTGGCGCAACAACGTGGCGCAACAACGTAACCTAACAACATAATGTAACAACACAATGTAACAACGCAATGTAACAACGTAACATAGCAAACGTAACAACGTAAAGTAATAACGTATCAACCATAACGACGTAAGTAGCGTAAATAAATAACAACCGCCCTTAGCAGACTTTCTTATGTAGCATTACAATTATGTAACACGCGTAAAGTCAACGCTTACTTTTGGTTTCACACGGGACACGAACAATGGCCTCCTCGGTGAAAGTCCTGTGTTTTTTGACCCCTTAACCACTCCTCCCACCCGCCCTTTGTGGACTTTGGCACTTGTTACACTCGCTATTATACCACGTAACTTTCAATAGCGGTCACTCGGTATACGTCACTTGCTTTGAATGAATGCAAAAACATCGACATCCAATGTATCTGTGGTTTTTGCAGAAACGTACAATGCAATTTTACGTGGACTCTTCCTTTAAGGTTTATTTTTAATAAGTTTAGAGTTGTGGATTTTACACTTCTGCTCTGGTATTTGAATCCATCTCAAACTAGCACCTGAGATGACATCATGGAGATAAAGTATCCTCAATCTCACTCACAGCTCATTGGACACAAAAACAGTTTGTTTCATAGTTCACTGCATCTGTATGTCATTGTGTGACTTCCCATCATTTTATTTATTGTGTAAGTGATGGAAAACCTCAAACTACACAAGAGACAAGAACAATAAGTGAATGAATCTCTTCAGACACATGAGTCTATTTGTATGTGCTGTTCAGTTAACAAAGCATACCTTATCTCCTTTCTCTCCTTCATATCCGTCACTACGGCTCCCCTAAAAACAACAAGGGGTTAACAAAACTTAATATCAACAGGAATGTGAACATATAAATGAGTAAAGCCACTGTGTACTGACTTATAATAGAATATAATAAATCACTGTACTATTATTTGACTTACCATTAGCCCTGGGGGACCGGGAGGACCAGGCGGGCCCTGAAGACAAACCACAAAATCAGAAATAATATTCATAAATAATTAAAATAAAACAAAAAATAAATAAAAAAATAAAACATAACAAAATGAAAGAAAATATTCTTATATGGATGGAACGATGAGTGTCTGTAATGCCTTTTAATGTTGGTTAAAATGTAATAAATCATCCAAAAAACATAAATCAAATTATTATACCCGTATAACAATAGTATTACTTGAATATTTCGAGGTAACGTAAAAGCTAAACTTCCAAGTCAAAAGACTTATGATATCATCTGTAACCATAATGAATTAATTAACACTAGTTCATCTAATAATTAAGTATTTCTTGGTATATTAAACTGGTTTTGTGGCATTTTCAACTAATTTACTGTAAAATATTTCAGGCAGGTTATGACGAAATCCTGCAGTTTTTATATCAGTTGCTACAAACCATCATTAGAAGTGCAACGGAAACAGAAAATTAAGACGTATTAAACATAAATATAGTAGACATAAAGATAAATAATGATATTAAGAGGCAGGGAGCAGTCTGAGGAAGAGAAACAGATAAACCAGTCTACATACAGCGAATCCCTCAGGCCCCCTCGGACCAGGAAAACCTGATGGACCACCAGGACCTCTGATACCCTGCAGAGAAAAAACAGGTCAGAACACATTGAGAGCTCAACATTTATAGATTATTGATTGTTGCACAGTGAGCAGAAAAAGTAAAGAATCTTACAGGTTGACCGTCCGTTCCTCGTAAACCTGGTAAACTCTAAACAAGGGAAAAAGAGAGAAAACCCCATTAATTAATAAGCACAATTTCTTTTTTTAATAAAAGAAAACTTGATTAAATTTTAACTTCTTTTTGGATTTAGATAAAAATACAGACAATCATACTGGTTGATGAGGAATAATAAATCTTGTTTTGGAATATTTGTACTCGGATGAGAACACTATGTTATTGCCATTCAATTTTACTGTATTACTGCAGTAGCATCACCTAGTGGTCAAATCCAACACTGCAGGCTGCCTCACTGCTGATTTGTGCAAATGTGGTTAGTGTGGTTATAAGGTAAAATAATAAAATTTGTAATACTTATTTGGGCTCATCTGAATATTTTTATGTACAACATGAGATGCAGATTATTCAAAGTGTGTTAGGGTCTCTGAAAGTCTTGAATCTTAGTGAATCTCTCTTATTTTGAGAAATCCTAAAAACTAACAAACAAACACACAAACTGAAAACACAACTTCCTTTGTAAAGATGACAAAAACAAACATCATATGTTTAAAAGCCAAGGAAAGAGACTAAAGAGCAAAGCCACACTTTGTAGTTTGTATTTGCAAAAGGACAAAAGTAAGAACCCAGTATGGCCAGAAAACAAGCTAAAATTAATCTAATTCAAGACATTGAACGCTTAAAGGAACAGTGTTTAACATTTCGGGGGATCTATTGGCAGAAATGGAATATAATATTCATAACTATGTTTTCTTTAGTGTATAATCACCTGAAACTAATAGTGTTTTCGTTAGCTTACAATGAGTCCTTCATATCTACATAGGGAGCGGGTCCTCTACACAGAGTCCTCCATGTTGCTCCTCCATGTTTCTACAGTAGCTCAGAACGGACAAACCAGACTCTGGCTCTAGAGAGAGACATTCACATTTTTTACGTTAC
This sequence comes from Sebastolobus alascanus, assembly GCA_916701645.2. Taxonomy (NCBI): domain Eukaryota; kingdom Metazoa; phylum Chordata; class Actinopteri; order Perciformes; family Sebastidae; genus Sebastolobus; species Sebastolobus alascanus. The sequence goes on along the minus strand of CAKAOJ020000428.1, from coordinate 959,750 downwards.
CTGAAGGCCACCGTAGTTCTCCGACTTGTGAAACTGCTGTAACGTGAGCAGCAAAGTGTTAAACCGTGGTACCGCTAGCCGCCGTCTGCTCCTAAAGTAGTGTTATTATGGTATGGATGGCCTCTGAGCGAGGTGAACGGCGTTACCACGGTTTTGCACTCGGCGGCTCACGTTACCTCAGTCTTGGGAAGGGAGGAGTGAGCGGAGGGGAACTCAGTTGGTTGCAATCTGCAACCACACCACTAGATGCTGCCAGATCCTACAGGCTGTACCTTTAATTACACTAGCAATGAAAAGCCTCCTAACAAACAAAAAAGCTAAGTGGAAACTCGACTTGGTTTAACTTGATTCATACAGGACGTTAAACACAACATGGATGATCAGTAAAAGAGAAAAAGAAGAAGAGGGAAGTGTGAGACCTTACCGTGATGCCGTTATCTGAGATGTATCGAGGCTCTCCTTTCTGACCCTTTGGCCCAAAAGGCCCCTGTTGGAGGAAAGAACGCCATCACCATTAATCTATCTATCACAACTTTATATTCTCTAAATAATGGCATTCAAACATCCACAAATATATAGATTAATAAATGAGGAACTGAAGTTTGTCCTCACAGAAAATCCAGTTAACCCAGGTCCTCCTATCCCGAAGCCGGGCTCTCCTGGTTCTCCTCTGGTCCCGTTGCATCCGTCCAGTCCTGGTGGTCCTCGGCCACCGTCCTGACCGGGGTGACCCTACAGAGATATGGATACTCTTCAGGAACAAGCACTGATGACACCATTGTTATTTTATTATAATGTGAACTTTTGTTGCCTTAAGATACAAAATAACTGCAGCTGAAAATGACTTGAGTTTAAATTCCAATTAGATTTATTCAATGTGATAAATGTGGCAAATGAACTTGAAACCAAAAACATGGTCTAATTTCTTTATATAGATATTGGATTTTACATATCTAACTTTCTAATTTAACTGTTCAATTGTGCTTTCTGTAAATATTTATTTCCCACCACGAGGGTCTAGACGGTGTTTCTAAGCCTTTTTCACACTAAATCATAAAAGAGGGATGAATGCTGAAAACCTTATTTATTTAATGTTTTCTTGGCATTATTGCGTCAAAAACAAAGCAATCAGCTTAAAAAAATGTCCCCCAAGGTTTTAATTGCAGAATATAAACTCCCCTCAAGTTGCTAAAACCCACAAATTCACAATAAGAAATAAAATATAATGTGTTTGTCAAGATATGCGTGAAGAGCGTTAAATATAAATGAAAATAAGATTAAAATAAGACGTGTAGTCACGTATCAATGCCACACAAAACTACCAAATTATTCTTCACATGATACTATTGTTCTGTATTTGTTTAAGTGTGTATATAGATAATAGTACATTTTTCTTTTTGAATATAGTATAGTTTTTCTTTTTTGCTATAATGACAATAAATCTGAACCTTTAAACTATTTAACAACAGTTTGATGCTGCTGGTCAAGATATTGTACCCACTAAAAGTACATCATTCGGTCTAAATATCAAATATAAAGTTGTTTACTTTCTATTGTATTTAATTTGATCACTTCTCAAATAAATCATATCTGCCCGTTGGTTGTTTGTGACTTTAGCCTGCTCCAGAGAGGAATGTTAGCTTTATGAAAATATAAAAACTAGGAAAATAACTGCAGGATGATCGAGGATATATCTAAGTGCATGAGTGCATATTGTGCGTATTTGTGTTACTTACAGGTACTCCATCGGTTCCTTGGAACCCGGGCACTCCCATAGGTCCCTGTATGAGTAAAGGATCAATTGTGTTAATTTATAATCAGTTTAAATAGCAGCACCTAGTGGTGAAAACATGATACTGCTTCAGACAATTGTGATTGATATTGTAAAATTGTGCAAAATACACATTTAGGTGTTTATTTTATTACTTTGTCTATTTGCGTCTGTAGATTTCTCCTAAATTCACCAAAAGTTAGCGTTAGATAATGTCTCATTTACATATTTAAATATAACATTTCATAAAATTTGTAATACAAAAAATAATTGTCTTAATGTAAGTAATCAACTGGGGAAGTTTCATGGTGATATCTATTAGTTAACATTTTTTACCCTATTCACCTGTAATGTCTTCAAAATGCATGAAATTTTACAATTCATATCTTTAAAGGCCGTTTTTCTCAAAATGATTTAACTTTCCAGTTTCACTCCTATCTCTATTCTGAAGGGGTTTTACAGAGGGGTCTGTTCATATATCATTCATAGCCTGATTTATACAACATTTTATTCCTAAAAACATGGTGAAAATTGTTTGTTTTTTTATTGCTGTTGACAATATTTTCTGATTTATGGAGTGATATAAAGAGATATCCAAAATCTGCTCTGTAAAAACCTTTAACTCTAACATGTCAACATTTGAACCTAGCTTTATCCAATGTTTACATTTCTCTTCTGGAAATGTATGCAAATTAGCACATATTTAATTATATAATGCCCCATTTGCACATTTAAACATGAAGTTTCAGAAAACTTGTAATACATAAAATAATTGTCTTAATGTACGTAATCATGGGCGAGTTTCATGGTGATATATATTAGTTAACATTTTTTACCTTATTCACCGGTAGTGCTTTCAAAATGTACGAAATTTTACAATTCATATCTTTAAAGGCCGTTTTCTCAAAATGATTTTTTTCTCAAATTTTGAGCCAGAAATCTCCACTTCAGTAGCACTTACATCCACCAAACTTTCCAGTTTCATTTCTATCTATATTCTGAAGGGTTTTACAGAGGGGTTTGTTCATATATCATTCATAACCTAATTTATACAACATTTTATTCCTAAAAACATCGTGAAAATTAAATTTGTTTATTGCTGTTGACAATATTTTCTGATTCATGGAGTGATAATCTGTAAAAACCTTTAACTCTAACATGTCAACAAAATGAAACAACATTTGAACCTAGATTTATCCAATGTTCACATTCCTTTTCGGGAAATGTATGAAAATTAGCACATATTTAATAAGATAATGCCTCATTTGCATATCTAAACATAACATTTCAGAAAACTTGTGATACAAAAAATAATTGTCTTAATGTCAGTAATCAACTGGGGAAGTTTCATGGTGATATCTATTAGTAAAATGTTTTAACCTATTCACCTATAGTGTAGTTGAATAATTAATGTTAAGATCTATAACACCCACCTTGTCTCCTTTGGGGCCAGATGGTCCTTTCAGTCCAACGTGGCCCTTCTCTCCGTTAGGCCCTGCGGCCCCCAGGCCCCCACGTGGCCCCTCTGGTCCGCTCTGACCCACTTCACCCAGAGATCCTGGACGACCCTGAGAGAAGAGAGAAGACACGGTCACTTTTAAAGCCATGAAGACGAACAGACAACCTGCAAAGTGCATGAAGAGTAAACCTACAAACAGCAGCTGTTCATTCTGTTTATTCGTATTAAGTCAAATTAGGCCTCATCAAACAACATCATGTTCAATAAAACATTTTATTTATTATTATGTATGACTTCAAGTGTCTGAAGGAAGTCATCTTTTTATTTAAATAGTCACCAACAATAAATACCATCTCTTCTTCGAGCCTAAATTCGGACAAAGGAAACTTTATTTTAATCTCCTTTATGAAGCATTTACAATTAGTACATAAACATTTATAGAGCTGCAACGATTAATCTGTTAATCAATTAGTTGTCAACTATCAAATTAATCCCCAACTATTTTGATAATCGATTAATCGGTTTGGATAATTTTTAAAGAACAAAAAGTCAAAATATTCTTAAATGTGATATTTTTCTGGTTTCTTTCCTCCTCTATGACAGTAAACTGAATATCTTTGAGTTGTGGACAAAACAAGACATTTGAGGACGTCATCTTGGACTTTGGGAAACACTAATCAACATTTTTCACCATTTTCTGACATTTTATAGACCAAACAACTAATCAATTAATTGAGAAAATAATCGACAATGAAAATAATCATTAGTTGCAGCCCTACACATTTAATAAATGGTTTATAACTCACCATAATAAGCAGATATCAAACTGCTGTATTTAAAAAGATATTTAATGACAATATAATATAACACAGTTTGTAATTATATATCAAATATGTCTTCATAGGAGAAATTATATTTGTGGGAAATACTGTACATTAATTAACATTTAAAAATGTCCTCATAACAACATTATAATGTGTTAAAAACAATCTGTTATATATTTAATCATTGCTTATAGATGATAAATAGAGCGGGCTGAGAAAAATACTGCCTTTGGATAGTTATCAGAAACATAAATGTTCATTATGCCTGAACACTATTATTTCTACAGTTAATAACACTATAAACAGACAAATTATATTCATCTATGAGTGATCTAATCCCCTAGGAAGTAAATTTGTAGCTTTTATTGTGACTTGATGAAGTTTTTAGTATGTTTTTATCTCTGGTAAATGATTTAAAGTCTGTCAGTAGTGAAGATGTGATAATGTGACCTGTATATGACACCTCTTGTTTGTCCCTTTATTATCTTTATCTGAAGTTAACACAGCGTGTTCACTTCTTTTCATCAACATCTTCAATTACACACCATCATCTACCTGACGGAGGAGTTTTTAAAGCCGCCGAAACAAATTGCCGGGGAGGCCATTTTGTCTTTCTGTTGTGGATTTGTTTACATGATGAGACGGGACGAACAAGTCAGAGCGGAAAATACAGCGTTTTACTCATGGAGGGATGTTAACACGTGATCCCAGATCTGAGAGGGATGGTGAAGAGCTTTATGTGGGCATGCAGCAGCATGTGGTCTTAGATGGTGGTCTGGAGGAAAAACTGCTACTGAGGGTTAATATTTGGTTTGAAAATCAGAAGGGAAAAGGTTTTCAAATTCAACCCATGAAAACATTTTAGAAGATAAACCTAAAAAAAGTAGATTGTAAAGCCTTTATCTTGACAGACTGCACTACCGATCCCAACCACATGATGGCAGTAGACAAACAAAGAAACAACATTAACAGGTGGATGAATGAACAGAAATCTCTTGAGAGGCAGGCAGGGTTCATTAAGACACATTCTTACTCCAGCTTCGACTACTCACAACCTGCCATGAGCTCATACTTTAGGCAGTATAACAGGGTAGAGAGAGAGGAGACACATGTCTGGGTTCAGGTCAAAGGAAAGTCAAGAAACCTAACCAAGTACTTTTGTTGCCTAAACCTAACCAAATACTTTTTTTTGACTAAGTCTAACCAAGTACTTTTGTTGACTAAACCTAACCAAGTACTTTTATTGCCTAAATCTAACAATGTACTTTTCTTGCCTTAACCTAATCCAATAACTTTTTTTTGCCTAAATCTAACCAAGTACTTTTGTTGCCTAAATCTAACCAAGTACTTTTGTTGACTAAATCTAACCAAGTACTTTTGTTTACTAAATCTAACCAAATACTTTTATTGCCTAAATCTAACCAAGTACTTTTGTTGCCTAAACCTAATCCAATAACTTTTTTTTGCCTAAGTCTAACCAAGTACTTTTGTTGACTAAATCTAACCAAGTACTTTTGTTGACTAAATCTAACCAAGTACTTTTGTTGACTAAATCTAACCAAGTACTTTTATTGCCTAAATCTAACCAAATACTTTTGTTGCCTAAACCTAATTCAATAACTTTTTTTTGCCTAAGTCTAACCAAGAACTTTTGTTGACTTAATCTAACCAAGCACTTTTGTTGATTAAATCTAACCAAGTACTTTTGTTGACTAAACCTAACCAAGTACTTTTATTGGGTAAACCTAACCAATAATTTTATTGCCTATACCTTACCAAGTACTTTTGTTGACTAAACCTAACCAAATACTTTTTTTGCCTAATTTTCAGAGCAAAAAAGTGTCTCAGATAATCTCAAATCTGGTTTATTATTGTTTTCATAGAGTCAGTTCGATTGAAAATCCCCTGTTTCATGAGCACGCAAACAGGGAATTTCTTTGTATCAGCTGCATTGGGAAGGAAATATGCTCATAAATTCATTAATAAAGACAATTAACTGCGAAGGTAAACCAGCGCTGCAGATGTACATTTAACATTTGACATTTATGAGACATTTATAGAGCTGAGATGCATGTAAATGCTTGCATGACTGCATGTTCCTTAACTTACAGGAGTATAAAGAATATGCACGCATAATTACATCCACGCACTGCAGACTATACAGCCCATAGTGTGTATGCACATGCACAGAGGTTGCACACACCCTTCATTACAGGTGAAGGTTCACACACCCCTCTATTACTTCACTACACACGATACAAAAAGGAAGGTAATTCTCTCCTCCACACCTGGTCCTATTCATATATAAATGCTCCGCCTGCAGACACAGAACTCCGAAATAACAAATCTAACATGTAAAGGTCAAATAGCAGTTATAAACCATCTTTAGCATTTGTTTTAGCCTGCAGGGAGTGGTGGGTTTTATAGCATCCGTGCTGTTTAGATAAAGACTCACAAAAGTGTAAATACCTTCTTGTGACAGTCTAAACATTACGTTTTATTCTGTTTGGCGAATCACGGGACACTTAGGAAGCATGAAATCAGTCAACCAGGTCAGTAATATAGTTAGATTACTCTGGTAATAATTACAAATAAAAGTATAGAACTAAAAAGCATGTTTTTAACACTTTTGTAAGACAGGGACACAATAAAATGCCTCATGGCGCTGCTTTAAGCCTGGGACATGCTTTCCGCGTTCACCGTCCGTGGTCGGCTGCAGACTTGTACCGGTCACGCGAACACGGTTCCATTCATACTGCAATTGAGGGTTCGTGGCGTTCCAGTGTTCCACGCATGCGCATTTCCCGATCCACTCTCCATTCCAGTTGGTGACGGTAATGCACCATAACGTTGTTTGCCAGGAGTTCAACATCATTTGGCCGTCTTTGTATTCCTTTAAATACAAATGATATAAATGTAGGTAGCGGCGAATCGACCTCAAACAACCCTTCTTCAAAACAAGTATCCACTTTGTTATCTTCTTCTTCTTCTTGGCAAACCAGCTAGAGGAGCATACTGTACGCCACCAACTGGACTGGAGTGTGGAACGAAACTGGAGCATGCACAGTCGGCGTGCTTGCTGTGCGTACAGTCCGGGCAGTCACAAACTTTGGGCTGCACGTGGACATCCGAATGGGTCCGCGGTCACCTTTGCAGACATGGGAGGATCGTAGGGAGGATGCAACGGATCACAAAAGTCAAGGTTCAGATCGTATAACGATTTTGAGTCACAGATCGAAGCGGATCAGCAGAAAAAAAGGGAGCAAATATAACATTTAGAGACGCGCCGATCACCTGTTTTTTTGCCGCAGATACAGATTGCCGTTCGGCGATGAGCCATATCGGCCGATAAAGATCGTTTTTGTTGTTGTTATTAAATTTAAAGGGACTAATTGTAACTTTTCACGCGCATAAATCCTAACGGGTCGGTATCCCATGCGCGCTCGCGTGTGGGTACGCGAGCGCGCAGCGCTGCTCCTCCTCCTCCCGACCGGGTGTCGCTGCCCCCCCCCTCAGCCTGCCGACCGCGGAGGGAACGGGGGGGGAGAGACCGACACCCGGGGGGGGGGGGGGGGGGGGGACAGCGACACCCGGTCGGGACGATAACGTAACTCTCTGCGGAGCCCCGTCACTTCACAAGACACGGGAAGCCTCTGTTGGTCTGGAGGAGCTGCAGCATTTATTTCTGCAAAAACGTCCACTGCAAATTCACCAGATATTCTCAGAGCTAAACTAACTCTTCTGCAGTGTGTAGTGTGCACGTGGAGTTGGAGCGAGCCGAGCGCGGTATGCAAGCAGGCAGGAGGAGCAGCGCTGCTGCGCGCTCGCGTACCCACACGCGAGCGCGCATGGGATACCGACCCGTTAGGATTTATGCGCGTGAAAAGTTACAAATAGTCCCTTTAAATGTTGTTTTTAAATTTAAATGTTCTCCTTCTACTTTGTTATTGTTGTCTATAGTGGTTATGTGCAATAAAACATACAATTCAAATGATTAGGAAATAAAAGATTGTATTTTTATTGATAAAAAAGTCTCATAATTCTCTCTCTAATATCGATTTTATATTACTGTGAAAACATCTCCTTCAAACAACTGGATTTATTCAAGTTAAGATTACATTTCAACACATCATGATAAGGTTATAATTTACCTTCGCCCAATACGAACGCCAGTATGAACGCATCATAATGTAAATCAATGGCACCTCCGTACGTTAGCTGCCAACGTTACCAGCTCTCCTCCTGCCGATTTCAACACAGATTTGTTGTTCACGATGTCACGTTAATCAGGGATCGGCCACTAGAAAGCATTAATGCCGATATCCTGATCGCATATTTTTACTGAATATCGTCTGATAACGATCGGCAGTAAAACTTTATTTCACACTATGATGGTTAAACTGTGTAATTAATCCACGGATCATGTGCCTGACACTGTACGGACCAACTACGGTTCGTTACCACTAGAGGATGGCGATATTTACGGCACGCCGACCAAAGCGGACCCTCGCAGCCACGCGGACGCGACCCTTTACATAAGTCAGGCTAGCTGTTTTCCGCCGTTTCCAGTTTTTATGCTAAGCTAAGCTAACCGTCCGCTGGCTGTAGCTTCAGATTGAAATTCGCAAACATGTCAGCGGTATCAATCTCACTCTTGGCAAGATAGCGAATAAGCATATTTCCCAATTATTCATTTAGTCTATCAAAAGGAATTTCAAAAATATGTTAAAGTTTACAATCAACCAATAAGGATAAAAAGAGAACAGCTATATATATAAATAACCTTTTAAATAAAGTGTAACACGGACTGTAAAGTGTATAAACTGTTATCATTTTGGAGTACATAAATAAATAAGTTACCAAAAACAGGTTTACATCTAAGTACAAGACTGCAGTGATGTCACTGAGACTTCCTGTTTGTTTGCTTCACTTGGCTCTTAAAGGGACAGTGATCCTGGATCAGCTTCGGCCACACTGTGTGAGGCTGCAGCTCTGTGGCCTCGGGGGGGCATGCAGGTAGCAGTAATGACAGGGCTGTGCCAGGTGAAGGCCGCCTGCCGGAGCTGTCTGGCTCACGCTCACACCTGGTTTCACCCGGGGAAAATATGCGGGGGGGCGGGTCCCACAGGGAGCCACTTTCTCTCACGCCTCGCCTTCCTTCCTTCTCATCCTCCATCACTCTTTCTTGTCAACGTCATCACCCTTTAGTTTGCAACTTTCATCTTGTTTCTTTGTCGTCTGTCGCTCTGTCATTATTCTCAGCAGCTGCGAACACGTTTAAAGAGCCAACCATCTCCTCCATCTGTGTTTGGGGACATCTCCTTCTAGTCTTTCTAGCACCTACAGGTCACAGGGCTAACTTTCAAAGACTCGGCTCTCTGTCTGGTGTAAAAGGTGAGCGGTGCAGTGTGAGTTAAGGTGAATAATGCTTGAGTTACATGTCCTTAACCGTGCGTGCATGGCTATAGAGGGACTTCTCCCATTTGTGACAAGCTAATAAAAGTAAGAAACAGCTACTAAAATCTAATCTTCAGGGAATCTCTCTCATGGTCAGCTGGAAGTGAGTGTCTTTGAGGAGGAAGTGAGGTGAGTTTCTCTGTTTATTCCCTAACATGGCATGGAATTAAAACATGCAGCGTGCAGAGGAAGAAGATCACAGAGTGGAGAGGAGAGATAAAAGGGAAGGGATGAAAGGGAGAGGGGGAAACCAATAAAGACAAAGAGAGAGAGAGAGAGAGAGAGAGAGAGAGCACTGTTAAATCCCATCAGATTTTGCTGGAGCATGAGGCTGCTCTGAAAATGCCCACTAGGTGGCGATCTACCACCTCACACAGTGACCTCTGTATATGAAAACGGGGCTGATTTATAAAGTAAATCAGAGTCAAATAATGACGATGAAATGCTTTTTATTAAAGCCTCACCTTGTGATTTTTGACAAGTGAACTTTTAGATTAAAATAGTTTGCACACACCCGACATTACATAAAAATTGATGTGAAATCCTACATTCCTACTGCTATTTTTCATAACTTTTCATAATCTGTGCACATCCTTAAGGTTGTCTTAACCTTTTTTTAGCCACCATGAGACAGAATAGCATCAAAACAAGATCACAGCAAGAGGGTCGCAGGTTCAAATCCGGCTTGGGGCCCTTCTGTGTGGAGTTTGCATGTTCTCGTGTTAGCGTGGGTTTTCTCCGGGTTCTCCGGTTTCCTCCCACAGTCCAAAGACATGCAGGTTAATTGTTGATTCTAAGGTAGGTGTGAATATTAGTGTGAATGGTTGTCTGTCTCTATGTGTCAGCCCTGTGATAGTCTGGAGACCTGTCCAGGGTGCACCCCCCCCCCGCCTTCACCCAATGTCAGCTGGGATCGGCTCCAGCCCCCCCGCAACCGGTTACAGTTCATCCTACAGTTTGTTTAAAGCTGACACCACATTAGCGTTAATTTGGAGTAGCATTTCTGGACACCTGATTATCTCTAATTTGGTCTCTACGAACTCCTGAAGGAATTATGTGGTTCTTAAAGGGACACCACATCTAGTGGTGTGGTTGCAGTTTGCAACCAGCTAAGTACCCCTCCACTCACTCCTCCCTTTCCAAGACTGAGGTAACGAGTGCAGCTGGTGCTAGTTTCCAACCCCAGAAGGACTCATTCTAAGCTAACGAAAACACAACGACTCTTAGCTTTAGGTGATTATACACTAATGAAAACATAGCTATGAATATTATATTCCATTTCTGCTAATAGATCCCCTGAAATTTGACACACTGTTCCTTTACGAAGCTATAAGTTTGACTTTCTGTACTAGCTAGTTGCTAAATTTGCAGTTTCGTGCGTACAGATATAAACCCAGTGATATATTTGCTGATAACTACGCGTTCACATTATGGCCGCCCCCTGAAATGAACACGTCAGTGTACTGTAGTATGGTGATGTGACACAACATGCTTGATTTAGGGGCCCTACACACCATCTTCGATGGCGTCGCTGTCACTTTTTCCGCCGTGATCTCAGAATTAACACTATCGCAACATCCTCGAGTGTCGCCACGTTTATCGTTTACATCGTTCAAATCCAGAAGTTCTAGCTATACGGTCTGAGTTCTCTGGTGTGGAATCCTCCAGCATGTAGTTCAAGTATTTGAACAATTCCTTTCAGGATGAAGCCGGTTGTCTGAACGAATGCGTGGTTACAAATAATCTTCAGCCTTAGACGTGCAGTAAAACCAAAACAATGCGCTGAAAGGGGCTAAAAAGCTCTGTAGAGTTGCAGAGTTGGGTGATCATTTTCTGTCGCTACGGGCAACCACGTTTACATTACACCTAGTCATTTGACAATAGATATAAATGTGGAGCTTTAAAGACCCTTAATATTTAGTGTCACTAGGGCTGCATATCGGTACTCGATACCTTTAATGTATCGACATAATGAAACAACCCAGTACAAAGTAGTACTGAAACTTCTCCAGTCAAACAATACCTGCATTCGATCCCTTTTGTACCCAGATCTAGAAAATAATGACTACTTGTATGACCAATCACTGCAAGTGCTCTTCGATTTAATGCGATGTTTGATATGCCCACTACCGCAGCAGCTACAACCCATACAGTCTGTGGCGTGGTGAAGTCCAGTGTGGCGAGATAAAGTATGGCTATTCTACACACCTGCGACGTCTGATAAAAATAAATGCTGTGGTAGTGTTTCACATAACTGAATGCTTCCATCCACATGATGGGTATCAAAAAATTGGTATCGGTATCACTTTAAGGGTCCTGGTGTTGGTACTGATATCGCAGGAGTGTAACTCCTTCTTTGTTGAGGTTATAGGGGAATTATTATTTTGGTAAATATAGTTAATGGTTCTTCTTAGTTTCTTTAGTCCACATGGTTCACATCTGGTTTACTCACATTATACAAATAAAGTACTTTGCTTTTTAAACACATGGAGACAAATTTGATCAGAGATCAGTCTGTCCCCCCGCCAGCGTCTCCCGACACCGTCTCCCCACAGACACCCTTGCCAGTTGGCATCGCCGTCTGTTGTCATGCCAGCCCGGCGGGTCTCCGCCCGGCTCTTCCAGACCTTCTATCCTCATCACCTTCCAGCAGACTGGTCAGTTTGTAGGCCCAAATCCCCTCCAGCACAAAGGGCACAATGGAGCCTATTCTGGGCCACTAAGCTCTCTGGACTTACTGCTCCCTCGGGCCGACCTCACTTCCTGATAGGGGAGAGTGCTTGGACAGACAGATTCCAGCCGCCGTGTGTGTGAAAACCAGCGCGTGTGTGCGTTGTCCGCCGACGCACGCGCACGCAAACACGAACACACACCCTCGGGCCCTCTGAGGATTTATCGGGACGCATTGTTTTGAGCGGCGAGTGTGCGAAGGGGAAGATTTTAGCTGTCACACCGCATGCTCACTGGGGGACGGTGATGGGAGCAGCGCGGAGAGGGGGCCGGGTCTTTGGGTGCAAGTTTAATCAGCGGGGGCAGTTTGATAACCTAATTACGTATCGAGCCACGTGAATCGGCAGAACCTCAAACGCCCCGGACAGAAAGGCTACAAAAATGTGCTCAAAGGACTTTTGATGCTGTTAAAGATGAAAACACTAACTAAAAAGTCAGCAGCTCCCACACTCATCTACACACAGACAGGAGAAAGATGGGAATGTTTAGGTTGTGTCGTCTTTTTTCCCTCCTATCCCCTCCAGCGATCAGACCGCGAACCCAAACACCTTGGTTTATCTCAGACATGTTTGTCCTGCTCAGGATGACTGATGATACAGCAACCAGAGAGAGAGAACTGGCCTCATTATCTCAGCATACGGGCACGCAAGATGGAATTTCTCAGATATTTGGAGTATAGAAACAACGTCACACTGGGAGCAGCTGGGCGCTCAGGATGCAATCACACCTGCATTTTGTTTTGTTTAATCGTGGGTTGTAAATACAAGTCACAATAATTGCTTGTTTATTGGACAGAGTTTGGTGGCCTGAGATTTTTGGAAAATTTTCTGATGAGAAACAGTTGAATTTGGGCATTTGATCCACATTTAAGGCTGTTATTGTTTTATTTGGTGTTGCTAGATTTACTTCCTGTCTATCAGATTCAGATTTATCTCCTCCTACCCATCAAACCTTGTGTTTTTCTATCTTTTCCTGGACTCCAGACAGCTGAAACTTTACCCTTCAAGCACCTCGTCCACCAGAGTTTAACCTGTTGAAATACCCAAAATGCTCCAGATGTTGAATAAAAGGCTCCAAACATCCGACACGTGTTTAGAGCACTTACGGCCATCACGGTCAATCATGCAGACTTTTATAAAAGTGCTTGTTACTATTTGTTAATGAGAACAGATGGAAGGAAGGAAATGTGATATACGCACTTTATGACTTTGGTTCTATTTAAGGTTTACGAGGAATTCCTTTGAATTATTTCGTTTCTGTCAATATAAACTCTAAACGTGTGCTTCTTTATAGCAGAAATCATCATTCAGACTACAATTAGGCTGTTCTCATCCTCGTTCGTAGCTATACCTTCGAAAAGTAATGCACTGTAATTTGTATATACTGTACATATATATATAACACAAAATCAATTTGTATGTAATCCACGTAATCGTGAACCAGGAAGTATAAAGAGCGAACTGCAGCGTAGGGAGGAGGTTGGGGTGGACGGGTGGGTCAAAAAACACCAGACTTTCAGCCAGGAGACCAGCGTTCGTACCCCGTGTAAAACCAGAAGTCAACGTTGACTTATTTGTCACGTAACTTCTGTACTTAAAGATAGGGTTGACGATGTTGGAGAGCTAGCCTAATTTGAAAGTAGCATGCCTCAGGAGCTCCGTCTAAACCCGCCCCCTCCCCTCGGGGCTCCTTCCAAGGCAACGCCCCCCCCCCCAACACACATGCACGAGCACCGCCGCATCGTAACTACTTCACAGCCACAGAGCGGAGAGAGGACCTCAACTCAACAACGCTACCTCATGACAAGTAACCTGTGCAGTGCTACTGCAGGGCTGAGTTTTCTCTTCCATTCTCCAGGAAACGTGCGGCGGCGACGCGCTTTGAGTTCAGGCTAGTGCACGCCAAGGGTAGAGAACAAGCAGGGAGGCAGGGAGGCATCTGATTGGTTCTTTACAACTGGGCGCAGAGGCAGTGACTGGTAGACGTTTTTACAGGATTACAGCAGCTACAGATGACGGATCTTTTCCGGTCTTTTTTCAGAGCTCATCAGTAATGGATCGCTGTCGGGGTGTAAAGACCATTTCAACCAATATAACAAATAGTGTATACTGGAGAACATTGTCAACCCTGCCTTTAAGTAACGCCACTTCGGTAGTTATTTTAACCCAAACCACTATCTTTTCCTAAACCTAACCAAGTCGATCTTTTCCTAAAGCTAACCAAATTGTTTCCTGTGAAGTTTATTTTAAAAAGACTGTGTGCATGTAACGATCGGAAATTGACACGTGTTGCTGGACGTTCGTAGGAAAAGGCACGCAAAATGAGGAATAACTTTTCGTACGATATCATATATGAAGATACGTTGCTCCAGTAAATACACAATAAATTCCTCTATTTGCCGTTTGTTTGATAAAAGATGAGGGGAATCCAATTAAAAACCTGGAAACCAACACTATTAATTGGTGCTTGTTACCTCTAATGAATCAAACACCATGTATTTTGCTTTTGAATAAAGAAATCATGATTGAGATATATCCAGTTTTACCATTTGATGCTCTAAACACGATTGCTTTTTCAGTTGGTTTAAAATGAACAGGAGAGCTGATTACTGAGCATTAAAACTAAAATACACTGGTTGTGCCATATAGTGTTGTATCACTGGAGTGATTGATAATCGATTACTTGCCTCCATTTCCGGGCAAAAATGACAAACATTCACTGGTTCCAGTCAGCTGAATTTGGTTGTTGGACAAAATAAGCAACTTGAAGACATCAGGATGGTGTCTGGGAGTCTCAGCGTCTCGCTACTTTCAAACATTTTATAGAAAAAATATGACCAGATTGTTCAAGAATATCGGCAGATTGATAGATCATGAAAGTCATATTTAGATGCAAAAATGAACCCATTTCTTGTCAAACTATCATTAAAGGTAAATCAATTAGACGTTCCCATGTTGGGTATCCCAGCAGTCTCTCTTCAGACTGATTCCCGCCCCTCCTCTGCTTCTCTGACTCATCTGTTTGTAGTGATGGCCGCCATTAAACAAACAACCTGTGTCTCTTTTCATCCAGGTGCTTTCCCCTCCAATAAAAACCCCATTAGCGGTCAGCGGCCCCCCCCCCCGCTGTCCCACGGTGATGATGTCATAAAGCTGTGGTGTTTTCTCAGCTGTCGGGACAGGAAGTGAGTCAAAGTACAAGGAAGGGTAAAAAGACTTTTTGGTTTGTTGTTTTTTAATTTGCCTTTTTGCTATTTGAATGCAAAACATTACGAGACTCATGAAAAGTTTTTTCTCCAACAAAGAACCACAATTTTCCCACGAAATGGTGCTCAAGATAAGCTGTTAGGAAAGCCATAAATATAATACACAGGACTTTTACTCCACAGTCCTAAAAACGTTAACTAATTGGTGTACTCGGGGCTGGAACGAAAAATTTGCCTGAGGTGGCGACAACCAGCAGACGTAATTGGCACGTTTACACCTTTAAGTCATGAAGTAGAGGACATTTAGGTGTTTATTTTACTACTTTATCTATTTGTGTCTGTAGATTTCTCCTAAATTCACCAAAAGTTAGCATTAGATAATGCCTCATTTGCATATTTAAACATAATATTTCAGAAAACGTGTAATACAAAAAATAATAGTCTTAATAACAGTAATCAACTGGGCTAGTTTCATGGTGATATCTATTAGTTAAATATTTTACCCTATTCACCTGTAGTTGCTTCAAAATGTATGAAATTTTACATTTCATATCTTTAAAGGCCGTTTTCTCAAAATGAGTTTTCTCTCAGACTCTGAGCCAGAAATCTCCACTTCAGCAGACATCCACCAAACTTTCCAGTTTCACTCCTATCTACAGTATATTCTGAAGGTTTTTACATAGAGGTTTGTTCATATATCATTCAGAGCCTGATTTATACATTTTATTCCTAAAAACATGGTGAAAATGGATTTTTTTTTCATGGCTTTTGACAGTATTTTCTGATTTATGGAGTGATAAAAACAGATATCCAAAATCCCCTCAGTAAAAACCTTTGACTCTAATATGTCAACAAAATGAAATAATAATTTTTAACCTGGCTTTGTCCAATGTTCAGATGTCTGTTCTAGAAATGTATGAAAATTAGCACATATTTGATAAGATAATGCCTCATTTGCATATTTAAACATCAAATTCCAGAAAACTTGTAATACAAAAAACAATTGTCTTAATGTTAGTAATTAACTGGGGAGGTTTCATGGTGATATTTATTAGTTACATTTTTTACCCTATTCACCTGTAGTGTCAAGACCCTTAAAACCGATGTACAGATGTGACTGTTGAGGTGGTTCTTTGGCTCTCAGGGGGAATTACATCATTGTTTCTACGTTTCTTGGACTCAACTGGTGCTGGAAGGTATAAACTAAAGTTAAATTATGGATAAAAATGGTCCTTTGTTGAGGAAACCAGACTTATTGTCAGTTAAATAATGACTAAAAAGACAGCAGCAGGTGTGAGTTAAGAGATAGAAGGTGGTGAAAGAAGCATCCCATACGGAGCGTAAAGAGCAAATGGGGTGACGGGAGGAAAAAAAGTCACTTTATATCATTAAGAACAAACGCAGCATCTGGTGTTGAGACAAGACACCGTTGTATTTTTATATATTAGCTAAATCACAACTGACACTATTAAGCTTCTCTTTCATCACTCTGAAATGTCCTGGTTTGATCTGCTTGATGCCAATACTGACTTTTTAATTAATAATAATTGATTGTCCGGTCTTCCACTAGCTACAAAGCTGACAAGTCACCTGTAAAATTGCATCTTTTCACTTTTATTTTAGAAACATTTCCATCAGTAACCCTGAAAGCATGCTAATCCAACTTCTGCCATATTGCTCACGTGATATTGGACTGTTTGTGCAGTCTGCAGAAGTTTCCATCCAAATTTAGTGCAAATTTTGATCAAATTTCCAGAAAATCTGCTTAATAAAATGCATTTTTTTAATTTTTGTTTTATAAATTAAGATGATCATGTATGTGTATATGTGATAAACATTAAGTTGATTTATGTTATTTAAATTATAGAGAGGGGGTTAGGACCACATGTACATATAGAAGTGTTTACTTCAGCCTATTCCTTTTCAAACGCACTTTCTACGAGCGCTTACTGTTGCCGCGGGTGGGTTTACATTATAGTTAATGGAACGCCTGGTGCGTTTTATACTGTCGCTAAGGGGTGATTTGTGCGTCGGTACCAAACGCTGATGACCGTGACAGAGCCTCGGTATTTGACGCTCTGGGAATGAGAACGGGATGGTGCAACGAGTAATTAAAAGAGCGCCAAAGAAACTTAAACAATGAAAAACCACAGATGACTTTGTCTCAACTCACACTGCCGAGAGCGAACACAAGTTAATTTGTGACTTTAAATGCAATCATTGCGAGTATTATCGCTCCAAAACAAGTTCCAGAAGATTTCTACTGAACTGTTGGCATATAAATGGTAAATTATCAAAGCTGTGACTCTCAGAACAAAATCAACCTTCAAACGTCAGCCGTCAAAATCACCTCTGGGTCCGAACCCTCGTTTACAAACAACCCTGAAGTCTGTTGACAGCAGAGACAGGCGAGAACGTGGAAGATGACCAACAAAAACGTGTTTCGGATTTGATTCATCGCGGGTGTAAAAATATGTGGCGAGTGAACCTCCTGGTTGTCTGTCAGCTTCACGTCTCTCTGTTTATAACACGTCCTCCCGTCTGCAGGACAAAAGAAGTGAAGACGAGCTCCGTCCAGCTGTGTTTAGTTAGGTAGGGATTGGAGAATCCTGCAGTTTGTGAACACTAATGTGCATATTTTCTGTATCTGTGTGTGTGTCTGCATCAGCAGCGTGGGACTCTACTTATCTCCTCTCTCTGCTCCTTCAAAACAAGAGTCCAGAGACAGAAAACACAGCAGATAGAGGCAGCTGCACTGATACGATCTGACGCCCACCCAACCTCCGACTGAGCATCTAGATCAAAAGCATCCTCTTATATCCACTTTTAATTGTGTTTATCTTTAAATAAACCTGCACATATGAGATTGAAGACAAACCACACACACACACACACACACACACACACACACACACACACACAAACATAATTGCACATCCTACAGTATTTTTGTCCTGTTTAAAGGTGACGAGCGTCTACACGTTTAACAGCGTTTCACTTTAAGTTTAAGCTTCAGTAACGAGCAGGGCCAGACAAGAAGAAATGTCATAAATGATAGTTCGGATTTGTGTTAAATACGTGTGTGTGTGTGAGTGGAAATGTCGTAAATAACTGTGCCGTCATCATCGCATCAAATCACAAGAGCCTATAAAATCAGTAATAACCAGTTTTGTACATTCCTGCATGGGTTTGCCCTTTGTGTAAGTGTGTGTGTGGACATTAGATCACCCAGAAGGTGTCTAATTCCTCCAGAGGAGGAGGAACCCACTGACACCTTCCCTCCGGCATTTTTCCACTTCATTTACTTTTTATACTTTCTCATGCTTTCATGCTTTAGTTTGAACTGTGTGGATGAGACTGATGTTGCAGTAGCAGTTCCTAAAGCAGCCATGTGAGGGCAGTAAAGTGCACCAAAAACTGAGATGAGGCAGCAACAGGAGGGATTTCTTCTTCTACTGTTGTCTGTTTTGTTCTATTTTTACTTTTACACAGTGAAGTGACTTCTTTTTCTTTTCTTCTGTACTTTTGTTATTTTACCTTTAACTTTTATATGTGTGATAACAAATCAAAGTTGTGGGGTTCAAGAAAAGATCCAAAAAGGACTGAAAGAAGCTGAGAGTGGTTAAGTATGGAGGACTAAAGTTGCCATTATAATACAATAATGAAAGGAAGAAATGTAGAAATAAAAGCCTAAATTATCGCATAAATGTGCACAGAAACAGAAAAAAAGTAATTATTTATTAGACAGATTACTTATTTTTGTCTAATTAATAAAATAAATACATAAAACAATAAAGGAAAAAATGTAGAAAAAAAAGCCTAAATTATCAGATAAAACAAAATTAAATAAAATGTGCACAGAAATAGAAAAATAAAAAAATAAAATGTATTTATTTATTAGACAGATTACTTATTTTTGTCTAATTAATAAATTAAATAATAAAGGAAGAAAATGAAGAAACAAAAGCCTAAATTATCAGATAAATGTGCAGGTTGATTTGAAAATGAATAAATGTGTACAGCAATAGAAAAATAAATAAATAAATAAATAAAATGGATTTATTTTATTAGACAGATAACTTATTTTTGTCTAATTAATAAAATAAATAATTAAATAATAAAGGAAGAAATTAAGAAATAAAAGCCTAAATTATCATATAAATGTGCAGATTAATTTGAAAATGAATAAATGTGTACAGAAATAGAAAAATAAACAAATAAAATGTATTTATTTGTCTAATTAATAAAATCTATAAATAAATCAATAAAGGAAGAAATGTAGAAATAAAAGCCTAAATTATCAGATAAAAAAAAATAAAACAAAATAAAATGTGCATAGAAATGGAAAAATAAATAAAATGTATTTATTCATTAGAAAAAATACTTTTTTGTCTATTAATTTGTTTTTGTATCTAATTCCCAATTATTTTCTGTTTACATTTATTTATATTTTTATTTATTTATTTCTCTATTTTTATATTTTTATATTTCTTCCCCCACATGTAATTGTGACATTTCACAACCAGTGGTTCATATTATTTTCAAATTAACCTGCATAATTATTGGATAATTGATCCTTTTATTTCTACATTTCTTTCTATATTATTTTACTTATCTATTTATAATAATGGCATCTTTATTTCTCCATAATGAGAAAGAAGAGATGGGAACAAATGGATAAAAAGACACACTAACACTCACTTCAGCCTTCAGTCTTTCTCTGAGTCTGTGATCCTGGTGCCCCTGACCTTCCTTTGTGTTGGCTGTGACCTTTGACCTCTCCTAGACTAAACTCTGTGCCTGGTGAAGGGATGAGCCGCCTGTGAGTGTCAGGTGTGTGTGTGTGTGTGTTTGAGAGAGAAGTTCAAAGCTAAATTGCATCCTTCCCTTCGTTTCAGCTCAGATTGAAAGACAAGGAGATGGCTTTTTGTTTGTCGAGACGTTTTGGGACAAAGGGAGGCAAAATGGCTGCTCTACCGCCATTTTATACGCCTATGTGTGTGTGTGTGTGTGTGTGTGTGTGTGTGTGTGTGTGTGTGTGTGTGTGTTAAGATGAAGCCTAAACAAAGACCACCACCATTTTAGACCTCAAAAGGAGGGAGAGCCTGATAAAATGCCATGCAGGGGCCCAGCAGTGTGTGTGTGATAAGACCGTCCTGTACTTCACTCTGTAGGTCTGTAGGTACATCACCACACACACACACACACACACATACACACACACACACACACACACACACACACACACACACACACACGTACACACACACACAAAGATAAAATACACGAAGCGCTCGCTCAGAGAAACCTGGTCAAGCTTCATAATCACAAACACAACACATTAGAGAATGCATGGAGAGAGAGAGAGAGAGAGAGAGAGAGAGAGAGAGAGAGAGAGAGAGAGAGAGAGAGAGAGAGAGAGAGAGGTTGGAGATGTATTGAAAGAAGAGGAAGAGAGAGATCAAAGTCATCAGTCGTGCTCGTCTCAGTGTCGTACTGCTGCCAACACTGATTATCTGTGTGCAATCTGAGCCTCCGTCTATGTGTTTGACAATATATATATATATATGATCTTCCATCTTATTACATGCCTCAATATATAGAGTGCTGCAGGGGTGATGTAGGCCAACCAGGAAGTTAGCGTCACCCTGGTTCCCTCCACTAAAGACCAATGGGATTGTTCCATTGGGTTTTAGATTATTGAATCATTAAATCAGCTCTGTGGCAAACACACGTTTATGACACTTACAGGTTTTGTTCAGCAAGATAATCTCCACAGATGAACACCACTTTATGTGTTTAAGTGTGAATGCAATCACCAGCAGTAAGAAGCTAACGTTAGGCTACAAACGAACTACACCACGGTCGCATGAGCACGAGTACACACAACGAGGAGGACGAGTCGGCGTGATGACGTTTAGTAGTCTCATTCAGCCACTTGTTAGCAACCGTTTTAAAGACGCTTCAACATTCACTAGTGGGATATTTACTTACATATTTTATGTCGTTTAGAAGAAAGCGTTAAAATTTCTTCAGCTTGTGTTAACCACAGACCTTATTTCAAGCAAAAACCCATTGACTTCCAGACGAGGGAACAGGAAATGCTAAAATGCTAACTCATTCCTGCAGCTCTCTATAGCTTCCCCATCTCCTTCCCTATTTCTTTACGTTTTTTTGGGATTAAGGTTAAAGGTCTTTTACACACCAGCAGTGTTTTCTTTCATTCGATTAATTTGAAACGTCAATATATTTTTTTCAAACTGTTGTTTTTGTCATGAGTACTTTTAAACAGAACGGGAATATTACACAGCGAAAAAGCGACGTCATTTTTTTTCTGGAACGAGGTTGATTTTTCTGAGCTTTCGCGCCGTGAATAAAGGCGTCAACCAAACACGGATATATTCAGTACGTACCAGCGGGCTACCTCCGGGTCTGAGAAGTGAAGCCAATGCCAATTAGAGTCAGATAGATCATAAAGCAGGGGATGCTTTAGGGCGGGGCTACCTTGTGATTGACAGGTCGCTACCACGGCGTTGTCCGGTCTGGGAGTTGTTCGTGTTTTCGTCTTTCAACTTTAATACTTTCCCAGTGTGTTTTCACTTCATCAAAGTTAATTATAACCTTTTTGTTCGCCTAAAAATGTCTTATTCAGCGTTCGGTTGTACTTAGCTCCACCCTCTCGTGGCACTTCTGGTTGCAAAAAAACAAGATGGCGACGGCCAAAATGCTTCAAAACTGCAGTCCACAAACCAACGGGTGACGTCACTGTGTCTACGTCCACTTCTTATACACAGTCTTTTTTACGTACACAATAGTGTACAACAACACGGAGGCTCCGTAGTCCGTAACAATATGGCAAACTTTATTACTCCTTTCAACTTGACAAAGGCAGCGCAGACCACATCCTCACCTTCTGTTCTTACCTTTCACAATAAAAGCCCTATATATACATGGCGTAACTGTTTACCAGAGGCAAATTCACTCCTCTGTTTTGGGATAAAAGTTAGGGAATTAGGAGGTGCTGTTTTTACATTTATCTTTACTTTTTCTTTCATCAACTATCATTACATTAATCTATTTTGTCTCAATTTCTCTCTGTTACTTTGCATTTTGACAATCTGACTCTACTCTCTTTCACTTTCTTGCAACAAGGTTGTCCTTCTCTTTTTCTTTTTGTCTTTGCCTCAGCTTTATGAACAAAATTCTTCCTTTGTTTGCTCCTTCTCTCCTTTACTTTTGGTCAATCCGTCCCATCTTTCTCTTCTTCTTCTTCTTCTTCTTCTTGTCTGGTTTGACATAAAAGAGATATATTGCTAACCTGTCTCTCTCGCTCTCTTTCTTCCTCTCTACCTGCCTCAGGATTAAAGGAATTCAGGGATGGAGAGACGCAGTCTTTCATCGAGAGGCCCCAGCAGAGCGGTTTCATCCCTCGTTTCCTTATCTTCCCATCCCACCGAGACACACATCCACTATCACTTTACCCTCATCGTATTTTAAAAGGGGCGGCTGCTGCACTCTCTCTTTTCCTCTCTATTCATCCTCTTTTCCTGCCTCCTCTTTGTTGTCTGGGTCTCTGTCTGTCTCTCTCTCTCACTGCTAATGACTCCATGTCAACACTTTGATTTGCTGCAGCAGATTAACACCAGTTAATCACAGTGTTTCTTCCATTATTACACGTGATTGACACATTTATGAATTGTTATTTAGTCATTCATCAATCAGCAAAGTGAATTATTTTCTATTTCCAGCTTCTCACGTGAGAGGATTTGCTGCTTTGCTCTGTTTTATATCATTGAAAAGCAAATATCTTCAGATTTTGGACTGTTGGTCGGACAAAATACACAATTTTCTGACATTTTACAGATTAAACAATAAATCAATTAATCAAAAAAAAAAAATCAATAGATTAATCCATACGGAAAATAATCTGTTAAAACTCAACCAGCATCTGAGTTAGTTTAGCTACTAGATTGTGGCATTCATAACATTTCAAGGTTGCAAATCTATAAATATATCTCCATGTTGCATCACGACCATAGACTGTGTATAAGAAGTGGACGTAGTCACCGTGATGTCAACCATTGGTTTGTGGACTGCTGTTTTGAAGCCTCGAGTTCGGCATTTTGGCCGTCGCCATCTTTGTTTTTTGCAACCAGAAGTGAGACGAGAGGGTGGAGCTAAGTACAACCGAACGCTGATGCGTTTTTAGGCGACCAAAAAGATTATAATTAACTTCCATGAACTGAAACCAGACAGTGAAAGGACCGAACAACGCCGTGGTAGCGACCTGTCAATCACAAGGTAGCCCCGCCCTAAAGCATCCCCTGCTTTATGGTCTATCTGACTCTAAATGGGACCATAATTTACTAAATGAACATCATGCTGTATTGAACAAGACTTGAAACTAGAGATTGAGACCATAAACCCATGTTTACAATGTTTACTGAGGTAATAAATCAGGAGAGAAGTCGGCTCATTTTCTCACAGACTTCTATACAACCAGAGGAGTCGCCCCCTGCTGGCTGTTATAAAGAATGCAGGTTTAAGGCACTTCAGCGTTGGTTTCACTTCTCAGACCCGGAGGTTGCCGCCTGATGAAGACTCCAATATGTAGAAGTAAGTAAAAGCAAAAAATATCACAGTCCACAAAAGTACAGAAGTATTATCAGCAAAATGTACTTAACTTATCCAAAGTAAAAGTACTCAGTATGCAGAATGACTCCTTTCAAAGTGTTGTAGAATATTATATTAATCAATAATGAAAACATGTAAGAGCATTTTAATGTCGGAGTGCAGCTTATTTTAGATGTTTTGTATACTACTGGGTTGATAGTACAGTACTGCATCATATCATATAAGAATATTACATGTTTTTATTTGTATAAATGGAACTAAAAGTGCCAAATAAATGTAGTGGAGTAAAACAGACAATATTTCCCTCTGAAATGAGGAGTAAAAGTATAAAGTGTCATAAAATGGAAATACTAAAGTAAAGTACAACTATGTCAAAACTGTACGCAAAGGCGTTTTGATAGTTTTGTGACGTTCCGAATGTGTAACGTAACGTAATGACATCATCACGAGTGTGCAACATGATGACGCAAAAGAAAGAAGCCTCAGCTTTCCGCCGCAAAAAGAATGAATGCTGTAGCTATCATGGTTTTTATTTTAGATAAATGACCTCCCGCGGCCGTTACGGGGAAATACTCTGGCGCCATTGCGCGTTGTCTTGTCATCGCGTTTCGCACTGCCCGTAACTTAACGTAATGACGTCATCGCGGGCGTTCAATGCGATGACCCAGAAGACAGAAGCCTTCGCTTTCTGCTGCAAAAAGAATGAATGCTCGAGTTATTACGGTTAGCTATTTTTAAAGGGTTACCACAACATTATTTAGAATTGTGCACCACGTGATCACACTATATGATGAAACTAGCAGCAGAAACACTCTGATTGGATGAGGAACTTCACCCCAGCGTGACACAGAAAATGTTGAGCTGACCTGCTGGCAGCTCGACAGAATGAGGAAGTCCTCCCTCCGCCTCTCTGGTGAAATTAAATAAAGCACATATTTCCTGACTCCTTCGCAACTTGAAATGTGTGTTGACCTAACCACTGCTTGAACACACACAAGCCATCCTGTCATCCCTAACACTGCCCTTTGACCCCCGGGGGGTTCGCCCAATGGGAGGGGATGTTATTGGACCTAATGGATCCAAGATGACACAGAGGAAAGTCACACACATGTGAACACAAGCTTTTAAACACAAACTGAAGCCCTTTGGCTGTTAATAATGAAAACCAACTAAAAGCAACACACAGCGTCTGGATTGTGTCTTTGCTGTGTTTGTGTTGGGGTCGGACGTTATGTCACCCAGGGGTCCATCTCAGGCAGTAGCAATGGATTTAAGAGCTATGGATGCTAAGATCTATCTGATACAGTGACTAAAACTAGAGGTGTGTTTTTTCATCCCTTTATTACCGGATGTTTGTTTTCATGCCACGTTTATTAGCCGGGGGGGGGGGAACATCTTCAGGTCATATTTTTACGTCTGGGCATGTCAGTCCTTCTCCTCCTCCTCTTCTCCTCCTCCTCTTCCTCTATAAGTAATAATAATGTCCCAGATGTGCGTCTAATGCCCTCCAGAGTTATTGGCGCAGTTGTTGGCAAACAGCAGGAATAACAATGGAAATATGAAGATTTTGGTTTGTTTGCAAACGTTCAAGGCTTTAATTTTCAGTGACAATCTGCACATTAAATGAATCCGACTGCCTCTAATATGAGCGATTCTATATAATACATAAATAAATATAATGTTATAGGTTTGTTGCATGAGGTGAGCTCAAAGATGCAGCCAGTGAAGAGAAACACATTTGCATCTACTCTTGGTAATGCAGTTGAGTTTTCTAGTGCACTTGTGTTGTGTTTCACAATTTATTTATTTTAAATAATATTTTTTTAATTTAATTAAGTTGTTTTAGCTGTGCATTAGTATAAGAAAATGTGAATTTAAATTCACATATGTTATTTATAAAATTTCCTCAATTGCAATTTTTTTTTTTTTTTTTTTTTTTAACGTTCGGTTGAGTTGTGTTTTCCTTTGTTGAAAAACAGTTGATGCACTAAATGGGATATGGAAACGCCTTCAGGCCTTTACACACCAGGGGCGTTTTTTCGTGTGATTAATTTTCACGTCAGTATAATTTTTCAAACTGTTGTTTTTGTCATGAATACTTTCACACAGAATGTGAATATTACGTGACGTATTTTAGAAGTAGATTTTTCTGAGCTTTCGCACCGCGAATAAAGGCATCAACCAATCAACTCCTATATATATAAAACAACTCTGAGGCTCCGTAGTCTGAACCAAGGTGGCAAACTTCATTCAGATCCACTCCTTCCGCTCTTACCTTTCACAATAAAAGCCCTTGGACATATAATATTTACAGGCAAGTATTTCACATTGTTGTGTCTTTTATTCGTCATACCCCCCGGTGTGTGGAGGCCTTTAGCCAAATAAATTCTGATGTAGTGAACATTTAACTCACTTGACTGATCGGCTGTTCCCATAACGTGTGAAAGCTTGTCTTCGTCTCCAGACTTATCGTCTTTTTTGCCGAGAGTAGATTGATACCGCTGTCATGTCTGTACAGTAAATATAAAAGCTACAGCCAGCAGCTGGTTAGCTTAGCTTAGCATAAAGACAGGAATCAGGGAGAGGACAGCAGGAGGTGACTGCTCTGGGGTAAACTGAAACTCGTTGTTTTACACAGTTTTTGTAAGAATTTATCAAAGAAAATGTAAAGTGTTGATCAGTGAGCTTTAGAGGTGCTGGGAGGCAGATCTTGTTACCTTTGGACAGAGCCAGGCTAACTGTTTCCCCCTGTTTCCAGTCTTTATGCTAAGCTAAGCTAACCGGCTGCCGGCCCAGCTACATATTGAACAGATATGATATGAGATTGGTATGGATCCTATCATCTAAATCTTGTTAAGAAAGTAACTAAGTGTATTTCCCAATTCCTTTGACTTTAACTATTATTTTAAAAATGTTTTCTAACTTTTCCTTAATTAACACAATCTAGTCTGACAGCTCCTTTTACTCCAGTTTGCATGGAAAGTTTATATTCAACAGTTTTCTTTTTAAGAAAATTGACGAATTGAATTGACGCACATTATAAATGAGTTTTACTTCTTCTTGAGTAAAACATCTGTACATAAGCAGTAATTGTACTTGCATAGCACATGATGTACTCTTTCTGTGGCAGTGATTGATTTCTTTGAGACGTGACCTTTTGATAAACCTCATCATTTGTTCTGGTTAACGACTGACGGGCGTTCACCCTCGGGGATCAACAGAGCATCATCCCAATCATACGTGACAACATTTACGCTCTGTCAGTCAATCATCAGCTGTGTCTGATTCACTCCGTTATACTTGTGTTATGTTTGCACTAAAGGATGCCAAAGTTTCTTGCCGGCACAGCTCCTGCATTATAAAACTAACATGCATTGACTTTGATGATGAGTGTGGTGATTACAGGAGAATGTTTAGATCACTAAAGGAATGTCTCCTCAAGAAGCATCGCTGGAGTAAATGTAAGGGAACAAAGCTGCAAATGTCTATCAAAGAAGTGAGGACATTCTTAAACTTAAAAACTCAGCCAGGCCTTTAACTAAGAATGGTTATTATTTTGATAATTTTACTCACCTATTTTATTGTCTTTAAGTTGTAAAATTGTATTATATTCTATTGTTAATTTATGAATCATCTGTTAAATTATATTTAATTTGTATACTTTTATTATATTTTATTGTTATTTTATTAATCACCTATTTTATTGTATTTGATTTGTATGATTTTATCATATTTTATTGTTATTTTAATAATCACCTATTTTATTGTATTTTATTTGTACAATTGTATTATATGTTATTATTTTATTAATTACTTGTTTTATTGTATTTAATATATATAATTTTATTATATTTTATTGTTAATTTATTAATCATCTATTTTATTGCATTTAATTTGTATAATTTTATTTTATTTTATTGTTATTTTATTAATCACCTATTTTATTGTATTCAATATGTATAATTTTATTATATTTTATTATCATTTTTATTAATCAAGTTATAATAACTATTACTGTTATTATAGCTTTTAATTACATTTTATTACATTTTTATCATTTTATTGTTTTGCATGCATTGCATTTGTCTTTGTTGTTTTCACAGTTCACACTTGTTTTTTCTCATGTTCGGCTCGTCAGTTTGATTGATTGATTGATTGATTGATTGATTGATTCATTTGGGATACTAAGAACTAAGAACCACAAAACAAGAGAGATATGCGTCTCCGCCGTGCACAAACATTGATTTAAACTACTTTCCACCAGTGAACTTCAGGGCTGTTAACAGCTATGATCGAGAACACGCCTCACCTCAACAACCTGTAAGCAAAAAAGTAAAACTGAAAAGAGACAAATAAGCACCTTACCACTTAAACGTCTCAGTTAAAGAAGGTAATACGGCGGCGATGGAGGCGGCGGCTGTGTCATTTAGGGCTAGCAGAGGGCCTGTACTGGACGGGGGTAGGTGGTATTACCTGAGATATATCATTTACCTACAGGGACCTGGGTGTAATGTGGCGGTCGTCACTATGTTATTTACCTAAACTGGCGTACAGTAGCAGGCAGTAAGTGTAGGCTTCTGTGTCAGACAGTAATTGTTGTTTGGATACAGGCTGAAAGAGACCGAGCTACAGCGAGAAGCTTACAGTTAGTCTGCTTTCAGCCAAATGTGAACACACAGAGGTCTCACCTGGGGGTTGGTTTTTTCCTACAAATCATTTACATATACTCCTTTTGTAGACTTTTATTAATAGTAGTCTTTATGGTTATTTTCATTTGTTTTAGCATGAGCATGAAACAAGCTTCTGTATGAAGTCGGCACTTCCTGTTACATGCAGGTAAAACATGCTAATAAAAGCGCAACAGTTTCCATAATAAAAGACCAACTTTCAGCTAAAAATGACTGCGTTAAAGGACATCGTTTCCACTGCAGACTGCTTTTGATTGAGGTCCAATCATCTAAGCATCTATTTTTGGGGAATACAGGCTTTAATAAAAATAGATTAAATGATTTTTGCCCCCCAGGAGGTCGCAGCATGTTTTTCCAGCCCTGAATAGTGCCTCCACCAATCAGAGGATCAGGCTGTATGGCAGGCTGTATGTAGCCTGAAATGCAAAAACCGGGGGAAATATAACTGAAACTATTTAAGTGGAGGGGACAAAAACAGGAGTGGAAATATGCTGTAGGATGAAACTGATAATCTTTTTGCAGTCAGCAGCAACATTAAGCTTTGTGAGCAGGGATAAGGGCTTTTTCTTTCCTGGGTTTTTCATTTCTCAGGCCACATAGAGGTCGACCTAACCTTCTGATCCGACGGTGGAACACAATAAATAGTTATACACTTCCAGCTGATCTCCCCTTATTGAATAATCTTTAATATTTTGGATTTACAGGTGATAAATTGTGATTTTATGACTCTAATTAAAAGCCACTACAATCAAAGCTGAGACAGTAAAGGACTACGGAAGCCCTGAGAGGCAAGTGAGAAAGAAAATATATAAATCACGTGATCCATTTTCTATGCCTGATCTAAAATGTTTTCTGTCCTGTGCGTATGACTTATGAGCAGGTGATAAAACAGCTTCGCTAGAATAATATTTTGGAGTTACTTAATTTTTTTTTTTTTCCTCCATGATACAGGTGAAAAAAAAGTTTATAAATAACGTTTATTCCATATGTGAAAAGAAAAGTTTTGACAGGTAATTTTTTTGTTGTCAGGGTAATTTTTTTGTGTTTGTTGTTGTAATACTAAATCAAGCCACAAGAGGCAGAAGTGTACCAATACCCCATGTTCTCAATAGGACAGATTAGCGCAGATTAAAATGCATTTCTAGCCAAAATAAAGACATGACAGTAAAGTTACATAACTTGCTAACACACACTTGTGTTTAGAGTGCATGGTGAAATTAAAACTCACCGGGAAGAAAACATGATTTTTTCTTTTCTCACTTGCCCCTCAGGGCTTCCGTAAACGACCCCAAAATATTTTTGGTGACTAAAAGTGAAATATTTCAGTCTTTCATGTTATATTATACTTTGTTTTATTTCATTTTATATTGAGATTTGTGGTTAGAGATGTAAATACAGCGTTATCTCAGGCTTCATGATCAATGAAAACATATTTCAGGTTATCTACATTAATAGTGCACAAATTAAGGCCACATTTCTAATTATTTTGTTAGACTCACGGAAGGCACAAAGACCAATTTCTTGTGTTATTTGCTACATTAATATTAGGGCTGTCAATGTTAACGCAAAGCAGCGGCCGCAAAACGCCAATTCGTTTTAACGGCACTAATTTCTTCAAAGAATTAAGGCTACAAGGCATCGGTACCAACCAGGTCATACTAGCTTGTCCGGAAGGAGGTTAAATAACGCTCCAAACTTGCGCAAAATTTTGGCGAGGAAAAACTGTCCATTTTCAAAGGGGTCCCTTGACCTCTGACCTCCAGATATGTGAATGTAAATGGGTTCTATGGGTACCCACGAGTCTCCCCTTTACAGACATGCCCACTTTATGATAATCACATGCAGTTTGGGGCAAGTCATAGTCAAGTCAGCACACTGACACACTGACAGCTGTTGTTGCCTGTTGGGCTGCAGTTTGCCATGTTATGATTTGAGCTTATTGTTTTATGCTAAATGCAGTACCTGTGAGGGTTTCTGGATAATATCTGTCATTGTTTTGTGTTGTTAATTGATTTCTAATAATAAATATATACATACATTTGCATAAAGCAGCATTTTTGTCCACTCCCATGTGGATAAGAGTATTAAATACTTGACAAATCTCCCTTTGAGGTACATTTTCAACAGATAAAAAATGTGCGATTAATTTGCAATTAAATATTTTAATCGATTAGCAGCCCTAATTAATATACATGTATGCAAATAAAAATATATTCCACCACTTCTGAAACCAAACCCATCCCCTTGAATACTGTATTACATTGACCTTACAACGCTCCAAAATTAGGGAAATTCTACATTAATGTCACGTTTCTCTTGTTTATTGTACTCTTTGCAAAGTGTCAGAGCTTCTGAAACAGCATTTAAACCAGAGTGTGATGTTAAACCTGTAAATATTCTTTCTGTCTCTTCATAACATAAAGATAAACCCTCCACTTATCCATTTACAGCCTTCACCCCGTTGACCTGATGATGCTGAAGCACTCATTAGAGTCTTGTTAATGTGTAGGAATTTATATGAAGCCAGCAGGTTTATATTGTAAAAAAAACCACAAAACTTTCCTCTTAACTGTCACTCAAAGTCATAAATCAGAAAGTAGAGCTGCTCTGTTTGTGGCTAATAAAGTGTAAACAGCTGACAGGTCAAAGAACATCTATATACTGATATAAGAACGTTTAAAATGTGTGCATTCAGAGCCAACCACTCACAGAGATCACTGGTAGCAGATGACAGTTAATGTTACTTTCATGGTAGCAAATTATGACAAGAAAATGAGTTCCTCGCCTAAAGACACTGTTTTGTTTTCGTTTGATTCTGCAGGAATCACAATATAAAGATAAGGACTGTTGAAACATGTAGAACACAGACTGACACGGAGCTCACTTTGATATGTGTCAACTACTGATGATGTCTGTGGCTGTTGATGTGTGTAGCTGTGTGATGGAAAGAGATAACAAATTAAAATTGGAGCCCCGAGGTCGTCGTTTCTTAACGAAGTGAAGCCAATTTACTGCTTTCCCACAAGTTAATTTCCCCAAACAGCTCACCTCAACTGATATAAATCACTGCAACAAATAAATAACAAACCACTAACCTCCACTATAAATATGAGCTACAACATCTGAACACGGCAAACAAGTAATCTGCTATGATGGGTAATTAAAATATGAAGATGATGGATTGATGTAGTCTTTCTTTATGCTTATAACTTTTTTTATAAGCATAAAATTTGCTGCAAAGTTTCAAGAGTGTTTAAGCCAAAGTTTGTTGTCAATTGAAAAAAAATGCACTTTTGTAAAATCAGTATAAGTTTTGCTGCATGATGCAAGAGTATTTCTACACTGTGGTATTACTACTTTTACATAAGCAAAAGATCGGAGTACTTCTTCCACCACTGCAAGGAAATGTGACGTAATATCACAGCGTTAACTAAGACTTCATTACTTTTATGACCAACTAGGCTGAGAATTGCCCTAATCGGATTTAAAGGAACCAAATCTACACATGAACATGATTAAGAGTCCTCATATCTGAGAGAAAACTGAACATCTCTTTGTGTCTGTGTGGAATGGGAGCTAATATGGTGACAAATATCAACAGTGTAGAAGCCGTAAAACGGTCACTAATAAAGACAAAGCATTTGTATCTTGTAGGTCTACTGAGTTTTCTGAATTCTGGTGAAGAAAACTGCAACCTTGCACGTGTAAATGTTGACATGCTGTGGGCTGTTACAAACATGGAAATGGATTTTACTGTACATGACGACATGACTCACCCTGCTGCCTTTCTCTGGGTTGCACCTGCATCCTTCGCCACAGTCCCGGCCGGCACACGGCTCGTTGAACTCGATACCCTGCACAGACAGAAACAGACTGAGATTACAAACGATGCTCTGGAAATATATCAGGTGAGTTCTTGTTCGAAACCAGACATTTTGGTGTTTCTAATGCCACACTTCACCACCTAAAAACAAAAGCAGATTGTAAAGTAAGTCTTTGTTAAATCCCCTCATCAATGAAAAAAACATATCAAACAAAAGAGACAGAAAACAGAGGCAACAAGAGTCATGAGTCATGTGGACATGAGGAATAGTTGCATCAGTGCGAAGTCGGCAGATTTACAGGGATTTAAAAAGGATTTAGGAAAGGATCCGGATCAAGAGCATAATTCTTTAAAGGGCAGATCTAATTATGTATCACACATAACATGTACTATCAGGTTCAGCCTTTATTTGTCTCTCCTTATGCCTTTCTTTTCTGGGGTTTCTAACTCGGTGTGTGTCCGTTCCCTCCAGATCTTTTCATGATTAGTAACAGAGACAAAAACCAGCTTTAACTACAACCAGAGTCGAGCCTCTAACCAAAGAATAGAGCCTGTGATAGCAGCAGCAGCAGCAGCAGCAGCAGCAGCAGCGGCCCGGGGGAAGCCCTTTAGGACTCCACATGACCCCTTTCATAATGTTCCTGTGACCTCTGGGATGCTTGTTTTCTCAGCCAGGGCGACCAGGAGGGGCTTCATCTTCGGTGAGGAAAAAGCATTTGGTATAAATTAACTCTAGTTAAATAGCCGGAAAAAAAAAGTCTGTAAAAAGACAGAAAAATTCCGAAAAAAAGTCGAAAACAAGTCAGAAAAATGTAAAAAAAAAAAAAGTCTGAAAAATGTCGGAAAAACAATTATCTGAAAAATGTCCGAAAAAAAGTCTAAAAAATATTCGAAAAAAAAGTCTGTAAAATGTCTGAAAAATGCCCGAAAAAAAGTCTAAAAAATATCCGAAAAAAAAGTCTGAAAAATGCCCGAAAAAAAGTCTGAATAATATCAGAAAAAAAAGTCTGTAAAAAGTCTGAAAAATATCAGAAAAAAGTCTGTAAAATGTCCGAAAAAAAGTCTGTAAAATGCCTGAAAAATGTCCGAAAAAAGTCTGTAAAATGTCTGAAAAATGTCCGAAAGAAAATTCTGTAAAAAGTCTGAAAAATATCTGAAAAAAGTCTGAAAAATATAGAGTGTACACAAGGTTTAATTAAGTGGATGAATTAAATTGCATATAATCTCATGAATAGCCCTTAATATACGCTCCCGATCGGGTGCCGGGTGGCCTGCCAACCATTTTCTAATTCACACTAAAAATAAATTGATTAACAATTGGACTTTTTTTTGTACTTTGAATGTAAATAAGTTGCTTGAGTGCATTAAAAAGCATCAAAATAGACTAAAAGAGTAGAGTGGTACGATATTATTACAATTCGATATCATCACAATGCGATATCATCACATTACGATATCATCACAATACGATATCATCACAGTACGATATCATCACAATACGATATCATCACATTATGATATCATCACAATACGATATCATCACAGTACAATATCATCACAATACGATATCATCACATTACGATATCATCACAATACGATATCATCACAATACGATATCATCACATTATGATATCATCACAATACGATATCATCACAGTACAATATCATCACAATACGATATCATCACATTACGATATCATCACAATACGATATCATCACAGTACGATATCATCACATTACGATATCATCACAATACGATATCATCGCAGTACGATATCATCACAGTACGATATCATCACAATACGATATCATCACAATACTTAAGGCACAATAAAATCTTATTGTGATTTTAAATATTTTGCCACATTTTGCAAAACATTGAGTTAAGATATTTTAGCCAAAGTATTTGTTCTCGTTTCAGATGCGTTTCTTGATTGAAAAAGTGTCATTTTCCAAAAAGCAGCCTGCATGCTGAACATATAAAAAAATCTCCTTCCATTTCTGCAGGTTTGCATCGTCATACATCCCATAATATGCACACTAAACAAACACAGTTTGTAGCTCCTAAACTCAGAGTGAACTACAGATTAACCTTTCTGTGTCCAGGGTGGCATTCCTGAGATATCTATGAAACATCACGCAGTGCTTTTAGAGGTTATAAGCAGCAAACACAGAGAGCTTTTATAAGCTGACGCATGAGTGGCATAAGCTCATATATATGAGCCTCTTAAAACACCCTCTATTCACTCGATGGACCACATGGTGAGCGGAGATATATATGTGTCTTCTACATATCTGTGTGTTTTTACACGTAAAATACTGTGTGTGAATCTCAACTTTAAATATAAATACATTATTAATGAATCACCTCCAACTGTCTCATATGAGCCCACAGTTTGGGGGTCTGTTTGGGGTCAAACTCAAAGGTCATGGCTGGCATTTCAATGTGATTAGTGGATGAAAGGGTGCTGGCGGGGTGGAGAGAAGTGGAGGAGAGGGGGTGTCGACCGGGGTGTGATGGAGGTTCAGAGGACCGGGGTGGATGAGGAGAGAGTGCAGGGTGTATTAGTTCATATGACCACAGTCTGTGAGTGTTCACGTCCACAATAATCGAGGTCAAGGACCCTCCAGGACCCCCGTAAGTAGTCGTCAGCTGGTCTAGTCTGGGTCTCGGTCTGATATAATAAGAGCCTGGGAAAGACGGGGGTGAAGGCGTCTGAGAAATACTCACTTAAAGAGGGTCAATAAGATGATGATTGATAGAACAATCCTGCACCGTGTTGATTTATGCTGCAATGCTTTTCTTTTTTATTCATGTATCATTATATTATTATGGATGTCAATCAATTAAACTATGTAATCGTGATTAATCGCAAATTAATCGCACATTTATTTATCTGTTCTAAATGTACCTTAAAGGGAGATCTGTCAAGTATGTAATCCTCTTATCAACATAGGAGTGGGCAAATATGCTGCTTTATGCAAATATATGTATATATTTATTACAAGAAATCAATGAACAACACAAAACAATGACAGATATTGTCCAGAAACCCTCACAGGTTCTGCATTTAGCATAAAACAATATGCTCAAATCATAACATGGCAAACTGCAGCCCAACAGGCAACAACAGCTGTCAGTGTGTCAGTGTGCTGACTTGACTATGACTTGCCCCAAACTGCATGTGATTATCATAAAGTGGGCATGTCTGTAAAGCGGAGACTCGTGGGTACCCATAGAACCCATTTACATTCACACATCTTGAGGTCAGAGGTCAAGGGACCCCTTTGAAAATGGCCATGACAGTTTTTCCTCACCAAAATGTAGCGCAAGTTTGGAGCGTTATTTTACCTCCTTCTCGACAAGCTAGTCTGACCTGGTTGGTAGCGATGGATT
This sequence comes from Sebastolobus alascanus, assembly GCA_916701645.2. Classification (NCBI taxonomy): domain Eukaryota; kingdom Metazoa; phylum Chordata; class Actinopteri; order Perciformes; family Sebastidae; genus Sebastolobus; species Sebastolobus alascanus. The sequence continues at coordinate 923,762 of CAKAOJ020000428.1, read as the reverse complement.
CATCAGGTTTACAAGTTTCATATGATACCAGTATCTTTACTCTAGCTTTAAAACTGACAACCTAAAAATCGCAAGTTGCGTTAATGCGTTAAAGAAATTAGTGATGTAAAAACAAAATTATTATACATAAATACAGTATATGGTGAATTGGTGGTGAATCTCTCTGTTGTTGAAAAATGTTGATGATATTTTATTAATATTATCAGGTAAGGAAATTAGGATGAATTGTGACCATAAAACATTTGATTCGGAGCAAAAAAAAACATTGGAAAACTGAAAATGACAAAAGTAAAAGAGTGAAGGAACTACTCAAATTCTCTTACTTCTTCAGCTAAATAAACTATTTAAAAAGCCTTTTGGATCAGCTGGACAATGCTCCAATTGAATGTGGGGCAATGTGGAGTATTTTTACTGCAGTAAAAGAGCGGAGTTCTTCTTCCACCACTGATGCCAACTATTTGGCTACTATTACAACTCCTAACGTGGTGGAGAAGGAGGAGAAAAAGAGGAAAACACACAACAAGGAGAAAGAGAGCTTGGCACAAAGTAAGGAGAGTAGAGGGAGGGAGGGAGAACGAGAAGGAGGGGAAAGGTCAGTGGTGCTGGTCCTGCTTTCTTCCCTCTGATCTCCTCAACTCCTCTAATCACAATGACAGAAGGAGGGCAAGAGAGGGAGAAAGTGAGCAGGGAAACGGTGAAATTCAGGCTAATGGAGGGAGCAAGAAAGGGGAAAAGAGAGCGTGTAAAAGAAACGGAGGGAGAGCGGCTCAAATGAAACTTTTGGCAAAGAGGCTAAAGAGGAAGACGCTAAAAATAGACACAAAACAATCAATTTGGCTCATTAACGGCGCTCCAAATGCAGTCCAAAAAAGAACAACAAAGTGAAAGAAGCAAATAGGATGAGAACTTTAGAAAGTTTCAGTTTAAAAATGAGGAAAAAGAAGCAGAGAAGGACAAGTCTCTATATCACGTTACTCGTATTATTTTTGCTCTATTTTCCTCCTTTTGTTAAGGAGTGAATACCTCCTCATGTATTATCCAATCAGAGCGGACTCCCTCAGATTGTTATTGGCCCTGTAGACGCATTGCTCTGGGATATAATCCAGCCTCCACCTGATCCGCGTTCAATTCGCTGTGTCCACACCCAGAGTTAAAAGTGAAGGATGATATGGGCAAAGAGATGCTGAGCCAGCGCCCGAGGGACAACTCTCAACCCTCAGAGAGGAGGACGTGTGATGTGGTGTCAAATACAGACGAGGAATAAAGAATCATTAGAAGGTAAATAAACACACATGGAGCGGGACACGTGAAGACGTGTAGACACAGGTAATGCTGTACACACAATCTATACCTGGGATGACAGCACATTCCTTAAACTAGAGAACAAAGACATGGGGACAATGAGCTGAGACCTGGTTTAACAATATGAAAGATACTTGATCATCTCATCATCTTACACCTACTGAAACACAACCTGTGCAACACGTTCTCACTCCCAACTACTCGCCACATACTGACGCTAGGTCAGCGGCCCTACGCTTCAAACGATGGCGCTCTAGGTAACCCTCTAGCGTCACAGACAGTTACAGTTTCCGCTCAATACATGCATAGTGGGGTTTTTTTTCGAAATAAACTTCCGTGTTCACAGCAGACGGACAGTTTCCTCTCGTTACATGCATACATTATTTTTTCAAAATAAAATTCCAACATAGCTTAACTTAGTTTTTAGGTTCACTTACACAACGCATCCTACAACAGTTCGTATTCTTTTATGAACAGTTATTCCCCATTTTTCGCCTATGAACGTAGGCACGTGTCAATTTCTGCTCCAGTCTTTTCAAAATAAAACTACTTTGTTAGGTTTAGGCAAAAACACTACTTAATTAGGTTTGGGAAAAGATCGTGGTTTCGGTTAAAATAACTCCAGAAGTGGCGTAACTTAAGTACAGAAGTTACGTGACAAATACATGAACGTTGACTTCTGGTTTCACGCAGGGTACAAACAGCGGCCTCCCAACCTCCTCCTCATGCAGCGTTTGTCGCTCTTCATACTTCCTGGATCACGATTACTTGGATTTCATACAAATTAATTTTGTGGGATAAATAAAAAATTACAGTGCATTACTGTTTTTAAGGTAGCCTACATGCATAGTATCTTTTCAAAATAAACTTCTGTTTTCACAGGAAACGTACAGTTTCCGCTCAATACATGCATAGTGGGTTTTTTTTCAAAATAAACTTCCGTGTTCACAGCAGACGGACAGTTTCCGCTCGTTACATGCATACATTATTTTTTCAAAATAAAATTCCAAAATAGCTTAACTTAGTTTTTAGGTTCACTTACACAATGCATCCTACAACAGTTCGTATTCTTTTATGAAAAGTTATTCCCCATTTTTCGCCTATGAACGTAGGCACGTGTCAATTTCTGCTCCAGTCTTTTCAAAATAAAACTACTTTGTTAGGTTTAGGAAAAGATCAACTTGGTTATGTTTAGGCAACAAAACTACTTAATTAGGTCTGGGAAAAGATCGTGGTTTCGGTTAAAATAACTCCGGAAGTGGCGTAACTTAAGTACAGAAGTTACGTGACAAATACATGAACGTTGACTTCTGGTTTCACGCAGAGTACAAACAGCGGCCTCCCAACCTCCTCCTCATGCAGCGTTTGTTGCTCTTCATACTTCCTGGATCACGATTACGTGGATTGCATACAAATTGATTTTGTGGGATAAATACGAATTACAGTGCATTACTTTTTTTAAGGTAGCCTACATGCATAGTATCTTTTCAAAATAAACTTCTGTGTTCACAGGAAACGTACTGTTTCCACTCGTTACATGCATACAGTGTTTCTTCAAAATAAACTTCCGTGTTCACAGGAAACATACAATGTTTTTTCTAAATAAACTTCCAACGTAGGTTTACTTAGTTTTTAGGTTTTCTTCCGCAACAAAAACACTTGGTTAGGTTTAGGAAAAGATTCTGGTTTGGGTTAAAAAAAGTATGATTTTTGCATAAAATAAGTGCGCTTTTTACATAACCCGCACTAGTTAAGTATGTACGTTACGTAGCAAAACTACAGTAAAATAGGTCAACGTCGACGTCTTTGCTTCACACGGGACATGAAGTGTGTCTCCTGGGTGAAAGTCCTGTCTTTGTTTGACTCGTCCATCCTCCGCTATCAGCCGCCCTACGCAGACTTTCTCGCTCTTTATACTACGTCAGTTGTGCTGAGCATCTAATACTGACGCAGATGGGTTTACAGTGGAGATATTTGAAAGGTCGGTGTGTCTCATACAGATGCTAAAGGGTGCCTCGGTGCCGCGGTATCAGACACCGAGGGGTACTGACAAAGCAGCGGTATTTGACGAGGTGGGAGTGCTCTTGTGCTTGCCTTAATTATAAAAGAAATTTAATCACATTACTGTAACTAGTGTGTTACTGCCTGACATACAGTATACATGACAACATGTGTTTTGTAATTTGGGTGACCTGACCCTTAAATGCTAAGGTTAGGGCTTAAGTTAAAGGAATGTAAATCTGCTCCAGGGTTAGACATGTACAGATAAGGTTACAGCACTCCAGACAAAAGCGCCACGCTCATAATTTGCATACATTCACTGTCACAACGTGATGGAACAGGCACATTCCCGATCGTCTGCATGGATTCAACAGTGTGTTCATTCTTTCTTCCACTCTGTCATCCCGGCATTACACAGCTATGCGCCTTTAAGCTTTGGCTAATGTTCCCCGATCAATCTCCTCTTGTTTGCTCATACTTTACTGTCCAAACACTTTCATGTACGAGCGTCTAACTGAGAATTCTCTAAAAGCCGTCTGCTCAAACCTCCCGCTGTTCATACACCTGAGAGTGGCAGCTCGTGGGTCTGGACTTGCCTGGTTCATTCCTATAGGGCCTGCTGATGTTATCCGCATGAAGGTTGAGTCTAGGGTTACCCAGAAGTACGGCATGAACTGGCGTTTCTTGAGCTATACGGCTGAGACAACAGCAGCGTGATGTGACAGGACAGCATAGTTTGTTTTAAGTAAACAAGTGATGTGAGATAAAGCTTTGTGTGCTTTGTATGTTGTAGAATTCCTCACTTTTAACATGATGGTGGTGGTTTAAAGGTCAGGGCTGTGATATTGAAGGAATGTGTGATCCTCAGAACACCTTTCATTATGTATTAGCAGATTACAATGCTAGTATGTATTAAATAAACAATATATGGCATCATTTGCTGCGTCTTCAAAGGATTATGTCTACATTTTGGAAAATACAGTATACTTTATATATTAGTTTCAGGAACTTTTGAACGACTAAAAGTTCCCGAAGCACCGGGAAGATGAGGGAAATTAGACCAATGACAGATGAAATGACACCTGGACAAACAGTATAAGCCTCTTTTCGACCACAGAAACTTACTACATAAGAACCTTTTTTGAGGAACTCATTACGTTTCGACCACAGGGACCAGGGTCCAAATTAAGTTCCGGGGACATTTTACCCCCCAAAATGGCCCCGGTCGGGTTGGTAGTACTTTCTGAAAGTACAGGAACTTTCGGGGTGGGGTTTGCAGGGATGACCGTCGTTACACATAGCGGAAATGCAGACAACAAAGGGCTGAAGGAACCTTTTAGTTCCTTGAAAAGTAGTCCCAGGACTAAAATTACCAGGAACTTCTTGGTGGAAACGCAGCACTAGAAATATTCTACAGGAGCTAAATTTAGTCCTGGTTCTGGTTCTAGTCCTGGTTCCTCCGGTTATAACACAGGTAAAGTTCCTGAGTTCCTCAAAAGCTTCTTGGTCCCTGTTGATGCTGTGAAGGCGCCCTAATACTTGCTTTCTTTTCAAATAGTTAGATGACAAGATCGACACTTAGTCAGGACTCAATTAGCTTAGCTTAGCATAAAGACTAGAAGCAGGGGGAAACAGCTAGCCCGGCTCTGTCCACCTCTAAACTCACTAATTAACATGCTTGTTTAATTTGTACAATAAACTGAAGTGTAAAGGTGCTGGTAGGTAGACTGAGACCGGCTAGCTGTTTACCCCCGCTTACAGTCTTTATGCTAAGCTAAGCTAACTGTCTTCTGGCAGCGGCTTCATATTTACTGCGAAGACAATAAAAGTTGATTTTCTCATCTAACTCTTCAAAACTAATGCAAGCAAGCATATTTCACAAAATATCAAACAATCCCTTTGATCGTTTGGTCTGTAAAATAGTGAAGGATGTTGGTTCAACCAACAGTCAAAGATATTGAATAGATAGATTAATAGATATTAAGATATTAGAATTTTGGGGTATTTTTACTCCGTAAATAGCTCAGTTATGAAACTATTGGCTAGTTCATTTACTTCTAATCATTTACTTCGTATCAGCCCTAATTATCTCTTTGTGCCACTTGTGTTAAATGTGGAAAATTCTCTGCCCTGATAAAGTGATTTAATTAGAAAAAAGAATAAAAAATAGGGAGTTAGCGTGAGCAGTGACAGAAGGTTTAAAAAACAATCTACTTCGACAAAAAACGAATAGTTTCATTAAAGAGTGAACTCTGGGAACGCCCTGAATCCTAAAATTGACCCTTCACGCTTTCCCTACTAAGTGATGCACAGGAATTTGTTGAATCCAGCGCTTGTCATCACATGCTATCAACCAATGGGAGTGCAGAGTTTACTCCAACACCTGCCAGTCAAAATTACAATGCACAATACAAACCAATGAACACGCTGCTCTCTTAAAGGAAGAGACGCTGTCGGTTTTTAACAACAAAGACATGACTGAGATCACCGCTGAGTGACGGTGAAGGTTTCACCTGAGCCTGAACCTGAACCTGACGTTGAGGAATGACTTCAAGAGGAAAACACAAGAGGAATGGGAGGTTGTGACTGTTTCTGCAAATAAAGAAAGGCAAAGGGCAAAGAAAGAAAATGTGGAGATAAGACGAAGAAGTATTTTTCCTCTCCTCTCTTTTTCTTTATCTTCCCTGTTTTGTCTTCGCTTCGTTTCCTTTCTTCTCTTTGCCTTTCCTCCGTCCTCCCTCTCTCTTCTTCCTCCCCTCCCCATCCCTCCTCTTCCTCTCTGGTCTCTGGTCCATCTGTGACCCTGACATCCACCACAGGAGACTAACCAGCTGTGTTTGGGCCTCCAGCGTTCCTCGTTTACTTCTGTTTATTCCACACTGTGTGTGTGTGTGTGTGTGTGTGTGTGTGTGTGTGTGTGTGTGTGTGTGTGTGTGTGAGCAGTATGGACTGTACAAGTACGCACGACGTGCACGCTTTATGTACTTGTACACAAGCTCACGTGCATCTCTGTAATGTGTTCCCCCTGGACCGTGCGGGCCACCCAGCTGGAGTCAGGTCATCTATAACTTGGCCAGACGGCGGAAATTTGTGGCGCTAGAACCGACCCAAACAGGACGTCGCACGTAGCGGTCTGACACGGCCGACGGCTGCAGATGTTAATAAAGTAAACCGATGTTGTTGACTATATACAGGCAGAATGCATATACATCAGCAGAGGGACTTCACTTTTATGTCCACTTTTTGAAACTACAAAAACAGACTTAAAACTCAATAAAAAATAAGTTTTTGTGATGTAAACAGTAAAAGAGCAGAATTTAAGTGCATGTAAATGCTCAAACTTGACTTTTTCAATGTTTTTATTCATCCTTAAAGGAATATACCACAATGTTTTTTCTTAAAATCATGTATACTTTTTAAATTTTTTGCAAATCATGTTGCTGTGTTTCAACTTTTTGAATGTATTTTTCTCATCTGCCATTGGCTTCCATTCACTTTTGGGTGCTTTCAAAATCAATTAGCAGATTTTTGGGAATTAATCCATCACGTTTAACATAAAATCTGCATTTATTTTTGTCAAAATCACAGTTACAAGGTTATACAAAGCAGACAAATCACTCCATATACAAATGTATGTATTACCCTGCAAATTATAATGAAAATTAGCGCAAAATTAATGCAGAATTGATGGATGGAACACGAAAATTGGCAAATATTTGCTGATATCAATGTATCCTCATGCGGTTCGTATGATATCTTACGAAAAGTTATTCCTAATTTTCTTGCGTTTTCCCTACGAATGTCCAGCAAAACGTGCCAATTTCCGCTCGTTACATGCATACAGTCTTTTCAAAATAAACTTCCATCCTCACAGGAAACTACTTAGTTAGATTAAAGAAAAGATGGTGGCTTGGGTTAAAATAACAGAAGTGGCGTAACTTAAATACGGAAGTTACGTGACAAATAAATCAACGTTGACTTCTGGTTTCACACGGGGTACGAACGCCGGTCTCCTCGGCGAAAGTCTGGTGTGCTTTGAGCCACCCATCCACCCCGACCTCCTCCCTACGCAGCGTTTGATGCATTTTGGGACTTAAAGCAGATAGTAAACAGTGAAATCTTCCTCTCTGTATTTCCCAATCTCTAATCCACTTAAGACTGGATTAATGCTGCAAAAAGCTTTAATGTCACAAACTCTTAAGTCCAAATGTGCTGTGTAATGTGGCTGTCCTGGCAGAGTCAGAGTAAACTAAGATTAGTTAAACTAAGCTAAGCTAAATTAAGCTCCTTCCAAGTGCCATATCTCCCCTGAATAACAAAAACAGCAAGAAGCTACCATCAGACCAGGTGATATATTGGATTTTTATCCGTGTAACTTCACTGGAAAACAACACTGAGCAATGAAAAATGGTCCGACAGGAGTTTAACAGGGTGATGGATCTTTATAATGATGAGACAGATCTCACACAATCATGGAGAAACACTTGACATTTCAAGCCTCCAAACACGTCTCATCAATCACTTCAGACTGTTATCTTTCCGCTGATCATCTTCAGTCTACGTGTTTGAAAACTTCCCAAAAAGTTATCCATCTTTTTTTTTTCCAGTGAGCCAATGATATCTCTGCATCCTCCAGAAAAAAAAGGTATATCAGGTATATCGCTCCAACCACTTGTATACCAGCAAGAATGTAAACTATCTGGCTCACTGACAGCTGAGATTGTATTATAAAAGTCATTCAGTGTGTGTTTGTGTGTGTGTGTGTGTGTGTGTGTGTGTGTGTGTGTGTGTGTGTGTGTGTGTGTGTGTGTGTGTGTGTGTGTGTGTGTGTATGTGTGGGTGTGTGTGTGTTTGTGTGTGTGTGTTTGTGTGTGTGTGTGTGTGTGTGTCAGAAGAACGCCAACACAACATCTTAACTGATACTTTGACATGTAGCTGCAACGAGGAGACTTTGCTCCAAGAAAAACACTTTACTTTATACTTCTACTTCCATTTCAGAGGGGAGTATTGTACTTTTTACTCCACAAAATGTATTTTTGGTCACAAGTTACTTCACAGTTTCTGATTATTAATATAACAAATACATGTTGATGTAAAAAGTAATTAAAATAAGCCCCACCTTTAATAGCTGCAACATTAAAGTCATGATCACTTTATACTTCTACTCCCATTACATTTCAGAGGGGGATATTGTACTTTGTACTACTGCAACTATACAACATTGGAAAGTAAGCACACTTACTACTTTTTGCTAGTATTTCCATTTTAGGTAACTTTTTACTGCTACTCCCACTACATTTCAGAGGGGGATATTGTACTTTTAACGCCACAAAATGTATTTGATGTACTAATAATCAGAATCTGAACCACTATGTAACTTTACAGCGGTGGAAAGTAAGTACATTTACTCTAGTTTACTAGTATTATTTACTGGTAAGTTCTACTCCCACTACATTTCATAGGGGAATATTGTACTTTTTACTCCACAAAATGTATTTTTTGGTTAATAGTTACAGATTCTGATTCGTACCACAACAAATACACCTTGATGTATAAACTTAAAATAAGCTCCACCTTTAAAAGCTGCAACATTAAAGTGATGTACAAATTCATAATCAATAATTATAATCCAAAGATAAATTATATATTATTTTGAATGGGGCCATTCTGCACGGTGAGTACTTTCATCTTTGCTACTTTAAGTATCGTGTTGATGCAAAATAATACAAAAGATCTGTACTATTAAAGTAAAGTTCAGAAAAATTATCACCAACTAGGAAGAAAAAGAAGCTTTTCAGAGTGATATATTATCAAAAATAATCATATTAGATCAATATTATTGATGCATTAACATGTAAGCAGCATTTCATAATACTATTGAATAGTTATCATGTTTTATAAGATCATCAATTGTGCTTGCACACATGCAAAAACTTGTATTTGCACGCAGGCATGCACACACACACACACACACACACACACACACTCACACACACACACACACACACACACACACACACACACACACACACACACACACACACACACACACACACACACTCTCTCCCCTGGTTAAGGATTGTGCTGTCGTGATAGAACAGAAACACGTCTATTAGACAGGATTAGGACTCTACCTGCCTAGCCTTGTTGTCTCTCTCCTTTACTCTCTATTATCCAGTTTTTTAAAGAACAAAATGAACCCGGGGCGAGAGCGAGCGCACACCGAACAGGAGCTAAGCAACATGTTTCTGCTAATACCACCGATACAGGTTTATGTAGTATATCCTCGGGTCCTGCGCCTGGTATTTCAGACCTGCCCAGGTCCTTAAGTGTGTCTCTAAAAGTAGATGTTATCAGTGAAAGGAGGGATTGATCTGCAACCCCACGATGAGCTGAAATGTCTGCGATGCTTTCGTGATAACTGATTCTCAACCGTGCCTCGTCGTGCCTCTTTTAATGGGTGCTCGCCCAACCTTCATCAGGGATTCACAGTGTCTTTGAATGGCCTATACCCCTGCAGGCTGTTCTCATACATCTTTCATAGCTACAGTATTCCTATGAGAAGTAATTTGTATGTAATCCACAAAATCGTGAACAAGGAAGTATAAAGAGCAACAAACGCAGCGTAGAGAGGAGGTCGGGGTGGATGGGTGGCTCTAAAAACACCGGACTTCCACCCAGGAGGCCCGCTGTTGGTGTCCCGTCTGAAACCAGAAGTCAGTAACTTATTTTTCAAGTAACTTCCGTGCTTAAGTTACGCGACTACCAGATTTATTTTGACCCAAACCGCAATCTTTTACTAAACCTAACGAAGTGTTTTGTTGCCTAAACCTAACTAAGTGTTTTGTTGCCTAAACCTAACTAAGTGTTTTGTTGCCTAAACCCAACTAAGTAGTTTTGTTGCTTAATCTTAACTAAGTGGTTTTGTTGTCTAATCTTAACTTAGTAGTTTTGTTACCTAAACCTAAGTAGTTTTGTTGCCTAATCTTAACTAAGTATTTTTGTTACCAAAATCTAACTAAGTAGTTTTGTTGTCTAAACCTAACTAATTAGTTTTGTTGTCTAAACCTAACTAAGTGTTTTGTTGCCTAAACCTGACTAAGTAGTTTTGTTGTCTAAACATAACTAAGTAGTTTTGTTGTCTAAACCTAACTAAGTAGTTTTGTTGCCTAAACCTAACTAAGTAGTTTTGTTGCCTAAACCTAACTAAGTAGTTTTGTTGTCTAAACCTAACTAAGTAGTTTTGTTGTCTAAACCTAACTAAGTGTTTTGTTGACTAAACCTAACTAAGTAGTTTTGTTGTCTAAACCTAACTAAGTAGTTTTGTTGCCTAAACCTAACTAAGTAGTTTTGTTGCCTAAACCTAACTAAGTAGTTTTGTTGTCTAAACCTAACTAAGTAGTTTTGTTGCCTAAACCTAACTAAGTAGTTTTGTTGTCTAAACCTAACTGAGTAGTTTTGTTGCCTAAATCTAACTACGTAGTTGTGTTGCCTAAACCTAACTAAGTAGTTTCCAAGACAGAAGTATATTTTGAAAAAGACTGGAGCAGAAACCGACACGTGCGTAGCGTGTTGCTGGACATTCGTAGGAAAACGCACAAAAAAAAAGGAATAACCTTTTCGTAATATATCATAGGAACCGTTGGATGAGGATACGCTGACCCCCAAACAGATATGAATAAATCTAAAAAAAATGCAGGTTACTTATTGGAAGTTTTTCAGATTGTGTTCTGAAAGTTTAATCGTGTGAATCATATTTTCCAGCACACCTAGAAAAAAAGTGCTGGATCCCCTCATAACAGCACCATAATTAATGACTTCACCTCCTATGTGGACAGAAATACCGTTGCCCTGACAACCAACACCAGAGTGAGGGTCGTCACATGATCTATCAAAGTTCAAACTCCCATCACACCCCCACCCCCCCTCCTCTATCGGTATTCAGTCATCCAGCCAAGATGTGGTCCGACAGTCCACATCGTCAGAATATGAGCTTCCGGTCGGGGTTTGGTTTCTCTGCAGCTATAAATCCACTCTGAGTGCATGACGGTGACATGAAAATAAACCCAAAGCACCAAATATAGAACAGCGTGTCACTTTTAAAGTGCACGCAGGGTCAACAATCGCTACAGAGGTCTGTTTAGTATCAGAAGAAACACAATTTATTAAACTTATATTGGACAAAAAGAGCAGAAAAGTTATAGATCTCAAAAGAAACAAACAAAAATCAGAATGGAAACATGAATACAAACCCATAATTCTTTCAGTGCAACAATAAAACTGGGATTCCCCTAGACTGCGAAGTTGTTTCCATTGTTTCAATCATCTCTCCCATTGCCAGTGGAAATGATTAATCATCATTTTTACAACCTGTTGACATATATATAAATATAATGTATCAGTACATCCTCCACCTTTCAGCACAGACAGACACACTTCCAATGAACCCCCATAACACAACGTGCCAATAAAAGCAGCCGGCTGCCCACTGGCGAAACTGGCACAAACAACGAGGAACAGGCAGCTTCACGCCAGCTCAATTATGTGATCCGACGGCAATACAAAAAAAAAATAGCTCCGAGACGTTTTATGCGGCAGAAAAAAATCTGCAGTCGACACAGACAGAGATAAAGGAGGAGACACCGGTCGGAGCCAAAACAAACCACAAGCCGCTGTCCAGACAAGAGCGCAGACAAAGAGGGGGAAGAACGCAGTGTTATCAATGGAGCAGATGAAATGTGTGTTTAGGTGTAAATCAGTCATAAATTACAACAACAGAACAGATGGGAAAGGGAGGATCGGCACGAAGGAATGATGAGGAAAGAGCAGTTGTCACCACACTTTTTGGCGACTCGTGTTTCGACTTGTGAAATTATAGACAAGGTAGAAAAATGTATGATGATTAAACTGAAAACCAAGCTGATCTGACTTTGTTCTTTAAAAGGGAGAAAAATGTCCACAAGCTAAACTTTGACTCTCCAGAAGTAGAGCAAAAAAACATTGTTAGACAACTTTTGGTTAAAGATCATGGTTCAATTTATCCTCATACAACGGTTCGTATGATCTTACGAAAAGTCATTTCCACTTGTTACATACATACGGTCCTTTCAAAATAAACTTCTGTCTTCACAGGAAACAACTTATTTAGGTTTAGGAAAAGATCGTAGTTTGGGTTAAAATAACTAAACTTAAAATACTGCAACCCCAGAATGAGCTGAAACATCTGTGTAGCTTTTGTGATAACCGATTCTCAACCACGACCCGTCGTGCCTCTATAAACGAGAAACATTAACCAGGAAGTATAAAGAGCAATAAACGCCACGTAGAGAGGAGGTCGGGGTGGATTGGTGGGTCAGAAAACACCAGACTTTCACCCAGGAGACTCGTACCCCGTGTGAAGCCAGAAGTCAACGTTGAATTATTTGTCACATAACTTCCACACTTAAGTTACGTCACTTCCGTAGTTATTTTAACCCAAAACATGATCATTTCCAAAACATAACTAAGTAGTTTTGTTGCCTTAACCTAACCAAGTCAATCTTTTCCTAAACCTAATTAAGTACTTTTATTTTGAAAAGACTGGAGCAGAAATTGACACATACCTACATTCATATGCCAAAAATGAGGAATAAGTTCTCATAAGAAAATACGAACCGTTGTAGGATACGTTGCGTAAGTAAACCTAAAAGCTAAGTAAACCTATCATTCTTTCCCTAAACCTATCATTTATTTTGAAAAGACTGGACATTCGTAGGAAAATGCAAGTAAAGATAGACTTGACCGGGAAAGTAAAAAGAAAAAAAAACATTAACGTTGAACCCTGGAAAGGTTAAAAATTGGGAGAAATGACTCTCACAGGCTACAGTTACTAGAAAGGTGAGTATTAATTGCAGGTCTTGGGACGTGTATTCTGGTCTCCTGAAAGTCAGATACACTACATGTCCTCCACCTGAAACCACATCAAGGCTTCGCTACATCCTGCGTTAGCACTGAACGTCGACATTGGGCGTAAATCTGGAGGTGCCGAATCGTCCAATATGGAAGAAATTCCAGGTTGGATTTTAGCTACTAATGGCTTTAAAAGTCCTGACAGATATAATTAACCCAGAGAACTGACACCTAGAAATGGGCATTGTGGATAAATGCCGCAATATATGTCATTTTATTCTGAAATTTGTATTATGATATAAAACATTTTCTGGACGACAACTAGAAAGTCTAGTTTGTGTTTAATCTAATCCAGCAAATGAAATACCTGACAAATCAAAGGCCTATAACACACCCAGAGTATATATACAGTATATACTGTATATCGCCATTTCTGCCATCCCATCCTATCAATAGGAACAGAGGCAGCAACTGTTCATCTTTTCTTTATCTACATCTGTTAACAGTCTAGTTTTCTCTTGACAGTCAACACAATGAGCTACTGGACTGTTTCATTGTAAGCACGTGGATTTGAGGTTCTGCAAGTAAACATCTCGTTTCTGTTCAGAGCGTCTGGGTTTGGTTTGGTCCAACTCTCACTGTGCAACATGAAGGGATTATTACTCTGATAAATCACTTCCACTTCCAAGTGTTGATAGAACTAAACTTTATATACTCATGTTTAGACTGAGTCTGACAAATTATCCAGAGACGAGTAACAGTATTTATAGTTTTAGACCACAAAGAAGTATTTATGATTTGATTTCAATTAGCAAAGTAGAAGCCAGCAAGACATATGATGCTAAAGATAATATTTACAATTCACATTCAGATTGTAATACTGGATGATCCATTAGGGTAGCATGATGTTAACATCAGCTGGTAGAGTATGAACAGAGCTGAGGGCTGCAGGAGACAAACTGCAGGGTAGTAAACATGGAATTAACAGATACTCAGATACTCCAAACAGGCTGGACTAGAGTAAAAATGGATAAATGAAAGATGCTTTGTTTCTTCTGTCATTCTTGTAAACACTTCTTCTTTTAAGCAGCACAAACAAACAAAACATAATCATTGTCTGCTCAGAGTTGATGCTTCTCATGACTTTTCTCTGCTTTTTATACCATAAACTGGGTTAAAACTGTTTTCATGAGGCTATTGTTGCTCTCTGCATGAAGACAACTGTTTTTATAAATGGTCCATTGACTCCCACACAAGCTGCTGTAATCTCATATAAACCAAACATGCCTCCAGTCGAGGATGTCCGTTTACATGGGAACCATGTAAACGGACATCCTCGACATGGGAACCATGTAAACGTACATCCTCGACAAGGGAACCATGTAAACGTACATCCTCGACAAGGGAACCATGTAAACGTACATCCTCGACAAGGGAACCATGTAAACGTACATCCTCAACATGGGAACCATGTAAACGTACATCCTCGACAAGGGAACCATGTAAACGTACATCCTCAACAAGGGAACCATGTAAACGTACATCCTCAACATGGGAACCATGTAAACGTACATCCTCGACATGGGAACCATGTAAACGTACATCCTCGACATGGGAACCATGTAAACGTACATCCTCAACATGGGAACCATGTAAACGTACATCCTCAACATGGGAACCATGTAAACGTACATCCTCAGAGAGGGAAATTCAGGACAAACTGTCCCAGTGCAACACAGTAGGCCGGACACACTATGTCCACTACACCGGGCACACTACGTACACTACACCATACACTACACCGGACACACTATGTACACTACATCGTACAACTGACGATCCTCTGTTTGGTTGTTGTTGAAGATGATTGCTGTTTGGTTGTTGTTGAAGATAATGTCACGGCTGTTTCATGTGTCGTCGCTACGGCAATCAGCTGAGAATCCCGCCTTCCCTGAGGGGTTCCTACCTGCAGTGGAAACATGACTAGAGAAAAGGACCTGGTACCAAAAGTGAGTCGAGTCGAGTCTAGCAGAACCGAGTCACAGACCAGAAAATGAGACAACCTGAATTTTTTTGAGTGGCTTTAATTATGCTAAATGAGCAACACTTTAATTAATCATGAAGTTAACAAACTCTCTTTAAACTGAACTCCAAAAACACAACTCTAAATGTGTGAAAAAACTGTGAGAAAATATAAATGATTTCAAGACACAAGCACTCAAATGCAGGCCGGCATGTAAAGACACACTCGTGGAGTGACAGTGCCCACCCTCTTGATAAGTACTATGATAATCACCCCTCTGAAGTACACTAAACACCCCTCGCCTGGAGGGGGACGAGGGGCTTTTGAAGAGGAGAGGGGGGGTGGATGGGGGGATGGAGAGGTATATAATGGAGCAGTAAACCGATAAACAACAGAGGGAAGTAGTGTAAGATGTAATGGCTTCCAACAGGTACAGATGGAGGCAGAGCTGGGATGAAAAGAGGGTGTAATGGTGAACACATGAAAATAATCTCATGGAGAGCTGGAGGGAATGCTGGGAGGAGTACTGGGATCTAAAGATGGAGGAGGAGGAGTGAAACAAGATCTGGTTTCACCTGTGTGATTTCTGTTTTGTACCTCGGAGCGACAAAAAGGAAAGACGAAGGGAAAAGTGTACAAATATGTGGAGAACGTGTGTGTGTGTGTGTGTGTTTTGTCTCTACATCACAATAGGACGGCAATTACAGCTCATATATTAGAGGGCAGAAATCTGAGATAATGTGCCTCAGAGGAGCAAAGGAACTTGTCACATAGCTATGTCCTTACCTAGAGGCCTGCAGGGACACACAAAATGCCCTCGCCAGTGCAGTTTAAGGTTTCACCGAACAACAAGTGTAAACCGATCGCTTGGGTCCCCATGGATCGACGTGAAAGGACAAATGCCCCCTAACACTGCCATGTGTGCATATGTGTGTCTCATGCATGTGTGTTTGTGTGTCCTGATGACAGCCTGGTAAAGATCATTTAGGATGATCCTTCACTTAGGATGTCTTCACTTTGACAATATAAAGATTAACAGCTCTTTGAACTGTTAAAAACGTGACAGAATCAGAAATATACAGTAACACCTCAGACAGAAACATCAGGAAGAAAAATAAGCTGCGACATTACCAGAAACACTTATTTCAGATTTTGAGCTGAACTCTTGTCGGAGGCCGTGTTTCTGTTTATTCTTGTCGCTTGCTTTGAAAGCGCAGCAACGGACGACGAATGGCTGATTCGTGAAGTTGAAATGAGGAGTTATACCTCCTCATTTCACTACAAAAACCTAAATAAGGTGGCAGCTGGCTGGAGTAGCCTTACCAAGGTAAATGACCATCTCTAGTGCGTGAACTAAGAGACTATTGAGAGAACAAAGAACTTGAGTTTTCAATTTAAATAAATGAGTTAAGGAAGGCAGTGTTAAGTTGCGTTAAATTGCCTTTAAGTTTATATTTGGGCCACCAAAAATGTACTTTGGCCACCAAATTAGGGGCTCGGTGGCCCATTGAGCTGCTGCTTCAAAATATTAGCGTCCATCCCTGTATAAGAGTGGTGTTGGTCTTCTAATCTAACTCTCAGTAAGAAGGTAAATAGGCGTGTTCCCCTTTAAATCTTCTCTGCTATCACATCACATCGTCTTGGATTGAATAATTAACAGGACAAACGTGGTAGCTCTTCCACTTTAAAACTGAGAAATTGATACCAAAAAACACAAAAAAATGGCAAAACTGGCAAAAACAGCTGTTTTGAGAGTGCTAAAAGATCGGACTTCTCCTTTAAATTCCCGTGTCACCATGGTAACAATGAACCACTGACCTCATATTCTGTTTTTTTTTTAAAAACATCAGTAGCTCTGCAAACAAACGTTAAAAAGCTACAGAGTCATTGAGCCAACGTGCACCTCGGGTTACCCCGCCGTATCCCGCCGCCCTGCCAAACAACGCCTCGCATTGCCAACCACTGCTGCCAAACAGGACCTATTTTTAGCAACGGAAGTTTGGCTAACAGAGCTGCAACTTCACTCCTTTGCTTTTTTTCCCTTCCCTTGTCGAAGTGGTGCGAATAGAGGGTTGGTGGTAATCTGGACACAGAGTGTGTGTGTGTGTGTGTGTGTGTGTGTGTGTGTGTGTGTGTGTCTGTGTGTGCTCACATAGCAGGTATGTGGACCCACAGCCACATGTTCTGACTCTATTTTTTTACCTACTATCTATTTATTTTACCCCTCCTTCTGGAGCCTAATCACTATATTCAGTCCCATTTTTAAACCCATGAGAAGTCATGAATCTGTTGACATATTTAGGTCAGAAGAAAACGATCTATCGGGCTGTGATTGTAGAGTTTAAAGGAATATTGTGACATGAATAATAATATATCCAGGTGACGGTTAGCTTAGCTTAGCTTAACTTAGTTAAGCACAAAAACCTGGAAACAGAGGGCAACAGCTAGCCTGGCTCCATCCAAAGGTAACACCTACCAGTACCTCCAAATCTCAATAATTTAATCAGTTTGTTTAATCCGTACAAAAATCAAAAGGCCTTTACAACCGGCGCCGTCTTTTTCGCGTGATTAATTCGCACGTCAATATATTTTTTCAGAACTGTTGTTTTTATCATGAGTACGAGTAACTCACACGAATCAGACTTGCAAAGGACTAGTTCCAAAACACTTTCTCTTTGCTAATAGAAATGATGCGATGTGATTCAAAGCGCCAGGAAAACTGAAGTTGAGTTGAGATTATTTTGTCAAAACCTTCCTTTCTATTTTAGCTTACATTGTTTAGAATTTAAATTTAGTTTGAACAAGTGAAAATCATGCGAAAGAACCGAATAATCACACACAGGATTGTGCAGATTGTTTTCGGTCTTTCACTGTGATAAAAACATAACAAATCATATAATGACCAGTGGTCAACCTCCAGGTCTGAGAAGTGTCTTAAACCTTCATACTTTCTAACAGCCAGCAGGGGGCGACTCCTCTGGTTGCAAAAAGAAGTCTGATTGTATAGAAGTCTCTGAGAAAATGAGCCTACTTCTCACTCGATTTATTACCTCAGTAAACATTGTAAACATGAGTTTATGGTCTCAATCACTAGTTTCAAGTCTTCTTCAATACAGCATGATGTTCATTTAGTAAATTATGGTCCCATTTAGAGTCAGATAGACCATAAAGCAGGGTATGCTTTAGGGCGGGGCTACCTTGTGATTGACAGGTCGCTACCACGGCGTTGTCCGTGTTTTCCTCTTCCAACTTTAACTCTTTCACAATGTGTTTTCACTTCATCAAATTTAATTATAACATTTCTGGTCACCTAAAAATGTGTTATTCAGCATTTGGTTGTACTTAGCTCCACCCTCTGTTTTTACTTCTGGTTGCAAGAAACCAAGATGGCGATGGCCAAAATGCAGAACTCGAGGCATCAAAACAGCAGTCCACAAACCAAAGGGTGACGTCACGGTGACTATACGTTCCACTTCTTATACACAATCTATGATAATGTGAACAAGTATAGTGCACAGGGAGAGTCAAGATGCCCAGAGACGGCTTATGCATGGCCTCTAATTAAATAATGTAAAACAATATTCAAGATACAATTAGATAAAGTAAAGAAAAAAGCAATACAAAATATGTTCTGTTTATAAAAAACATGATATAGTTGTGATAAGGAAAAATACAAGAAAACTAAATGATAAGAGATTTTAAAGGAAAATATAGTTTAAGGAATGGAGTTAGATAAATAAGTGCCTCTATATGTTATTGAAACATGACTTCAGCCTTTCTCTCTCTATCTTTATGTTCCATCCCTCCATTTATCCCTTACTTTCCTCCAACCTCAGCTTCTTTAATTCCTCAGTGAGTCAGCAACCACAAGCCTGATTAACCTTCAGTTGTGGTGGTTAAAGTTCATCCTTCCCATCATCACAAACTCCTTTTCTGCCTTTAAACCTATTTGATCTGTGAATTGTTGGAGATTTATGAGACAGACAGAATTTCCCTCTGCTGAGTCACTCTCCATCAGCTGCATCTACTTCTTGTGTCGTCTGGCTTTTGCTGATTGAAGTCGAATTGCCTGTGCAAACAATTCACCCCGCATAAATAATAGTCCGCATGTGGCTACTGTGCAGTCAGACAGACATATCAAAACCACAAGGGTTAAATACGGAGCTGTGATTCATCTCTGGGTGTGTGCCTTTCCAAAGGAAAGAGGAGATCCCTGCCAGCTGCAGGATCTTGAGATCCCCTTTTTGACCGCAGGAGGCGATGTGGAGACAGGCATCATTTCTCCCGTCGAGGGAAAATACCACTCGCTGACCCCAAACACACACACCTGGGAGAGCCTGCAGCGCTGTAATAAGACCACAGGAATTGTTCACTCCATTAGATTTCCCTTTTACCCTCCTGACTAACTAACGG
The DNA here is from genome assembly GCA_916701645.2 of Sebastolobus alascanus. Lineage (NCBI taxonomy): Eukaryota > Metazoa > Chordata > Actinopteri > Perciformes > Sebastidae > Sebastolobus > Sebastolobus alascanus. The sequence continues at coordinate 904,135 of CAKAOJ020000428.1, read as the reverse complement.
CAGCAGCTTCAGTCTATTAAATCTCACTTATTAACTTGGCTGCAGTGTGGAAAAAGCCTGTTAAAGCCTGGGTCACATTTGTTTTAACCTGCTTGGAGGACCAGACAGCTGGGGATCACATCAGATTCATGAAGTTGATATGATCCCCACAGGGAAGGTCTTTTCGATCTTTCACCCTCTGCAGGGGGGTCAGAGGTCAGGGTCAGATTCAGAGCAGCACCCTGGAGCTTGCACAGATTCAGTTTCTTGCTCAAAGACACTTCAGCAGCATGGAGGCGGACAAACAACTGGTTTGAATCTGAAGAAAGAGCTCTCCATACACCTGCTTCTCCGTGCTGAATCAATAAAAATTAGGGCTTTTAATCGATTAAAATATTTAATTGTGATTAATCGCATGATGGTCCATAGTTAATCACGATTAATCGCAAATTGATCGCAAAGTTTTTATCCTTCAAGTATTTAATACTCTTATCAACATGGGAGTGGGCAAATTTGCTGCTTTATACAAATGTATGTATATATGTATTATTGTATATCAATTAACAACACAAAACAATGACAGATATTGTCCAGAAACCCTCACAGGTACTGCATTTAGCATAAAACAATATGCTCAAATCATAACATGGCAAACTGCAGCCCAACAGGCAACAACAGCTCTCAGTGTGTCAGTGTGCTGACTTGACTATAACTTGCCCCAAACTGCATGTGATTATCATAAAGTGGGCATGTCTGTAAAGGGGAGACTCGTGGGTACCCATAGAACCCATTTTCATTCACATATCTGGAGGTCAGCGGTCAAGGGACACCTTTGAAAATGGCCATGCAAGTTTTCCCTCGCCAAAATTTAGCGTAAGTTTGGAGCGTTATTTAACCTCCTTCCCGACAAGCTAATATGACATGGTTAGTACCAATGGATTCATTAGATTTTCTAGTTTCATATGATAAGACTGAGGCTCTCAACAACCTCTGAAAGATAGAAGATCGTTTCTTGATGTATATCGCAAAATATTGCTATACTATGCTGTATTGAATTTTTCCCCCCACCCTAATTAAAAGGGTTGTAATAACGTGGCCACTTTTGGACTTTGTATCGCAGAGTTTGTACGTTGTTTTAGGGGCTTTAACATCCTTCTTATAAAATATCACAGAATGATAAAAGGGTCTGGATCTTAAAAGACTAAAATACAGAACTCAAAGCTTGCACTTTTTGATTGATTTTGAGCATTTCATGAATTTTTCTTTTTACAGATTGGACCTTCTCTTCCATAAAATGTCCTGTGCAGGGTCCAGCGAATCCTCTGATATGATGCGAGCTGTAATGTTAACAGACTTGGAACACGGTGTGATGTCCTTAAATGGAAAAGACATGTGAAGCGAGTGTGACACCTTCTGTACACTTTTCTTCTGAACTAGTTTTTGCAGACTCCAAAATGCTATAAAACAGATTAAATATGTTAGAATAGAAGCTCTGAGTGACTTTTCTCAGACTGATGTGTTTCAAGGCCGTCTTATGTCCGTAAATGGTAAAGGTTTGCTAAAGTCTTGAAATAAGCTGCTCAGTTGCTGCCTCAATTTGGCCGGCACTCTCAAGGAACCTTGACAGAGACCTTGAGGTTTTTTTTATAAACTAGACATGAGTTCTTGTGCTTTTTACTGAATGAGTTTGCCTCTTCTTTGGTTGTGGCAGCGTTTTCTCATTTCATCATTCTCATACAATGGTTCGTATATCTTATGAAAAGCTGTTCCTCATTTTCAGCTACATGAGACGCACGTGTCAATTTTCACTCATTCTCTCAGTCTTTTCAAAATAAACTACTGCCTTCACAGGAAACATCTTGGTTAGGTTTAGGCAACAAAACTACTTATTGTTAGGATTAGGAAAAGATCGTGGTTTGGGTTAAATCATCTCTGGAAGTGGCGTAACCTAAGTACGTAAGTTACATATATAAAATAAATCAACGTTGACTTCTTGCCTCACACGGGGCACCAACATCGATCTCCCAGGTGAGAGTCTGGTGTTTTTGGACCCAGCCATCCACCCCGACCGCCTCCTTACGCGCCGTTTGTCGCTCTTTATACTTCCTGGTTCATGATTACGTGGATTACATACGAATTGATTTCTTGGGTTATATGCAAATTACAGTTCATTGCTTTTCGTAGGTATAGCTACGAACGGTGTATGAGTACAGCCTGAAATACTTTAAGGTGATCTGTCAGTTTACGTCAAATTGGAAGTAATCATTACAAATGAGTAGCTTTTTTTACAAGAACTGTAACAGTGATTTGTTGTTAATTTGGATAAGCACACTGATTTTCAAAGCTTGTGTCTGATGATAATGTATATTTTTATGTTTTTGACAATAAAGATACCCGTTTGGATAATAGTATACAACTTAAACAAAAATAAGTACATAAAGTCAAAGAAGCTGGGATAGGATTAGCCTAGCTTAGCTTAGCATAAAGAGGGAAACTGCTAGCCTGGCTCGGTCCAGAGTTAAAAAAAGTAATCCTACTAGCACCGTGAAAGCTAATTAACATGCTGTATGTCATTTTTTTGTTTGTTTCTTTTTTCATCCAAACTGATTTTGAACTTTAGACGGACCCAGGCTAGCTGTTTCCCCTGTTTACAGTTTTTTCGCTATGCTAGGCTTATTGCCTCCCAACTCCAACACCGTAGCCACTTAAATGGACTGTATGTAAGTGTTTACACGTAAATGTGTTTTGATCGTTTTTTTATTGCCAAAGTGCGAACAGGTTGTAACCTAACCTAAAAAATGAGACCGTCCGCAACTTTCTGGGTTTCTTTCCTCTATCAGCTGCTTTTAATTTGAAGAATGCAGGCTGTTTTTTCCGTTGCCAACTGTTACAAAGGGGCACTCAGACCTGTTGTACTACCTGGAAATAAATTTCAGCTTCACAATTAAACCTTTTCAAAGTGTTTAGAGGTTGAAAATGTGTCTCATCCACTGAATAAAAACAAGGTGTGTGTGTGGGAATCCCTAGAAAAACATTCAAGCAAATGCTGAGACACAAACACACAGTGTAACCAGGGTGTGAGTATGTCTACATATAAGTAGCCTGCAGGCAGAAAAAAACTCCCAGCTATGCTATGCTATAGACACCCTCCCCTCTCCTCCTCCTCCTCCTCCTCTCTAGTCAATCAGCTTTTCAGCAGCTCTTAAAGCAGCATGGTGAGGTTAAAATATCACCCTGACGCTCCTTCTTTTGTGATCTGATCCACCTCTTTCTCTTCCTCCTAAACACACAAGTCAGGCATGTACTTCTGCATGTGGGAGAGGAGACAGAGAGACAGAGGAGACGCGGGCGTTGGTGAGAGAACAACAGAGTTACCTACAGACCATTAGACTTTGATGGGAACCAGTAAAATACAGCCTGAAGCTGTGAATGGGACAGACAGAAAGGAGTGCATGTGGGGGGAAGAAAACTCTCATTCTCAGCTCAAGGACAAGCTACAAAGAGAGGGAACTCAATTATATGTGGATGGTCATACATGATCAATTACTTCACCTTATTTCAGACCGGTTACTCGAAATAACACAAAGATACATGTTATAAAAGACTTTAAAAAAAGTTTTGTTATGCAGAAACAAAATACGGAGGCCCAGAGGTGACAAATGTTACTAACAGGTTATCTGAGGAGTCAATAGCATAAAATAAGGTCCATAAAAATAAGAGGCATTATAAATAAAATTTCCCTTGTGCAATTAAACTGTTATAAGGCCATTGTAGGTAAAAAAAAAATAAAAAATAAATATGGAGCCAGGGGAGGGGGGTATTATTCCGCGAAAAAAACTCTGAATTTCCAAGATTAAAGTCGCAAATTTACAAGAAAAAAACTCTGAAAAAATGTGTTTTTTTTTGTCAAGGAACCACATCGCTTCACTTTGCAAGGTTGGATCAACCACATCAAGCCTCTGAGCGAGGTGAATGTCCTGAAAGATACATAGACAAACTTTGTGTTCTTTCATGAACATAAACAAATACTAATATAATATTTTTTTCACCCGGTGGCTCACATTACCGCAGTGTTTAACGGTGAAAGTGAAGCAATGTGGTTCCTTGACAAAAAAAATGTACAAAATTAAATCGTAAATTTGTTACTTTAATCTTAAACTTTTCTCTTGCAAATGTATGACTTTATAATGTCAGAGAATATCTGAGTTTTTTCTAAGGATATTACTTGACTTTCTACCTAGAATGGCCCTAATACACCATCATAGTTTTTTTTGTATTTAGGTGTATCTAATTTTTTTTTTGGTTTAAATTGCATTATTGTTCAGTTTTACATGACATACTTCATATTAGTTTTTTTGTATATCCATATATAAATCATATATAAATCAAAAGCATAACTTAGAATTAAATTGTAGACAAATAAAAGTCCTTCATATTTGTTCTTTTACCTCCAAACCATGAAGACAAATGATTGCAACTATTTTTTATTTCACATTAACACATTAAACACATTATTACTCTTTTATGGTTTGGTAAATAAATTAAAATACCAAATTTGTAATTTTTCTTGCTTCTGGGATGCATTAAATTATCTCTTTCACGTTTCCCCCACTCAACATTATTTCAAATTCAATGCAAAATCCCAAAGTTTAACTTAAACAAATACGCCAGGTTGAATTATGAAGACATTTAGAGCAATCAGATATTTCAGTTTGATGTCCCAGAATATGCATCTCAGTTTTCCTCATTCCTCATCTCCTATCCATCTTTTCTTTAATTCCATCTATGTTCACTACTTATGGGGAAATTTATGTAAACAATGTAAACAATGATTGCGGTGGGTGATTTTGGTAACTTGTATTCATGACTAAAGCAAGTGGGAGAGGAGAGACAAAAAGAGTTTTTTTTCTTAACGGTGGATCATCGTGTGTCGTGTGGAGAGAATCTGGTTCATGAAAAACTCATAGAGGGCAGATACACTGTAGAGTTTGCCCTCAGGTTGCAGCACAGAAGAAAAGAAAATGAAAAATGGGAGGAATTGAGATTTTAGACAATAAACTCAGAAACAAAAGCAGAAGGAAGTCTCTCTACTAAATCATAAAGGTGCTCCCTCCTGTCTGAAGTTAAGACACAAAATAATGAGAGAGAGGCGTCCCAGAATGCCTTTCTTTAGTGTCGGGGGTCCTGAGGCGATGCGTATATTTATGTGTATGTCACAGTGAGTCAACATGTGAAGAAGCAGCTCTTAAGATGAATCTCAACGGAAACTGCGGTTGTGGTTAACAATGATGAAAGTAAAGCACTGTAGGTGACATCGTTTAGGGCGATTTAATCAGTCGGTGCAGCTCCTTCCTGTGGATTCACTTTAAGGTGGTGAGACTGACGATGGTGGAGGAAGTTAAGGATTAAAGAACTAACGCAAAGAAAGTCCACCTTAAACAAACACTGCATTTTTTTGCCTGAACATCTGTCATCTTGGGTTTACAGCTCAACGAATAAGGCAAGTTGAGGGTTATGGGTTCGACTGGGGCCCCAAATACCGCAAATGGATTCCCTCATGATACTGAAAGCTTCATTACCTTGGATGATTTAGGCACACTCTTCTTCCTGTGCCTTATTTTGGATCAAATCTCTTCATTTTATATCATATTTTGGACAAAAACTGCTTTGTACATCTTAATCTTGTGTCTATTTCGGAGCAAAACTCGCTTTTAGGGCATCTTACTCTTCTTTTGTGAATATTGTGTTGGAAGGAAGAACTTCTTTGCATGTCTTATTTCAGGACAAAAACTCTCTTATACTTATGTCTATTTTGGAGCAATACTCTTCTTAAGGGCATCTTATTTTGAAACAAAAAAGCTTTGTGTGTGCCTATTGTGTTGGAAGGAAACATTTCTTTGCATGTCAAACTCTTCTTTGCACGACTAACTTTGGAGCAAAACTCTTCTTTAGGCATTTTATCTTGGAAAGAATCTGTTTTGCGTGACTTATTTTGGAATAAAACTCTTCTTTAGGCATTTTACTTTGGAATAAAACTCTTCTTTAGGTATATTATTTTGGAAAGAATCTGTTTTGCGTGACTTATTTTGGAATAAAACTCTTCTTTAGGTATATTATTTTGGAAAGAATCTGCTTTGGGTGATTTATTTGGGAGTAAAACTCTTCTTTAGGACATTTTATCCTGGAAAAATCTTCTTTGCATGACTTATTTGGAAATAAACGCCTCTTTAGGTATTTTATTTTGGAACGGATCGGCTTTGGGTGACTTATTTTGGGATAAAACTCTTCTTTAGGCTTTTTATTTGGGAATAAAACTCTTCTTTAGGCATTTTATTTTGGAAAGAATCGGCTTAGGGTGATTTATTTGGCGAATAAAACTCTATTTTAGGCATTTTATATTGGAATAAAACTCTTCTTTAGGTTTTTTTTTTAACTTGGAAAAGTTTTCTTTGCATGACTTATTTTGGAATAAAACTCTTCTTTAGGCATTTTATCTTGGAAAAATCAGCTTTGGGTGATTTATTTTGGAATAAAACTCTACTTTAGGCATTTTATCTTGGAAAAGTCTTCTTTGCATGACTTATTTTGGAATTAAACGCTTCTTTAGGCATTTTGTTTTGGAAGGAATCGGCTTTGGTGACTTATTTTGGGATAAAACTCTTCTTTAGGCATTTTATTTTGGAAAGAATCTGCTTTGAATGATTTAATTGGCATTTTATTTATTTATTTTTACGTCCAAATGAAACTCTATGCATGTCATATTTCAGAGCGAAACTGGTCTTTAGACATCAAGGAGACTGCAGACTGAAACTTCTGAATCTTATAACAAAACAAATGTTTATGTTAGAGCTGCTGGTTGTGCTGCACATCTCACAGGACTTACAGGAAAAAATGTAACTCAAAAGGCTCCTTCTAGTTGAAACAAAGTCAGAAATGACTCTGCAACAAAATACCTTTAATCCAAGTGATGCAAATGGGAAAGAAACACATGCACACCACAGTTTGCATGCTTATTTTAGCATGCTACAACAGAGCTGGAGTAACCCCAGCAGCCCCCGACACAGACAGGAGCGAAATGTCTCTGGTACCTGCAGGCTACACTGTGTTGACATACTTTGATTATTAAAAAAACATCAATCTGGATACCTCGACAACGGCTCGCCTGCAGTAATGTTCACAATAATAGGAATCACAGCAGAGCTTTGGACTTGGGGGCTGTTTTTTTTTTTCATCAGGAAAAGGTTGTGAGTTTTGGCATGTTGAAGCAAAATGAGGGTTTGACAATATCTACTCGTACAGGCAGACAAAAACGATGTATGCTTGCACGCAATGTGAACACAAAGACCGTGTAGGAATGTTAAGGTTAGTTTTGATAATCAGTATTTCCTTCCATCAAGTTGTGTAACTCCAAGTCACAGGTAAAGAAAAAGTTCCCACTGTACACTGACACAGATAAATACATGTGTTCAACAGAGTGATTTTCAGCCGTCAGGCCGTCCTTTATATGACCAGGATTTACCATCGTCCCCTTTTTGGTATCTAGGTGCGCTGCAATGCAAGCGGCATTCAAGTATTTCTTTCACATGTGTAATTGAACAGCCTCCATAATGACAGCATGGAGCCGGCGGAGGCCATATATCGCCCTAAACATCCCGCCACATACCGCGTCTCAGTCTGCAGTATCCATGTGAGGAGCACAGGCATCTGCTAAGGGATTTTAGGATACTTGGCAAAAGTCAGGAAGCATTTCATTGATTGCACTTGGATATCAAATGAGCTCCTTACACATGTGATGTGTGGAGTCAACTGGATGCATTAGCCAGGAGCTTGATATGCAATTACAACCCACCTTAAATTCTTACAAAATAGTACACAAGTCAAATATTTCCTGGAGCTGTAATTAGATGTTGTGAACAGATGAGTGAATGTTATGATTATAATTACAGACATTGGGTTTTACGATCGGGATTAATGTGGCTTTACTGATGAAAGATAAGATAAAGCAAAAGTAAATAAAATCATAAAAGTAATAACTGCCTTTATCATTACGGGTCCACAGTTCTGACGGTTATTAAAGATATGTTGAGTTAATTATTATTTATTATTATTATTTTCTTTTATTTGAAAATATAAATATATATACAATGATTTCACTCAAGTATTGTATTTCAGTACAATTACTTTTGATATCATGATTTTTCAAACAACACAAACTAAAATGTAATGTGCTGTTGTAGATTAAACTTCCCAAATATGGAGGATGGAACATGCCAAAATAAAAATGAATGAATAAATAAATGATTAAATGACTAAATAAAGAGATAAATAAATAAATACAAATAATATTAAAAATGAATGTAGGGATTAATTAATTGATAAAATGTGACAGAAATTTATATTTCTGATTTATTTACTTCTATATTTATTTACCTTTGTATTAATTCCCCTATCTACTCTTCTATTTAATTTCCCTTTTATTTATAATTTATTTATATTAACATTTAAAATTATTTATTTATTTTTGCATTTATTTTGTATTTTATTTTACATTTATTTTTAAATGTATTTATTCATTATTAAATTGTATGAAGTTATGTAATTATTTATTTCTGCATGATTTTTTATTTTATTTTATTTATTTTATGCATGATTTTTTTTATTTTTGCATTTATTTTGTATTTTATTTTAGATTTATTTTTAAATGTATTCATTCATTATTAAATTGTATTTTATTTGTATTTATGTATTCATTTATTTATGCATTATTTTTTACAGGCTTGTGTCCATTGTTAACTGTTTCAGATAACAGATTACTAATCCTAACACATACTACTACAGTCTCTGTGGCGCAATTGGTTAGCGCGTTCGGCTGTTAACCGAAAGGTTGGTGGTTCAAGCCCACCCAGGGACGAAGTGTTTTGTGTTTACACAATCAGGTAAGGTCATGTAAATGAGTAACTAGGTTTGTGTGATCAGACAACTCAAAGAAACAACTAGATTTAGGAAACAGCGTTAGCAGCATATGTTAGAAACACTGGTCTATATACTGACTGATGGCAGAAAACAATACCTGTTTGGAAATGTGTGTGCTTACTATCGCCTCTGTGTACTATCTGTAGTATATTTACAACCATCATTACTGCATGTGTGTGTGGGCTACCAGTCATTAACATTCTCATGAAATCGTCTCCCACAAATACCGCTCTGTCGCACCGACTGATCTGGAATGTAAGACGAGCAGGAGGAGGATGTTACCAGACCGACCTGGCAACAAGACAGGTTGTCCCGGCAACCAGACAAACAACACATATCTGACATGACAACGGGGCACACTTGACTGGGCAATCTGTTTTTACCATGCTGATACATGCTCTTTTGGGACAATCCCATCTGATTTTGGCTGTCACATATTTTATTTAAGCTGCTTATTAAAGGTTAGAAGTGAGTTTGGGATGTGAGAATGTGGATCAGATCACGAGGGATTCAAAAAAAGAGCCGAGATGCAGTTAAAGGCCGGTCCAAATAATACCATAAATGTATTTATTAAAACCTGAGGAGTAGCTTACAGTAAGTTTTCAGCATTATGTCACTTGTTTAATGTCACATTTCCTTTGAGATTACTAAAATTTGCCACATTTTCACCAATCAAACTGGCTAAATATCTGTGCTAAATCATTCTTATTCCTGTAATCTAAATCCAGAATATGGAGCTACAATGTTTAATCGATTTGTTGTCAACTATTAAATTAATCGCCAACTATTTTGATGGTCAAATAATCATTTTGAATAATTTTTTAAGAAAAAGAAGCCAAAATTCTCTGATTCCAGCTTCTTAAATGTGAATATTTTCTGGTTTCTCTCCTCCTCTATGACAGTAAACTGAATATCTTTGAGTTCTGGACAAAACAAGACATTTGAGGATGTCATCTTGGGCTTTGGGAAACACTGATCGATATTTTTACTATTTTCTGACATTTTATAGACAAAACAACTGATCGATTAATCGAAAAAACATTCGACAGACAATGAAAATAATCGTTAGCAGCAGCCTTAATCCAGAAGACTTTGTAAAACATCAAATGAAAAAACAAGCCTGAGCCATTACAGTCTGAAACTATGCCAGAGTATTGAAAAGTAATTGCACTGTAATCCGTATGTATCCCAGGAAAATCAATTCGTATGTAGTCCATGTAATTGTGAAACAGGAGGTATAAAGAGCGATAAACACCAGAGAGGAGGTTGGGGTGGATGGGTGGGTCAAAAAACACCAAACTTTCAGCCAGGAGACCGCTGTTGGTGCCCCGTGTGAAGCCAGAAGTCAAAGTTGGTTTGTTTGTCACGTAACTTCCGTACTTACAGATAGGGTCGACGATGTTGGAAAGCTACCATAATTTGAAGGTAGCATCGCCTCAGGAGCTCCGTCTAAACCCCCCCCCTCCCCTCGGGGCTCCTTCCAAGGCAACGCCCCCCCACACATGCACGAGCACCGCCGCATCGTAACTACTTCACAGCCACAGAGCGGAGAGAGGAGAGAGGACCTCAACTCAACAACGCTACCTCATGACAAGTAACCTGTGCAGTGCTACTGCAGGACTGAGTTTTCTCTTCCATTCTCCAGTAAACGTGCGGCGGCGACGCGCTTTGAGTTCAGGCTGGTGCACGCCAAGGGTAGAGAACGAGCAGGGAGGCAGAGAGGCATCTGATTGGTTCTTTACAAGCGGACCTCGAGGCAGTGATTGGTAGACGTTTTTACAGGATTACATCAGCTAGACATGACAGATCTTTTCCGGTCTTTTTTCAGAGCTCATCAGTAATGGATCGCTGTCAGGGTGTAAAGACCATTTCAACCAATATAACAAATAGTGTAGACTGGATAAAATCGTCAACCCTGCCTTTAAGTTACACCACTTCCGATGCTGCATAACTTAACCATGATCTAAACCTAACTAAGAAGTTTTGTTGCCAAACTAACCAAGTCGATCTTTTCCTAAGGGGTTTTGTTTGCTAAACCTAACTAAGAAGTTTCCTGTGAAGTCCTGTGAATACGGAAGTTTATTTTGATAAGACTGGAGAGAACATTGACGCTGTACATTCGTAGGAAAACACACCAAAAATGAGGAATAACTTTTCGTAAAATATCAAGAGCTGCTGTATGAGGATACGTTGAATAATCACACAGTGCCAAGTCTCCAGCTAGAAGTGTCCCTCAGCTGTTTTTTGATAATGCGTCTTAGATCAAGATGCTGCACTCTTACAAGGAATCTCTCTGATATCTGATTTACTATGACTCCCAATCTTCCACATCCCTTCCAGAGAAATGTTTACAGGGACTTCTGTGTAAAGATGGTGATGTTTATCCAACAGAAATACTCAATGCATGTCACTACAGCATACAGTAAGAGCAATTAATGCATAAATGCTGGGTTAGGACAGATTCGGACAAAAAGAAACATGTAACGGTGTGAAATGTGACTGAACTATTTCATAAGCTCCTCTTAACTTTGACTGATGATATCTTAAATTTGTTGAGTCTGGAATGAAGCTCAGCCAAGATGAAGTCACACAAAGCACCTGTTAAGCAGTGTGGGAAAGTACTGAAGAAATGTGGAGTGAACACGGACAACGTCCAGCTGTAGTAGCCATCAGTTTTAAATACCCTCTACATGACGAAGGCCTTTTCCCTGCCTCAATACTAGCAGCATTTTTATCGACAAAAGACCTTGTGGTTTTGTCACAAATGGCACCAACATGGAAAAGCTGCAGCAAAATACATCTTAACTATGCAAGAAAAGAGATATAACTGAGGGGAATCACTGTTTTGCCATATTTTGGTCTATAATCTCGGCTCCATTTTTCAATGGAAAAACTTGCATGGCCATTTTCAAAGGACCTCATGATATGTGAATGAAAACTCTGAGATGAACAGAGTGAAAACTGTATCTTATTTGATAAAAAAGATGTTGACAAACTGCATAATTTGCCGTATTAAATCTCAATATTTCGCAATATATCTTATCACAATACTCAGCATATCGCAAAATGTTTAGAATCGCGATAAGATCGTATCCTGACTTAAATACTGTGATAATATTGTATTGAGGGGCCTCTGGTGATTCCCACCCCTAGTGTTTTGCAATCTAGCCTCCATGTCACAGAGGATACAATGCGCAAAGATGACGATGAAGCTAGGCTAACTGTTAGCCCTTAGCATCTATTTCAGACTTCTGAATTGCTGCCCACATCTGTAATGTTTTCAGCAATTCAAACAGGTCTTGAGTCGTGCTTATAGATGGCTGATTGGGAAAAACAACCAAACTAATCATTTGCAGGCAGGATGAAGAATTACATACATACGTTAGGCTACATAGCTACATAGCTAGCTAGCTAAACGGCAACATTCATGAAAAATAGCAACTGGCAACAAGCATGGATGACGTGAATGCGACTGTATATGTTGTCAACTTAACAGTAAAGAAATAACAATTATCAGTTTGGAGTAATAGCAACATGCTGACATGAGCTTCTACAGTCTCTGTGGCGCAATTGGTTAGCGCGTTCGGCTGTTAACCGAAAGGTTGGTGGTTCAAGCCCACCCAGGGACGAAGTGTTTTATGTTTAAATAACTTGGTAAGGTCAGGTAAATAAGTAACCTGGTTAGTGTGATCAGGGCTAAAGGTTAGAGAGACCAACTGATAAACTAGATTTAGGAAACATCCTAGAAACCCTGGTCCATATACATCGCTTCTAAGAATCAGTTTCCAAATAAGGAAATAAACTGATAAATACAATAAAGAAAGTGGCGTTTAGTAGCATTATGGTTCTAAATTCAGGGAATCCAAGACAGGAAACAGACCAAAATCACAGGTCTACATAAATTAGTTTTCCAAATACCAAAAAATAAACATATTAAACAATTCAGGAAGCTGTGTTAGCAGCATTATAACACTAATACACTGAAAATAAGCCAGTTCAGTCTCTCTCTGAATTATTTTTAAATGGTGCATTTTTTGTATTAATCAAATAAACAAGACGGTGACGACAAGCTAACAAGGTGCTGTCACAGTCAAAATCACGGACACGGACGGACCAGAGGCCAAACGATTCCTCTCCAGATGTTCCCTCCTCTAATGAGGTCAAAGGTGAGAAGGAGTAAAGATGCCACGTAAAAAAAAGGACGGAGACAAATGGACGATGGGAACCAGGAAGTGTAGGACAGCTCCAAACCAGGTGTGCAGGCCGGGACCCTTCAGGTCCTACACTGTGTTTAAAATGACTGATGTAAAGGGTTGAACTACGAGCGCCCAGACACATTTGTCTTCCCGCTGTTTCATCAACTATTGTGTCTCTCAGCCCGGCATTAGCATGTCTGTACAGTCACACAAGTTTACAACAAAACAATAAAAAACCTCAATAAACTAGCAAGACGTAGTTGAGAATGAACGGAGGTGTCTCGCTGTAAATTACGACTTTGGAAACGACACAACACTGTCAAATTAAAATGTGATTAATATCCTGTTAAATGGCTCTAATGTACAGAACGGTGTCATATAGAGAAGCAGCCATTCATGCCCTGAACTCAATCTCTATAAAGTTCTCATCACCGCACCTGCTGCTGTGACATACATTCCTCTATCTCGCATGTCTTTTCTGTCTCCTCGTGAGTTACATGACAGGACAAGAGACGTACATAGCTGTCCCTCACCACAGAGCATCTAGACCCGAACACACAGCTGCTTCTACTGACCCACTTTCTTTCCTTCCTTCACTCTGTGCATCTTTTGCTTTCATTCTGTCTCTAAAGACCTTTCCACCCTGGGAGCGTGACGAATAAACGACACAGAATACTCTGTGAATATTATATGACTAGGGCTTTTATTGTGAAAGGGAAGAACAGAAGGAGTGGATCTGATCTGTGCTGCTTTTGTTAAGGGTGAAAGGAGTAATAAAGTTTGCCGTCCTGGTTCAGACTACGGAGCCTCTGTGTTGTTGTTTCATAAATATAGACGCAACTCAACCCGCTCCTGTGCCTTTATTCTCAGAAATTCGGTCGCTTTTTCGCCGCATAATATTCACGTTCTGAGTGAAAGTATTCATTACATTCATAACAGTTAGAAAAATATATACTGACGTGCGACTTAATCGCACAGAAAAAAAATCCGCCCCTGGCCTTAAAAGTCCTTGAAAGTTTGTAGGAAAATAATTAAAGTCGTGAAAAAGTTTTGCAAAGGAAAAGCTGGTCTTTGTCAGAAATCAGTCAGTACTCACTATATAGCGGATTATATGAGTTCACCAGTTTGTAGTACTGTCCAAGAGTATAGTGAGAATTACCCTATATAGGGGACTCAAAGTATCCCACATAGTGGACAACGATGGTCACTAATTGGGCACTATCATGCATCGTGCTGAAGGAAAAATGGCAGATGGACTAAAGGAACTGGAGCAGCGCGACTGAGACGAATCCATGAGCGAAAAAAAATAAATAGTTTATTTAAATTAGTATTTAATGTGAGCAAAGCAGCACATCACAACAGAAACGGCCACAAAGTACTAATTTGGGAAAATACGCTTATTTCCCCCACATTCCCAACGGCCGTTAATTCTTACCTTTCACAATAAAATCCCTTGACATATATGCTGCATCCCTGCTTACCAGGGGAACTAAAATTCACTCAGAGCATTTCGATAAGAGACAACTCAACAAAACAGCTTGTAATATGTATTTATCACACACAAAAATACATGTCAGTATTTATTATGGATGGTCTACCAGCAGACGTTGATCTGGCGTGTTTTAATTGTGGGACGTAATTAACGGCGCCGAAAAAATGACCTGAGTAGTGTCTGTTTTTCCTTTTGCTGATGAGCTCAGTGTAGTCCTCTATATAAACCTCCCTGGATTGTGAGTAGTGAATGAGTGAGTGATTTCGGACACAGCCCAAGTCTTAAAAGTTCTTCATTTCTTTGGCTCTTGATGGATATTTATAGATGTTTGCCAGTTTCAAGTCCTTCTCTTGTACTGAACAAAACCTTGAAAGGTCCTGAAATCTGAATTACCTTTTGTCGGCCCATTCTTGATCCTCACCCCAATGTCATGATATTAACACTACTCGGATACTTCTGCAAAAGACCAAATTGACAGCTGCTACCAATTTGTTTTAAACTTTTGGATTAACTGATCAATCATTTTACCAAAGTAACGTCCTTAAAATGCTAATTTTGTTCAACCAACAGTCATAAAATTACGAATGTCCTCGGCCAAAGAAATTCTCAGTCGACCAATTGATGAGTTGATTTAATCGACAGATCTATGAAACTGAGTTTCTCTGCAAAGAATCTCACTAAAGCACCACTTAAAATCTGGTGTTTACCAGAGATGTGCTCAGACGTTTCTTGGAAATAAGTCATTCAGCATGAAAAAAGCATAAAAAACAACTAATCGACTAAAGAAATCTTCGTCCACTGAGACCAAAACCACCGATAAGTGAGGGGGCAGCCCCAAGAGAATTCAATTTACAAAGACTTGAAATGAAAAGATCTTCAAGTTTGAGAAGAATTGATCACAAAATGTTTGTCAAAATTAAATTTCAGTCTGTTAAATGGCTAAAGGAAGTATACAGTATATATATATATATATATATATATATATATATATATATACAGTATATATACCGACTGTAATACTTTAAAGAAATAAATCAATTTGTGTTGTTAAACAGTCAATCACACCTTAAACTAAATTGTTTAAAAGACTGACTGACATGTGATGGATAAAAAACTCCAGCTATCAAAGTCAAAATTCATCACAATACAACCCTCCTCTGTCTTCATTTCCCTCCTCCTCCTCCTCCTCCTCCTCTTCCTCCCTCACCTTTCATCCCCTCCTCTGACTCCCTGACCCTGAAACAGAGGGAGGACCTCCGGAGGGAGGGAGGGCAGGAGGACGGAGACACGGGAGGAATGAAAGCAGGGAGAAGTGGAGTGGATCAGAGTGGAGCGCGGAGGTCAGGAATGTGGTGTTGTCGGATGCAGGGGGGGGGGTCAGGATCACTGGGCTTAATGGTCTGCAGAGACCTCATATAGGAACTTTTCAACATCTGGGAATTTGAGGAATTCAAAGGGACAGTGAAGGAGGCTCTGTTGTTGTAGTTATCAGGAGGAGGGCTTGGTTGGGAGATCTAAGAATTCCTGGGATGCTGCTTTTTGACGGCTCATTTGGTGAAGTGAGGACTACCGAACCCAAGTCAATGTGATGAATAATTAAATCAACAGAAATCAACAGAAATCATGATTTTACGTTACTTAGTTCCGAAGCACTCGTTGCATCGCTCATCTAAAAATCAATGAAACATTAAGGCCAGCCAAAATATATGTTTTTATCTTGTGTGCACAAAATCATAAACAAGTTATTATTATATTAAAAAACATCTTTCTGTTAGTGCCGTCAACGTTAACGTGATAATAACGCAAATTATTTTTAAACTAGGAGTGTAAGAAAATATCGATAAACATGAGTATCGCGATTTTATGTTTTACGATACTGTATTGATTCTCCAAAACACTGTATTGATTTTGAATTAACCTCTTAAAAATGTGACGGCCACCGCTGTCATACTGACTTGTCGCGAAGGACGCTAAATAACGCTCCAAATTATGCTAAATTTTGCCGAAGAAAAACTGGCATGGCCATTTTCAAAGGGGTCCCTTGACCTCTGACCTCCAGATATGTGAATATAAATGGGTTCTATGGGTACCCACGAGTCTCCCCTTTACAGACATGCCCACTTTATGCTAATCACTTGCAGTTTCTTGCCTGCTGTAAAAATGTGTTATTTGTTGCCTATTCTAAAATGGTGTATTTCTGGTGTGTTCTTTACACTATGATTATGAAATTTTAAAAATCGCAATATACATCCCTTGCTTACAGTATCACAATATATCGCAATATATTGTATCATGATACAGATCGTACCGCCAGATTCTTGCCAACACACAACCCTATTTTAAACGCCACTAATTTCTTTAACGCATTAACGCAACTTGCGATTTTTACGATTGTAGCGGCTCAGATTTAAAGCTAGAGTGAAGATTCTGGTATCACATGAAACTATAAAACCTGATGAATCCATCGGTACCAACCATCATACCAGCTTGTCGTGAAGGAGGTTAAATAACGCTCCAGACTTACGCTAAATTTTGGCGAGGAAAAACTGTCACATGTTCTCTCAACATGCACTTTACAAGAAATACAGACACATGCACAAAGTTACCACAAATATTTTGAGGACATATGCAAACTTTCATAATGCAGCATGTAGCAATCATCACAGATTCTGCTTTTAGTTGCATGTTTCTCCCATAGACTGTATATAAAGATGGACGGCAGGAATTAACATGAACAACAACTTTGACTGTCAACTTAACTACTGTCAATCAGTCCATCCTTCTCAGTGTCTCTATAAACACCTCTATATTTACACTCTCTCACTCCAACATCTGCTGAAATGATCTGAATTACCTGGAGCAGGTGATGTGAGAGCACAATGATCAGATCAGTTTAGTGTGTTTAGTGTCAAACTCAACATAAACAAAATAAAACTCATCTTTGTTAGTCTTTCCACTGAACATACCAGCACCATGGGACCCTTTCACAGACCAATACTTTAGATTTGTTACCAGAAGCCAACAACAACAACATACTGTAAGGAGAGTCGGTCATATCCTGTCTGCATGTTCACCTGCACATTTCTTTACACAGGTGTATCTGTGTGTTTGTTTTAGCCTTAAACCTATAAAAGAGGGACTTTAGGATGCATACAGTGAATTTCCTGTCTGTGAGTGTGTTTCATGTGTCGTCCTATCAAAGTAGGAATGTGATGCATCTGTCTTTAAAATTTCCTGTCAGTCCAAACCCATTATGTGGATGTTTACTTGTAGCTTTGGTGCATATGGGCATCGTTCCATGACGCCTTACACATGCCAGACCTGGGGTCAGCCGGCATCTGCAAATACCTTCTTTTTTTTTTTAAGGTTTGTTTTATCTTACGCTGGCGCCACAGAAATAATCACATTGACAAGTCAGCGTTCTCTTGGGTGATTGACAACTCAACATACAGTATCTGAATCACCCTGACGCACCTAGCCGTGACCATCTGGATCTCCAGGCAGGTTAAAACAAATTACAGATAGTGTTCGGCACCGACATCTCAGTGTACTTAATCTCTAAGCATGGCTGAGGGAGGGTTGCATGGACCTGCCTACATTCTGTTCTGTTATCTTTTCCTACTTTTAACCTTCAACGTCGCTCCATTTCCATTTCATTTAAGCAGTGTCTCACTATCTGCATGTTCACTCAACATGCATTGAACAAGAAATACAGACACGTGCACAAAGTTACCACAAATGTTTTGAGGACGTGCAAACTTTCGTAAATCTGCTTTTATTTGCATGTTTCTCCCACAGGCTGTGTATAAAGATGGACGACGTGACAGCTCCCCAAAAGTGAAGCCAAAACATCGGGATCGCCCCCTGGTGGCCGGCTGCAGTATAGCTCATAAGTCCCGCCTCCTCCATGTTAGTGGGTGGGACATGGGCCAAACTAAAGAAGTCAAAGTCAAATCCATTTTTCAAAAAGATTGTTTCTGTCATTTTAGGTAGTTCTTGTCACACTGATGTTTGTTCAAGTGCTCATTTTTCTGATAAGTTTGGTTTTACTTCGTTATTTGATGTTATTAAAAAGGGGGTGAAACGTCTTGATTGACAGCTGTGATTGACAGCTGCTCTGAGGGAAGTAGTTGCGGAGAGGAGATGTAACTTTAACTTTCCATAACCGTCACCAGTCTGTGTTATAGAACAATGTGATCATAAATGTATTTATAGAGATATTATGTTAGTTGTTGTGTCTTTCTAGCCAAACAGCTACTGTGGTGCTAACGTAGCAGCTAGGTGCGGCCGTGCTTGGCTCATGATTGGCTCGGGCGGGTGTGTGGGCGGGACCTTGATCACCACCGATCACTACTGCACAGACTCCGGCTACAAATGACGTCAAAATCTCAAGATGGCAGCTCCCGTATCCAGGATATTTTGGCTTCACTGTTGTACAGTAGGAGGAAGTGGAGACACGTCGTCCATCTTTATACTGTATACGGTCTATGGTTCCTCCGCATGCTTTGCCTTGACGAAAACTTCATGCATGTTGAGGAGGTCAACCCCGATCGGCATTGATCAAGCAAATGTGTCGTCACATGACAAGAAGGACTAGTACAACAAAAAGCAGATTAATAATCACCATCTTACCACCACATCTGCAACGACAACGACTTCAGATCTACTATGCACTGTCACTTCTAGTTATTTATTTATGTATTTATACTAGGTAGAATTACTGGAGAGTCATGGGTTTTTATATATAGTTCTTTTAATAACTGATTGCTTTTACACTGCTTTTATTCTGCTGCACTTTTTCACTTTGTTGGCTGTGTTATGTTCTACGTTATGTGAGTCTGTGACTTTGTTTTGTACGTCTGTGTTTGCACCCTGGTCCGCAAGCAGCGACATTTCGTTTTAGCCGTGTACTTTGTGTGTGGAAAAAAATGACAATAAAGTTGAACTTGACTTGACTTGACTTGGTATTTTAACAAACTACAACCAGTGCATGTGGGATGTAAAGATGCCATTAAGATAGAACTGTAATGAGGCGTATGAAAGGAAAAAGTAGACCAGAGGACGTTGCAACATGTTGGATGCAATGATTATGAAAGAATCAAGGAGCTCAACACAACGGACTCACTGAAGCAAACATAAATTCAACTTGTGCTTGAAACCTTTACATGCATGCACCTATCTGCATGAAATCAAACTATTCAAAACTCTGCTTCATTGAAATTGCCACCGAATTCTAAAAATTATACAATGTCGTGCATTTTTGAAAATTAACAATACATCTTAAACATTTTTCAAATATGTTTTTTCACTAGTCAGCTCCACTTTAGTGCAACAATGTGAAAGACTTCATAAACAGGACCTTGCTCTGTAGTAACTTCAACAGGAATTAACATGAACAACAACTTTGACTGTCAACTCAACTACTGTCAATCAGTCCAGCCTTCTCAGTCTCTCTAAATACCTCTATAATTACGCTCTCTCGCTCCAACATCTGCTGAAATTATCTTAATTACCTGGAGGAGGTGATGTGAGAGCACAATGATCAGATCAGTTTAGTGTTTTTGGATGACGGGTGTTTAAAACGTCAGTACATATAGGGGAGAGAGGGATGGAGGTCGAAAAAGGACACAGAAAGGAGAAGTAAGGTGAGGTGAGGAGGAAGGAAAGAGGGGAGAATAAGATGGAAATCCATAGCCATATATACGTAGACGTCACATTTGACGCTTCAGCCCGTTGCAGCGATACGTCAACGTGGGCGCCATATTGGACCAGGCAAGACTGGCCTGTAACCCTATACAAGTGAACGGGGGAGCTGCTGTTTTTCTGGATAAAAAGCACTATAACGTCTACATTTCTGTTCAGTTTTAAACACAATATCATGTTCGATATGAACATCAATACGCTAACAATAACTTATATCGATTAGCTAACAATAAGGAACGTTAGCTAGCTCTTATCTGATGTTACGGAAGCAAACGTTTTGTAAAGTTGTAACGTTAACTTGAACAGTTGATAATGTGAAAAATGCGATATGATAGTACTAGTTTTTAATATTTACCTAATAATTGATTGAATCATATTGAAGGACAGACCGCTGATCCATGAACAGGAAAAAGTGACATTAATGTATTTAACAGTTTTTCACCAAAATCTTTAGGAAAGAAAAAAAAAATTAACTTAATGTTACTCCTCGTAGATCATAAACGTTTGAATATAATAAGAACTCGTTGAAATCGGTTGAGAAATGTAGACGTTTTAGTGCTTTTTATCCAGAAAAACATCAGCTCCCCCGTTCACTTGTATAGGGTTACAGGCCAGTCTGGCCCGGTCCAATATGGCGCCCACTTTGACGTACGCTCCAGGAGTCAATGATGCGTCTACGTATATACGTCTATGTGGAAACCTACTGTAGTATATGTGTGGACCCGGGTGGCTAATTTTCCCCCCTTTTCCGGCGCGACGCTATGTGACGCGCGTTAAAATGAATATATAATAAATAAAATCAATCATCAAACAAAAGCCACCAGACTTCCAGTAAGACAACAGTGATTTTACCTGGCTGATCATAGAAACACACTTTATACAAACTCGACAGAAACAAAATAAAACTCATCAAAACCGTCTTTGTTAGTCTTTCCACTGTTCTAACAATCTCCAACTCTGGCTTTGTATAAATAAACCTTTAATTCACAGAGTTAGATGTGAAAAGAAACAGCCGTTATATGATCTCCCCAAAGCCACCGGACTCCATTGAAAGAAACAGTAATTTTACCTTGTTGATTGTCATAAAAAAAACTTCATTCAAACAAAAATAAAACTCATTAAATCTGTCTTTCCACTGATCCAACAATCACTACCTTTGGTTTGAGAGTTTGAAAGAGAAGCTGAATAAGTAACAGATATAAAAAAAGAAATAACCGCCGTAACATTTTCACTGTTCACTAACCCTGTTTCTATTCGTCTACTGACAATGAGAAAGGAGTTGATCGCCTATTTTTAGTGAGTTTTCCCGTGTTTTAAAAACCTGCATATACGCTCATATTTTGGAGGAAAAGAGGTATAACAGCGCAGCAACAACAAGCACGTACTCAATGTATTGAGGAAGTGGATCGGATGATTGATCACGGAGGCAAAGATGTTACCAGCTGAAACACTGTCTCATCTATTCATTTTGAAAGAGCAACGGCAAACGGTGTAACTTCATTACTCAGCAACTTTATCACTCAGGCACAGATTTTGGCGTTGATAGGGCTGGCGCACGCTTTACTGTGGTCCAGCCAAAAGACAAGAGATGAGGATGGCAGATTGTTGGATACCTTGGTAGGATAGAGGAAAAGGATGGGACGAGTTGGAGAGGAAAAGACGAGAACATGTGATGAAATTATGGAATTAATATGAACAACAGTTTTGACTGTCAACTCAACTACTGTCAATCAGTCAAGTGTGTCTCACTCACACTCACACACAGTCTCTATAAATACCTCTATAATTACACTCTCTCACTCCAACATCTGTTGAAATGATCTGAATTACCTGGAGCAGGTGATGGGTGATGTACAGGTCTGTGCACACAAACACACCGAGAGCATGTTGATCTGATCAGTTTAGTGTTTTTTGGATGTTTAACACGACGGTACATCTGCTCGGCCTGCAGGCCTCAGATTCAGGGAGGCAGAAAGATACAGAGAGGAGAAGTGAGGAGAGGTGAGGAGGAAGGAAAGAGAGGAGGAAGAAGTAGGGAGGATGGAAGATTGTTGGATGGAGATGTCCAACAATCTTCCATCCTCATCCCTCAAAAGGATGGTATGAGTTGGAGAGCAGATGAGAGAGTGGAAAAGAATATAATAGAATACCAGAATATATTACAAATAGCACTGCACCATCTGACATTAATAAGTTGGTGGTAAGGTGACGTCTTTAAATTGCTTGTTTTATCCGATTTTGCATAAATGACTGATTGATTAATTAATCTCTTGTTGATCGAACACAGCTGACCAAAAACATCGACATTAAAATAATTCTGGACAAACACCTGTAAATTTACACTAATGCCAGGATCAGACTACAGGATGTTTGTGACGGTTACCATGGTCACTGTTTCAGATTAGACCATGGAGAATCATAAATTCTTGTTGTGACTTGGCCGCGACACACGACAGACTGCACGTCGGTCCCCTGTTCCGACAACACACACTCTCCCATCACCGCCGTCTTAATATACGGGCTTACCGGGGCTCAAACCCCCGGGCCCGACCATATAATTCACAGGGAGAAGCGAAAGCGGGCGCTCAACAGGATGTTTTTTACTCCGACACAACCTAGACTGAATATCCTACTGAGAGGTCCGGCAGCAGTTGAAGGTCCGATGACATCATTCTGCATAATAAGTAGCCATGTGCTTCTGTTTACAGCTGTGTGCGTCTGTGCTCAGCCGGTCAGATTCACGGCCGTGAGGGAACATGTCGTGGAAAGCAAAAAAAAAAAAAAAAAATCTAACATGCTGCTAGACTTCCTGTCTGGACGTCGTGAGGCGTCCCAGACGCGGCGTCGGTTCTCGTGTAATATGACACACTACACCAGATAAAACCATCGATTGTCGCACACGACATTCATTTATCGTTCCCGATCCGAGTCGACACCCTACGACGGCCGTGTCCGGCTGTAATCGGGCTGATATCGTGTAGTCTGAACCGGGCATTAGTCAAACATGCTCCCTTTCTCTCACCTCACTTTCTCTGATGAGAAATCGTTCCTCTCCCTCCTCCCCCTAAACTTGTTCCTCACTTTAAATTTGACCCTTTCATCCTCCATCTGCCCTCCGAATGAGCCTCGACACAGACCGATGGAGAGAGAGAGAGAGAGAGAGAGAGAGAGACAGCAGGAGAGAGGGGGTGGAGAGAGAGAGAGAGAGAGAGAGAGAGAGAGAGAGAGAGAGAGAGAGAGAGAGACATCAGGAGAGAGGGGGAGGAGAGAGAGAGAGAGAGAGAGAGAGAGAGAGAGAGAGAGACAGCAGGAGAGAGGGGGAGGAGAGAGAGAGAGAGAGAGAGAGAGAAGAAAGAGGGAGGCCAGCCGATCAGGATCGCCCCGGTAATTTACGACTTTTCATAGTGATGCAAAAAAGTCAATAAATTGAGTTGATGTGAGGCTGTTGACCCACTCGCCCATTAACACGCGCACGCTCACACACACACACACACACACAAATTTGCAGCCTTTTTGAAGACTAATGAACAGTTAGTGAGCACGCTGAGGTCAGCTGTGTGTGTGAATCAGTCCGTGACCTTTAGCAGATAAAGACACTGAACAGCCTTCGACTCAACACTGACAGATATATGACCGTCTCTTTACGTCTTCTTTTGTCTCCGCGCCCACAATAACTCCCGTCCGTCCTTCTGTCACTCTTTCTATTCTCTGTCTCTCCCGTCGGCTCAGTCTATTTCCTTCTCTCTCTCTCTTCTCATTTCTTCTTCTATCGCTACTCTTCCTGCTCTAATCCACGTCGACGGGACGCCGATGATAGAAATGTTTAATGTTTATGTGTGAAACAGAGAGAGGGAGACACACAATGCGAGGTCAGCTGAGGGTGACCTTTGACCCCATGTGGGCAGCTGTGCTCCGGACATAGAAATAGGGTCGCGTCTAGAAGGTAACCCACAAATTGCAAAACTCTCGTGAGATGGTTCAGGTTAGTCATTGGCCTTGAATAGTTCATTAGTGGGCTACTTTCTAGACATGACTGTGAAAGATATTCAGCATCTCTCTCTGCATCTCTTCCTACAAATATTTCTTCCTTAACATCTCAAATAAAACCATTTACTAGGGCCGTCCTCGATCAAACACATTCTTAGTCGAATAACACTCGTACAACTTTGGCGACTAGTCGATTTAATCGACAGATCTGTGAAACTGAGTTTCTCCACAAAGAATCACACAAAAGCTCCACTTTAAATCTGGTGTTGACCAGAGATGTGCTCAGAAGTTTATCAGAAATAAGTCATTCAGCATGAAAAAAGGATAAAATATGACTAATGGACTAAAGAAATCTAAGTCCACTGAGACCAAAAACACCAATTAGTCGATAATCGATTTACATGTTTTGACTTCACATGAAGGATTCGTTGCTCCTTTTTGTGTCGGTGAATTACAATTTTTGGTCTCAAAAATCTTTCAAAAATAACCTTAAAATGCATCATATTTAAAAAGCAGGCGGACATCTCGGCTTTCCACCCGACACGGATATGGCTGCTGGGTATTAAACCTCAAGCCTTTTTTTTACTACCGGCCCAAATGTGTCTGTGACAACTAGGACATCAAATGTTTTCTACTGGATTAGTTTCTGATTTAAATAAGAATTTCAGATTTGATTTACTTTGTATGGCTCCTTGTTTTGAGACGACATTTAACTGGAGAAAAAAAGTCTAAATTCTCTGATTCCAGCTTCTTAAATGTGAATATTTTCTGGTTTCTTTCCTCCTTTATGACAGTAAACTGAATATCTTTGAGTTGTGGACAAAACAAGACATTTGAGGACGTCATCTTGGACTTTGAGAAACACTGATCAACATTATCTGACATTTATAAACCAAACAACTAATCGAGAAAATAATCGACAATGAAAATAATCGTTAGTTGCAGCCCTACATTTAACATTTCAGTTTGGCTTCTTTTGTTAAATGAAAATCATTTTTGCAGAAAAATAAGTTAAAATTTCTCAAAACAAGGTAAAAGTATTCTGCTTTTGGCACCAGGTTTCATGTTGGTACTACAGTTATATCAAAAACACTGGTATGAGAGCTGTTACAAGGCCTTTAATTAACGGATAAACTGAATTAATGGATGTATGTGTGTGTCTGATGTTTATCATTTAACCAGCAAAGTGTGCAGAGCCCTTTAAGTGACGTTGTACTATGAACAAAGTTGGTTCAATAGGAAGTAAAAATTCAAGTTTTATAAACTATTTCAACCTTGTCTCCCATAATATTACGTTCCCATACAACTAAACTACATAACCAAAACACTTATTGAGGGGAAGGCGTTTTGTCTCGCTGTTTTAAACACGTGGTTAACGTTGTAAATTGAAACAAAACAAAATGAAAATGCTGCAAAACTACTGGATTAGGTTTGGTAAAAAAACATCATGGTTTGGCTTAAAATGACTTAAAAACAAAAAGCAAATACGTCACTCTCCGCGGCCATACGCTTCCTTCCAAACATTATTGAGAATGCAGTTTCATTGTATGGGAACGACAAAAATTGCAAATATTTACATGTTATATAAACTATGCAGAAACATATTGATTTTGATATATGAATGCTTGACACAGCAGACTGGTGTGTAAAAGCAGCAGAGAATCAGCTCCTAACAGAGCAGCAGAATTAAACCCTGTTAACCCCCCCCCGACCGCGGCAGCAGGCCTTTTGAATGGTAATGCTATTCTCTGGGTAGCTACGGTAAAAACAGCAGATCACAATGCTCTGCTCATCTCCTCCAGCTCAGTCCTCCCTACAGGGGGTCTCACTCAGGGACACCACAAAGGGATGGACGGGTTTCTAGCGTTAGGAGGAGCCGCATGTCGACACACAACGAGTGAGATGGATTGTAACCTGTTGCAGGTTTTTACTGGACCAGAGGCCACACACACACACACACACACACACACACATACACACATTGTCTTTCACACACACACCCTTTGAGGTTTTGAACAGTCCCCAGACACCACTTTGCTCCATGTGAGGGGCTTAAGGGGCCCCTGGGGACCGGTTAAAACCTGGTGACTTTGTAGGTCAGAGACCTGCTGGTGGCTGGAGAGAGAGAGAGAGAGAGAGAGAGAGAGAGAGAGAGAGAGAGAGAGAGAGCTCACTGCTCCACTTCTAACTGGAAACCACACACAGGGGGCCGTACTGTAGATAAGGTGAATCAGATCAGGGTCGAGCACGGACCTCAAACTGATTGTGAGGTTTGATCGTGAGAGTCTTCATTGGAAAAGTAAAAACTGTAAGACTGAGACAAACAATAGAAGAAGAAGAAGGAGAAGATCTCAAAATTGCCAATACCAGTCGGGTTCAGTTGGGTCGGGTCTTAAGGCCCCGACACACCAAACCGACATCAAAGAACTAGCGGCGATGAAGGCCGCCTGCTGCGCCGCCTCACGTCTCCTTTGTCTCGGCCAAAAAGTTGCACTTGAACACACCACGAAGACTACAGCTGACGGCCAGTTAGCACGTACGTTCTGCTCCTGCATGAGAGGAAATAACTCTCCACACCAGCAGGCGGCGGTAGTCTGTATCCATCATTCAAGAAGGGAAACAGGAAGAGCGAGGACGGAGGATATACAAGCTGTTGTTATGATACGTACATGAAACAAAGCGGCGACCATTTTCACACCACTCTCACTCACTGCTTAGCTTCATTCCAGATGTTCATGTCACTGTGAAAACATCTGTGTGTTGGAACGATCAGATGAGATGAAGATGTGTTTGTCCTCTTGACTTTACTTGTTGTCTTGCTTTCCTCACTTCTGTTTCTCTTCTCGTGCACTGATTCTCTTAAGCTGAACAGCCAATCAGAGTGATTTCTCTAACCGACGGGCTCCGCCGCTGATTCAACATGCTGAATCGGACAAAAAAAACTAGAGCTGACGGTGCGGGACACACGGCAAAAACCAGACAGACAGACGCTCACCGACGGCCCCAAACTGTCGGCTCGGTGTGTCAGAACCTTTTACCTGAACGGTCAGTAACAAAACAAAACGGCGATACCAGTCGGGTTCAGCCGGGTCGGGTCATAAAGAGACGAATACAGGTTTCAGGAAGAAGAAGTCTGTTTACAGGCGTTGGGGAGTAGGCCTTCTACTACATATGTGAAAGAAGTTGTATAAAGCCTTTTGTGGCTCCACTTGAGCACTTGAGTCAGCGTCGCTCAGGTCTGAGGACTACAAGTTTGAAAATGAAAGAGAAAACTGCAGGTGGAGTTAGAAATAAGTGAGACCTCTGTTCATCTCTGCTGCAGGCTAGCAGCTACATTAGCGGGCTACTAGCGTGACACACCCAAACCTCCAACCAAACTGTCGAAAGTCGAGTGGCATTGTGGGTAATGTAGGCATCAGGTTCTGACAAGGAAGAAGAATGCATGGAATCAAAAAGCCAATATCTCTGGTTCTGTTGCATTGATTTTAATCTACCCTCATTGATATAAAATATTAGAAACACCTGTCAGTATAAACGTACTCACAACTGGATCAACATCTGTCTAAAACAGTTTCAATAAAAACTGAACATTGTACAGGGCTTGACATCAACACTTACCCTGTGATCGGGCAAGTGGAATGACTCATGCAGTTGTCCACCTTGTTATCGGTATTATTACTTTCTAATGACCAAGATGGTTTGAATAAAGTTTGTTTTTCAATGACCAGCGAGGTAAAATTACTGTTTCTGTCAATGGAGTCTGGTGGCTTTGAGGAGAGCATATTAATTGTATGTTTTGTATGTTAATAAATTATAATAACTGTCCAAATCTCCGTTGATTTGTCTATCGCGCAAGTAAAACATCTCAGCTACTTGCCCGAAGCTTAATGCCAAGCCCTGTTGTAGCCTTCAGGTTGGATTTATTGCAGGACTGTTGTATTAAAGGGGCTATATGTAAGAATCAGAAATTGCTTGTTCACAGCGACACCTGTGGCCGCAATGTCAACGAAAGTCAGCCTGTGTGCTCGCGCTACATTGACATGAACGAGCACCGGTCTAAACAGTGAGGCGACACACGTCAGCTAACACACAATATCACTCTATATTTCACCTGCTTGGTAGTAATGTTAGCTGACCAGAGGAAGGTCTCTCCATGAATCAATGCTGATCCTAGTGTTGGCTTTTCCTCCCGATCCGGAGGGAACGGGGGGGAGAAGGGGGGAGAGACGGGGGGGGGGCGGGAGACACCGACACCCGGTCGGGACGATAACGTAACTCTCTGCGGAGCTCCGTCACTTCACAAGACACGGGAAACCTCTGTTGGTCTGGAGGAGCTGCAGCAGTTATTTCTGCAAAAACGTCCACTGCACATTCACCAGATATTCTCAGAGCTAAACGAGGATCCTCGACACTAAATTGATTTCTATCTTCCAATCATTCTCTAAACTGAGCTCTTCTCTATCCCAAATCTTCCGTTAAACGCTCAGAGTGAGATCAACTTGCAGCCGAATACTGGCTCTGCTTTAATGTTAGCTGAACAGATCAGTAGCGAGGCCGCTTTAGCATTAGCTGCGCAGGTTGGGTTACAGGGATAAGTTAGCTTCCCTTCAGTGAATGGTGGTATTGTAGACGTGAAGGAGGCTCGGGCCTTGTGATGGCCTTAGTGAAAGAGGCAGAAAAGAGTTAATTGGCCCCTTTGTTCACAAAGCGTGCTACCTATGACCCAGTAGGTGTCAGGTTGCTTTAAATCTTTTACGTTTATCTAATCTGGACCCCCCTTAAAAAGCTTCAATAAGAAGATTTACATACAGTAAAACACCAAATTGTTGTCCAACTAAATGTTTTGGTTAGCAGGATTTGCTCATTTGGTTGCGGTTGAGAGCACCTGAAGAGCACAACTCACATACAGGGGGGAAATAAATTGGTACTTTGAGTGATTTACAAGCAAAAGGTGTGCGTCTAAGAGTGTGAATGTGTGTGTATGTTTAACAGCTAAGCTCCGTGCTGTACAGTAGGTGGATACAGCGAGGCCACCCACGATGACGGAGGACGGCTGCCAGATACTGTGTGTCTGTGTGTCCGATGGGGAATTATCTATATATCACTTCTCAAGGTGATGTGGAACACAATCATTGAGAATCGTGCTGCATGTTTCTCACTATCTCATCAAAATTCCCAGAACATTTGTCTTGCCTAAACAACTCCCCTTGACCTGTGTACACACACACACACACACACACACACACACACACACAGACCTTGAATTAACATAATCCTTAATTTTCCAACACATTAAACCCAACATATGTCTGATAAACAGTACTTGACTTTCCCTGAGATGTAAACCACAAACATCTGTCAGCTGCAGACTTCCAGGGAGAAACAAGAAGATTTACGTACGTATCTAAGGCCAGTATCGTGCACTCGTCTCCGGGCGGGACTACCTGAGGTACTACCTGCTCCCCCCCCCCCATCCTCCGGCTAATCTGGTTCCTTCAGGTTTAGGTCGAGGGGGAAACCAAGCCCTCAGGAAGGGCGCAAGTTTTGGACGTCTCCGTCGCGTGAGGCCGTTGGGCCCAAAAAGACTTTTCCTTTAGACTTACATTGGGAAAGAGACGTCTGTAACTCAGAAAAGTGGTAAATCAACTTCCCAGTACGAAGACTTGAATAGTCCTTATTTCAATATTAGGTCCTAAAAGTTGTAAAATGCACTAAAAGCTGAATCCAGAGTTATTTCCCTTCCTCCGTTCATGTGAATGAGACCCAGATTGGGCCCAATGGATGCTGAAGATCACTGGATGATCCGGGTACTTACTCACTCGGCAGTCGAGCCATTTAGGCTTCATGCACCACTGAACAACTCTCATAGGAATGAACGGGAGCCTCCAACGCTGGATCCAGTTCTCTTTATACATCCATGGGGACAACTAACTGGACCATAGCGGCCATTTTACTGTTGGTCAGATGAACTTTTTCCCACTGACTCCAGAACAGACTAGTTTTTGAAGAAGAAAATGAACTAGAAGAAAAGCATATTTTTAACTCGCATTGATAGTCTACATAGGAAAGAAAGGTAATTTAAAGAAATATATTTATTTTAACTCCCTAATTACTCTACTTTCAGCTGAGCTTTTGAACTAGAAGGAGGAAAAAGCTTTGAAACAAACTTCACAGACAGATCAACAACAATGAAGCGGATTATGGTGCAAGATTTGAGAAGTTTCTATGGATGTTTTGATCAATTTTGACTTGTTTTTTGGGGGGATTTTTGCCTGTGTTTCATCACACAAATTTATTGTGATCAAGTTGGCATCCTAGACGGAGGAACGAGTCATAAACCTTTCATGTAACCTTCTGAAGAAATTATGTAAAGCCACGTTTCAACCAAACAGTCCAAGTTCAGTTCAGTTCAGTTCAGTTCAGTTCGTTACACATCAGAACAGTATTATTATTTTTACGTTTCCATTCGCAAAAGTTGTGGATGGAACCAGTAGAACCGCTCCACTAGCGCAACACGAGACATCCTGCACAAACCCGCCATTTTTAAATAGCCAAGTCACCGTCAATAGAAACCGCAA
Source organism: Sebastolobus alascanus (assembly GCA_916701645.2). Classification (NCBI taxonomy): domain Eukaryota; kingdom Metazoa; phylum Chordata; class Actinopteri; order Perciformes; family Sebastidae; genus Sebastolobus; species Sebastolobus alascanus. The sequence goes on along the minus strand of CAKAOJ020000428.1, from coordinate 873,227 downwards.
TTTTGAATTCCACTCAACCCAGATTTACAAAAAAAATGTCAGCTTACAAAACTACACCGTACACCACGCTGGACAAGTTACAAAGAGCAGACGTTTCTCTGTTTGGTTGCTGTTGAAATGATTCAGCAAGTGTCCAGTTGAAGATGATGTCACGGCAGTTTCACGCGTCTCCGCTACGGCGATCAGTTGAGAATCCCGCCTTCACTGAGGGAGTTCTACAGCAGTGGGAACACAGCTAGAGAAAAGGACCTGGTAGTGAGTGGAGTCGAGCAGAGCCGTACCTCGCAGAGGAAACACGGCTTCAGGATCACGTATGAAGCCACATTACAAAGCAGGTCAAACAAGTCTCATACACAGGTATTTGCCCGTGCTCTACACCAGTCATCGGTCCCACGATAAATCTAAGGGGTCACAGGATTATTAAAGGAACAAGAGAGAAATTACATGTTACTTTTCTCCTGTGAAATACTGGATACTTTTAGCTCCTCGGGGCTCGAAAATGCCTTCAAATGAACCAATCTGAGACGGAAAAATCCCTCAAGTTTTGAGCAGATAGACAAGCAGACTTCATTATAAGGGCTCACAAGCTTGAGCATAGTGGATCTGATGCTATGGGAAATGCAGGGGGGGGTGTTGCATGGTGATGTGTACATGGGGGGAAAGAGGTCACTAGCGGACATCACAGATCTGGGGCACAGCGAGAGAGAGAAAGAGGTGGTGGTGGTGGAGGGATGCATCACGGATTCATGTCAAATATGAGTCCCTTCCCACTGTCTGGATGCATTTTGGAAAAAAATACCAATCTTTTATTGCTTCTAATTAAGCACAGATGAAAATGATTTATGTGCTCTGCAGCAATTTTTCTGCATACCGACGGATCGTTCTGGCGTGATAATCCACAGCAGCGTTTTGCACCAATACGTACATCCAGGTGTTCAAAATGATTCTGCAACTTGGGAAAGGTTTGTATTTACTGGCTGTGTATGGAATCCCAAAGAAGATGTTCATATCATTATATCGTATATCATTAAGTGTTGTGGCTGATATTGAGAAATGTTCATTAAACACCTCCAGCGACATACTGTAGGCAATAAATCAGTTGGGTGTTTTGAGTTCTGCCAGGAAAATATCTCCTGCTGGCTTCATTTTAAAATAGTCAGGTTTATGCTTGACAGGTAAACTTTGCCCATTCTGAGATAATTATATATCTCACAACGTTTCACTCCAAAACTAACTAACTGGAGGACTGATCGTCATTAGAAACACACATATAAACTCTGACTCACACACACACACACACACACTGCTGTTTTCTCACAGCTTTCCTCGACAGTGTGAGAGAAGTGCCACCCACACTAGACGGGTCATCCAAAACAGATTGTGGACTACTTGTATAAATCAGTCTCCTCAACACTGCAGTGAAAAAGCATCATTTATCTTCTGAAATATAAGCCGACAAGAACATCCGTCACAGGCTGGTTCAGCTTCTTAAAGGGAGGAACTGAAGCTGTTGTATCCATCTATTCTCTCTGCAAAGCAACAAGACTCCACTGAAAATAACCTGTAATTTTACCTCGCAGAACACGCTGGTCATGCCGGTCTACCGCTGCCTCGATCGGTGAAATAACATATTTTTTCAATGGAGTCTGGTTGCTTTGACGAGAGCATAGATAACGGCTTCAACACAACAATTGACAGATTAGTCGATAATGTGAATAATCAGTAATTACAGCCCTGATTTTAAGTGTAAAGAGCCACAAGAGAAGCATTCTATGTAGTCATGTAGTCTAAAATGAGATTTGATGAATTCTCCCTTACTGCAAAACTACTGCATCAACGCAAAATACAAAAACAAAGATGAAGAGGTCTAAAACAAGTCCAGCGTGACGAGATGGAAAACACAAATTCCCTAAAACCAAACCAGAACATGTTCACAAACAGTGAGTGATGCAGTGCAAAGAGCGCTTAGAGGGGGTTCACCAGGGTAACGGGTTTGTCAGTGCACACCTGCCGCAGCACGTTACCTGCTCGACTCTCTCTCTGACATGTTCCTGAATCACACACCGTGTCTAATGAGGCTCGGCTGCACGCTCCATCTGTTGTACAATCAAAGCCGCTGACGTCAAAACCAGCAATAAAACATGTCAGGAAACATGAACAATCACGGTAACGTGCGACAAAATAGCAGCGAATGGGAGGAAACGCGTGGGGAAGAAAAAGGAATGTAAAGATAAGGGAGATAGAGAGCCTATCTCTGTGGTGTTTTAGGGCTTGTATAAACCTGTGGTTAACAGTACACGGGGCGCTGCTGAATGAGATGTATTGACAAGTAAAAACCCCTCTATATATATATATATATATATATATATATATATATATGTGTGTGTGTGTGTTACACATGTCAGCGTGGTTAGCAGCTCCAGAATGTACAGGAATTCCTGTCGAGGCTGGTCATTATGTATCTGGAGGCTAATCCTCTGCAACATAGAGCCGGAGGAGCTTATCATCACAAATCAGGGGTTTCTAGGAATGAAGGAGACGAGGAGAAAAAGAAGGAGAGAAGGGAGAAGTCACCTTCCTCTGTGAGGATTCAGAGACGGTTTCTCTGTCTTTCTTTGTTCATCACTTAAAAGAGATCCGACAGGGAAAGAAACCCAAAACATTCAGACGCTCTTTCCAGGTTTGAAATGAAACCTCCAGGTTAGACAAATCTTCTTTTAGGAGAGAATGAAGGCAGGCGGTTAGTTGCAGCCCAAATCGTTTCATCTATAAACGTCAGAAAAGTTAGTATGAAATTTCCTAGAATTTAAAGTGAAGTCTTCAAACCCAAAGATATTCGTTTTACTATAAGACGACAAAGGGAGCCCAGTGACTAAATACACAAGGAGAGGAGGGAGATAACGGGGGACAGGTGAAACTCATAAGGGCGGGGCAGACGATCACAGAGGGGGGACGTAAAACCAGACTTACAAAATAAAACAGGAAACTGACTAGACTGTATAAGTGGACGTAGTCACGGTGACGTCACCCATTGGTTTATGGACTGCCGTTTTGAAGCCTCTGAGTTCGGCATTTTGGCCGTCGCCAGCTTGGTTTTTGGCCGTAGCCATCTTGGTTTTGTGCAACCAGAAGTGACACGAGAGGGTGGAGCTAAGCACAACCGAACCCTGAATAAGACATTTTTAGGTGACCACAATTTTACAATTAACTTTGATGAAGTGGTAACACACTGTGAAAGGGTTAAAGTTGTAACACAGACAACTCTCAGACCGTACAACGCCGTGGTAGCGACCTGTCAATCACAAGGTAGCCCCGCCCTAAAGCATCCCCTGCTTTATGGTCTATTTGACTCTAAATGGGACCATAATTTACTAAATGAACAACATGCTGTATTGAAGCACTGACTTGAAACTAGTGATTGAGATCATAAACTCATGTTTACAATGTTTACTGAGGTATTAAATCAAGTGAGAAGTAGGCTCATTTTCTCATAGACTTCTATACAATCAGACTTCTTTTAGCAACCAGAGCAGTCGACCTCTGCTGGCTGTTAGAGGTCGCCGCCTGGGGGAGATTGAGGTAAAGATTGAGTGGGAGAGTGACAGCGTAATGGAGGCAGATGGATGGAGGATGGACGGATGCTGCGAGGGACATTTGTTTACCAGCCTCCATTGTCACGGCAGCTGCTTGTTTTGAAAGTACAGTACCTCCACCTCCACCTCCACCTCCTCCATCTCCTCCACCTCCTCCATCTCCTCCATCTCCTCCACCTCCTCCACCTCCTCCACCTCCTCCATCTCCTCCATCTCCTCCATCTCCTCTCTCTCCACCACACGAGGAACTCAACAACCCCAAATCACAGAAACATCGTCCATCACTCAGCTGGTTGTCCGGAGCTTGACAAACTATCACAGGTAGTAAGTTCAACCTGTCAATCGCAATCTATCAAAGTGGGTTGGAAGGGGGTCGACTGCAGCCCCCCCCCAGAGGAGGATTGTGGGTTTTTTAAACAAACACTGACTGACTAGTGGCAGCTCTGAATGGGGATCAGTGTAGATTATCATCTGAGCATTCCTCCGAGCAGTAGCTGGATTGAGGGTATAGCGAACATGATAACTGATCTGAGAATCAACGTTTTAACCAATTATTGGTCCTAAAAGCTTAAAAAAAGTGGAAAAGAAAATGTGAACGAGGTGGTAATATTTCAACAAACCCTCAAACAAATCAAGAATCATCTTACTAGTGAAAAATACCTCTTGAAGGCGGAATTTGACTTGTTAAAATAACAGATTTTTTGCATCAAAGCTAGTAAAAAAATCACTGACAGGAGAAAAAATGACATTCTGAATTTTATTTATTTTAACAGAAAACAAATGTGTTCAATTTGGGACAAAATCCTTGATTTTTCTCCTGAAGGGATGAAGATGGAGAGGATTTTTCTGTCTTTTTTTTGTCAGGCATGTGAACTGCAGAAACCCTCCGGTGCTTTTCCAAACCCGCTGTAATGTAATCTCTACAGCTGGCCGACGGAGACAAGCTGAGACACAAACACACACGGAGACACATGCGAACGCGGTCGTACACATGCACATGCAAGCGTTACCGTCCACGGAGTCTCAACCGCACACCGAGTTCCTGTGGTTGTATGTCAAGTGTAACAGGAGGACAGAGAAACCAAACTTCCTCCACTACATGTGGGTGACAGGAGGATGTAGAATGTAATAACATGAGGGGTCATGTGATTAACATGACTTTAAACACAACTACAGCGTTCACATCAAGAATGCAGCTTCTATTAAAGACAGTAACACTGACTATAGGGTCACCTTTGCTAGATACTTGGTGCTATATGAGTTACCATGGTTACCATGATCTGAACACAAAACAGCAAAGGAGGCAAATTAGTGCGGTACTTGAGATTTCGGGGTAAATATTAACTATTTGGGTAGCGTACAGTTCATGGTTTGTATTAAGGTAATGTTAGCACTCATTCGGTGGTTGCCTAGCAACAATATTAAAAAAATGCAGCAAACTGCAAAAAACGCTCCGATCAGGGCCTTATGGCCTTTACACACTGGGGGGGTGTGACGGATAAACAACATGAAAATGTGAAATACTCGCCTGTGAATATTATATTTCTAGGGCTTTTATTGTAAAAGGTAAGAACAGAAAGAGTGGATCTTTGTCAAGGTTGAAAGAAGGACTAAAGTTTGCCGTCCTGGTTCAGACTACGGAGCCTCTGTGGTTCATAAATATCGGCACAACTCAACCTGCTCTGCACAACGTGATTGGTCGATGACGTTATTAGCGGTGCGAAAGCTCAGAACATCTCATTTCTTCCGAAAAAAAGTAAACCTTTAGTCATGTAAATACCTTGAAAAGATGACTGATTTTATACAACCTTTGTAATTAAAACATGTGTTACTGCTATCAAGAGGTCAAAACAACATTTTAATCCACAGACACAAAAACACACTAAAGAGTTGGTGGTCGCAGGTTTGATCTCTCTTCTATCTGTATGTGTGTGTGTGTGTGTGTGTGTGTGTGTGTGTGTGTGTGTGTGTGTGTGTGTGTGTGTGTGTGTGTGTGTACGTGTGTCCAACAGAGAGACGCTGCACATGCATGCTGCGCAGGCACTTATCAAATTAACTCCTTAGTCTGTACATTCACTTAAAGGCCTGATGTAAACGGACGCTCAGTGTGAGTGTGTGTGTATGTGTGTGTGTGTGTGTACGTCCCATTTCATGTAATAACTGACCTCTTTATGTCGGATACACAGATTTATGGCCCTGATTCCTCCTCCAAACAATCGGCAGCAAAGCCCCGATTTCTGTTTACACTAAAGTCACGTTTGATCACGAGAGATTCTGAGAGATTTTTTTTGGTAGAGTCAAACTGTTGTGACATGTTATGTGAGACTCCTCACATAACATGTCGTTATGTGAGGAGTCTCACATTTTCAGCATTTTCAACATTTAACGCCAGGATCAGACTACAGGATATTTCTGACGGTTACGATGGTCACTGGAGAAGAGAAAGCAGGAGCACAACGGGATGCTCCATGAGCAAAGACACAACGGCGGTGGTGTTTTTTACTCCAATACAACCTAGACTGAATATCCTACTGAGAGGTCCGGCAGCAGTTGAAGGTCCGATGACATCATTCTGCATAATAAGTAGCCATGTGCTTCTGTTTACAGCTGTGTGCGTCTGTGCTCAGCCGGTCAAATCACGGCCGTGATGGAACACGTCGTGGAAAGCAAAATAAAAAAAATCAAACAGCATAACATCAAACAGACTCTCTGTCGGGACGTCGTGAGGCGTCCCAGACGGGGCGTCGGTCGTCGTGTACTATGACACACTACACCAGATAAAACCATCGATTGTCGCACACGATACTCATTTATCGTTCCCGATCCGAGTCGACATCCTACGACGTCTGGTTATCAGCCTTCACCTCGAGCTGGACGAAATGTCATTTTATATTACAACATCTACTTTATATCATGATTTATAATGATTTACAGGTTGGCCCAATCACAAATTTTCTAATTCTGCGTGTAGTGACTTGAAGTCAAATTGAATATCTTAAATCAGATTTATGAGAGTTTGAAAGGTTTTAATTTTAAATGTTTCTCATCTTTGAGTGCAGCTGCAGTAAAACTTCTACAGACATATTTCCAATCAACTATCTGAGTTAGCTGTTAGCCGGATCAGTGTAGCCTCATAACATCATGTAAGTCAGAAGTCAAACGCCACCCTGCTATCACAACATGCAGGGTTGGGGGGGGGGGGGGGACATGAAGTGACAGGCGCTGATAGGAGCAGGGTGCAGATTACATAAATCCGATAAACACACACACACACTCAAGGAAGCGCTATTTGAACGGCGGTGACGACCCCCGGCTCGCTGTAATTGCTGCTCTTGGTTTAAAATAACCGAGATGGGGGGGGGGGCTCCGGGGGGAGAGGAGTGTCGGGTTCTCTGCCGATCTGCCTGAGTCATCCGCAGGCCGAGGGGTGAGCGGAGGAGGACTGAAATACACATTTAAGGAATATATTTATCCCAAGAGGAGGTGGCAGGGCTGCAGCACTGATCTGCTTCCTCATTTTAAGAAGAGAATAAAGCCTCAAGAAAAGGAGTCGAGGTCTTCCACTACAGCTTGGCACCAGCAGCAGAGTCATGAGGCAACTTCTGCCTCAGATCCACCGTGACAAGATTATGAAAATATCTTGTAATGAGTCTGGGTGGCAGGCAGGAGGACGAGCTCTCCTTCTGCTCATCTGTTGGTAGAACAGAGTGAAACGGCAGCCGGTAACAGAGCAGGACGGTCAGCTACAGCAGAGACGGTCTGTGTGGTGGAAGTGTCCCTCCATAGTGTCCATAAAGAAGTGTCCCAGATCTAAAATCAGACCGGGGTCAAGGGTCAAAGCAGCAGTGTCCCCACTTAACTGTCAGCTGAGTGTGTGTGTGCCGTTTTAGGCAACAAAACAAGAGGTGAGTCAGCTCATGCCGGATCCACACTACACGAGAATCAAGCTGATTCTGGGCCTGATCCCCCCCCCCCCCCAATGATCGGCAGTAAAGCCCTGATTGTTTGATAGTCCTAAAGATGATCTTTCCAGATGTTCCTGTGGTGTGAGGTATGTGCAGTGTTTTTTATCGGCTCGGAAGTCCATCCTGGAAGCACCGATTTCAAATCGTAAATATTAAACATGTTCAATATCTACGATGTGTTGTGTGTGTGAGGAACCACGAGGACAGACGATGACGCCGCCACGTGGGAAAGAACGACAGCCAATAGAGAACCAAGCTGACTGAAGAAGGAAGGACAACCACCGCCGTAGTCATGGCGGCCGCGGCTAACGCATGAGCTAATGCTAAACGTGAAGCGTAAAGTAAGATGGAGCTCAGAAATGGAGGAGCAACTTGTTGATTTGTGGTGACAATACAAGTGTTTATTCAACGTGTCTCCCTGATTTCATCCATTTTTTTTTTTTTCCTTCGTGAATTTTCAGTACAAAGTAGTTCAAAAACTAATTCTTCCTGTCCATCGTCGATATGTTTGTTTACACTGAAGTCACGTTTGATCGCCAGAGATTTTTCGAGGTTTCGTCTTTTTTTTAGTCATGACTTTTGTTGTTCATGAATGAATCTGTTAGTGTGTCGTTGCTCTCCACAAACTATAGGAACAAAACTGTTCAATTTAACACAACATTACGTTAATCGAGTTACTTCTTTGTTCGATAAAATATCAGAACATAAGGAATATATATAAATAAATAAAAATATTCTCCTCCCTTTTCCGCTTCCTTCTCTTCTATCTTCAGTTTATAATCTTCATCCTCAGCTTTCCACTCCTCGTCTTCACCTTCTCCACATCCTAAAGTTGCTCCTCATCGTCACCCTTCTCCTCCTATTACTCTTCATCAGGGCTGCAACTAAGGATTATTTTCTCTAATAATTGATTAGTTGTTGGTCTATAAAATGTCAGAAAATGGTCCCAAGATTACGTCCTCAAATGTCTTGTTTTGTCCACAACTCAAAGATATTCAGTTTACTGTCATAAAGGAGGAAAGAAACCAGAAAATATTCACATTTATGAAGCTGGAATCAGAGAGTTTCTTAAAAAATTACTCAAACGATTAATCGATTATCAAAATAGTTGAAGATTAATTTAATAATTGACAACTACTGGATTAATCATTGCAGCTCTACTCTTCATTCACTTCTTCCTCCTCCTCCTCCTCCTCCTCCTCCTCCTCCTCCTCCTCCTCCTCTTCCTTCACACCATGCTTCTCCTGAGGAATTCCCGTCTCGGGTCGTTTGCAGCCTTTTGACTGCAGTTACAAGGAACTGTAAAAGCAGCGTGTTTACCACCGAAGAGAAGGGGTGAAATTCATTAAACATCTTTTGTTGACAGTAAAAAAGGCACGGCTACGCTCGATGGAGCGCACGCTGACAGTCGCCAGGTTAGGGCATGGAGGAGCAGACGTGTGTGTGTGTGTGTGTGTGTGTGTGTGTGTGTGTGTGTGTGTGTGTGTGTGTGTGTGGTTGCAAAAGGTGAAGAATGCAACCAGTGTGTTTGTAGTCTATCGGGCACATCAATCCACGACGTCTTCTCTGGTTAAAAATGACAAGAGGGGAAGATGGAGGATACAGAAACGATAAGAGATGAGGAATAAAGTGTGAGAAAAGAGATGCAGGAAACAGAAGATGTTACTTCCTTTCTCCACCTGAACCCCCCCCCCCATCTCTCCTTCCTTTTGTCCTCCTCACATTCTTCCCATCGTGAGCGGGTACAGCTGTCAGTTCGCCGCCTCGAGGCGACGACATGGATGAAAACACCAACTCTCCTTCTCCTCCACCTCCTCCTCCTCTCCTTCTCCTCTCCTTCTCCTCCACCTTCTCCTCCTCCTCCTCCTCCTCTCCTTCTCCTCCACCTCCTCCTCCTCTCCTTCTCCTCTCCTTCTCCTCCACCTTCTCCTCCTCCTCCTCCTCCTCTCCTTCTCCTATCCTTCTCCTCCACCTTCTCCTCCTCCTCCTCCTCCTCTCCTCCTCCTCCTCTCCTTCTCCTCCTCCTCCTCCTCCTCCTCCTCCTCCTCCTCCTCCTCCTCCTCCTCCTCCTCCTCCTCCTCCTCCTCCTCCTCCTCCACTCCCATCCATCCATCCACGTAAGAGAGACACATTTTGGATCCAAAACCACAGCTACAACCCTTCAACCCGTCTGAAGCAGACGGTATAATCTTTACAGCGTATCACATGTTCACTGATAAGCAAATCTACCGCTGGAACGCCACCTGACTGAACGTGTACGAGCGAGCATCAGATCGCTCCTGTGAGGTACAACTGTGGCTGCACTGAGTTTTAGTGTTTGACATATTTATAACGACCATAAATAACATTCACACCGGAGATAAAGTATATTTGGCCTATATTAGGGTTATATCACAGAAAACACCAACTGTATTTAAGATGATTGAACAGAAAAGGATCAGGGCTCCAGATTAACTTTTTACAGAAACATTTCGCCGCGCCTTCTGGCTCCGCAGGAATACATTTGAAGCGTTTTGTCAGTTCCCATATAGGCAATACCAGAAATTCAGTCTAATACCAGTGAAATTCAATGATTCACATATGCGACCAAAATAGTCTGGAGCCCTGAAAAGGATATAAAATGTTTGGGGTTCACGTTGAGGCAACTGCTTTGCTATGTAATGCACCTTTAAACACTGAATTTAGGTAGATAGATGTACTTTATTGATCCCAAATTATTGAAATTGTGTTACAGCAGCAGGTTATCCAGTGTACTGTATGTTAGGCAATGTACAAGTTTGTACTTGATCATCTAGCAAATTTATTCATTTATTCCTTCTCAGGATTCCTTCTTTTTACGACACAAACATTACAATAAAATCTTCATATGATGACAAAATGTCCATATAAAGACTGTTTTGTTATTTCAAGCCTGATGTGCATGATATGAAACAGCAGTTTTGCCAAAAAATGTAGAAATTTGACAATTTCTCTTTAAGGTGAGACACTAGGTAAAAAATTCAACTACTAGATATCACCATGAAACTTCCCCAGTTGAGTACTGACATTAAAACAATTATTTTTTGTATTACAAGTTTTCTGAAAAGTTATGTTTAAATATGCAAATGAGGCATTATCTAATGCTAACGTTTGGTGAATTTAGGAGAAATCTACAAACACAAACAGACAAAGTAGTAAAATAAACACATAAATGTGTATTTTGGATGTTTTCTTTCCACTAGTCTGAAAGAAGACATGTTGTACATGAAAAACTATGTTTCCCCCTTTAAAAGGTTTTCTACCTTTTGAATTCTTCATGTATGAAATCAACACCTGGCTGTAGAAAAAGGACTCTGTTCTGTCCCTCGTCCTCCAACTGGCTTCAATCCAGCTTTATTTGTATACCTCTGTTTACACAGCCATCCGTCACCATATACTTAACGGCATTCCACAGACCTAAAGCTTCACAACACTGAAAACCTCAGGTAAACTTACAGTATATACAAACCCCTTCACACCCTCGGCCTCCCTCTCTCTCTGGTTTGTGTAATCTTTAACTGCAAAGCTCCGACATAAAGAGGACGTGTATAAACTGAAGACCGGACCACCAACATCAGCCACAACCAGCAGATCAGCCGACATGACCGAAGCATGTCTGTGTTTAAACATGTCATTACACACTCCTGTTGTTTTAATGCAAGAACAGAGTCAGTATGAAGAAACATGTCTGTAAAATGTCAGAAAATAGTGAAAAATGTTTTGAAAAAGCCCGAAGCGACGTCTTCAAATGTCTTTTTTTGTTGTATTAACAGTCCGAAAAACCCCAAATATTCTGTCTAATATCAAATAATAAAAATAAATGACAAAAATCTTCACATTTGAGAAGCTGAAAGTAGAAAATATTTGGCATTATTGCTGACTGACTCATCAATTTTGACTTGCTCTAGTTTGATTGAGAAAAACTACTTAGTCAGGTTTAGGTTAAAATAACTACGGAAGAGGCGTACAGACGTTAACTGACAATGTATGGAAGTTAAATAAATGGTACAGAAGTTACGCGACAAAGTATAGAAGTTACGTGGCAAATAAATTGTACAAAAGTTACGTGACAAATAAATCAACGTTGACTTCTGGTTTCACACGGGACACCAACAGCAGTCTCCTGGTGAAAGTCTGGTGTTTTTTGACCCACCCATCCACCCCGACCTCCCCCTATACTGGGCGTTTTGTCGCTCTTTATACTTCCTGGTTCAGAATTACGTGAATTTATTACACGGCTGTGTTGAACTCTCGATTCTGATTGGTCAATCACGGCGTTCTGCAGTCTGTAATTTCTCTATAACAGACCGTTGCTATGTATAACAGACCGTTGCTATGGGTCCAGATGTCGGACTCTGGAGGACCGTTTTTGTGTCAAAATATTGATTTCTTCAGTAAGTAGCCGTGTAATTAGCGGGATAATGTACAGCTAGCGGGTTAGCTGGCTCGCTGTACATTATCCCTTACTTAGTACACATTGATTTGATGGGATATATATACGAATTACAGTACATTACATTTTGTAGGTTAAGCTACGAACGGTGTCTGAGAACAGCTTGTTCTTCTTGAGTAAATTTGTATAACAGTAGTTTTCATCTTGCTAACTTTTCAGAAATTTACTTCAAATTTGCCTTTTAGACGCATACCATAATGACACATACGTCTCTCTGTCCCATAATGTCCCGTCCAATAAGGGCAAAACAATTGCACTTTTTAAAGGAAGCATAACTATCTTGCTTCATTGCTAAAAGTGAACACCTTGGGCAGGATAAAAATAGCAGCCATTTACTCCCATGAATTTACTATGTGACACACACACACACACACACACACACACACACACACACACACACACACACACACACACACACACACACAGGCTGAGCTATGTGCTGTGGAAGTTGGCTTGACGGTGCGAAGGTTGGACATGAAAAGCCACAGCAATGTCACAGCAGCCTGTCAAGGAAGAGGACGACGGAGTGACAGAGAGACACTGACAGAGAATGGAGAGAGAGAGAGAGAGAGGGAGAGAGAGGGAGAGAGAGAGAGAGGGAGAGAGAGGGAGAGAGGGAGAGAGAGAGAGAGAGAGAGAGAGTAGGTGTGCCGGACAGCTGGTGGGAATCTCTCAAACGTCAGCTCTGCTTGTTCACCCCGTGATGGGCAGCGGTTGCCGTAGCAACCATGTACATAGAGCGGAGGTGGACGATTGGCTACCGGGAGGAGCTCGGAGAGAAGTCTCAATGACTCAGCAGGAACAGTTCAATGTAAATTACAGATTAGAAACCTGATGATCTGAATGAAAGAATTATCAAAAATTATTATTATTTTGTTTCTCAATCAAACAACAGTAGAGCGAGTCAAAATTGATGCAGCAGAAAATGACCTTTTTGATATTCAATTAATCGTTTAAGTCATTTTTTCCAGGCAAAAATACCCAAAATGTGCCTCGAAAATGTGAAGATTTGTGTCATTTCTTTTTATTATGGGACATTAAACTGAATATATTTGGGTTTTGGACTGTTATTATTATATATTATTATTATACATTTTTCTGTATTTTTGGACATTTTACAGACCAAGCGATTATTTGATTCTTTGAAAAAATAAACTTCAGATTACTCAATAATGAAAATTAGGCCTGCACAATATATTGTTTTTTTTTTATTATTTTCATCGCAACGAACGATTATTTTCATTATTGATTAATCTGCCAATTATTTTCTGGGTAAATCGATTAATCATTTGATCTGTATAAAGTCAAAAATTTGTGATAAATGTCCATCCCAGTTCGTCAAAGTCCAACTTGATGTCTTTAAATGTCTTGTTTTGTCAGTCCAAAACTCAAGACATTCAGTTTAATATGATATAAAACAGAGAAAAGCAGGAAATCTCATATTTGAGAGGCTGGAAACAGACATTTTCTCAACAGATTATATTTCTGTCGATCGACTAATCGATCAGGGATATTTTTTTAGTTGGTTGAAAGAGAGTATCAGTAGAAAAAATGCACTTTAAAACTATCATTCTTTTTTATTATTGGTGCCTTTTGTGTTCAGTTCAATGTTCAGTTTGTTAAATAAAAGAATAATTTACTTTCATTTTTTTTTTTTATTAAACAAGCAATTTGTTGTATTTAGCAGCATATTGGAAGCAGCAGAACTTAGTACACTTTAATATCTATTTATTTATCACAAATAGGGCTGCACCCTCGTAGATTTCTTTAGTCGATTAGTCGTTTTTTATGCTTTTTTATTCTGAACGTTTCCAAGAAACTTCTGAGCACAACTCTGGTAAACACCGGATTTAAAGTGGTGCTTTTGTGTGATTCTTTGTGGAGAAACTCAGTTTTACAGATCTGTTGATCAAATCAATTAAACGATTTGTGGATAAAATCTTATGAGTGTTAGACGACTAAGAATGTCTTTGGTGGAGGACGACTCTAATTTGCATGTTGAGTCCCATTTGTGGTTCTGTTAAAGCAACAAAAGCACTTTGGTTGAGGTTGGAGAACGATCGTGGTTTCAGTTAAATGATAATAAAGTAAAGATATAACTTAAACTGTGGTGTGCTGGTCAGTGATTTTAAGCTCAATCAGCTGTCTGAGGTTCTGTGTGCGGTTCTTGTTGCAGGAGCTCTAATTTCAACAGGTTTTGCAAAAACACATGATTTGTTTCGCCTCATAATACCCTGTTCAACAAACAAATCCCTTTTTGTTCAAACCTGTCCCCCAACACATGATACACACAGTCCATTTTTAGTCCTTACACACACACACACACACACACACACACATATATATAGTGCCAAGAAGCCATCAGGTAGGAATTCAGAACAGGCCTTAGGCCAGGAGCAACAGGTATTAGACAGGAGAAGGTAGAGAGACAGACGGAGAATCAGACGGTCAGACAGACGATACAGGAGCACATACATTGTCACACACACACACACACACACACACACACACACACACACACAGATAGTCAGCGCCCTGTGCTCTGATCCCTTTAATCCACAGAGATATTTCTCATTTGTCTCAGTGAGTTAGACACAGATCACTGTGTGATTAATGACATGCTGCAGTCAGTAAAGGAACTAAGAGAGAGCAGAAGTTATACATGATGTGATTAGATACAGGACGCGTTAAATATGAAGCTGTAAAGGTAATACGGCAGACAAGCCATAAAATACTGAGATGAAAGTTAATGTGATAATGACGCATTAACGCTAATTTGTTTTAACGCCACTAATTTCTTTAACGCATTAACGCAACTTGCGATTTTTAGGTTGTAGCGGCTCAGTTTTAAAGCTAGAGTGAAGATACTGCCATCATATGAAACTATAAAACCTGATGAATCCATCGGTACCAACCATGTTATACTAGCTTGTCATGAAGGAGGTTAAATAACGCTCCAAACTTGTGCTAAATTGTGGTGAGGAAAAACTGTCATGGCCATTTTCAAAGGGGTCCCTTGACCTCTGACCTCCAGATCAGTGAATGTAAATGTGTTCTCTGGGTACCCACGAGTCTCCCCTTTACAGACATGCCCACTTTATGATAATCACATGCAGTTTGGAGTGTGTCATAGTCAAGTCAGCACACTGACACACTGACAGCTGTTGTTGCCTGTTGGGCTGCAGTTTGCCATGTTATGATTTGAGCATATTGTTTTATGCTAAATGCAGTACCTGTGAGGGTTTCTGGACAATATATGTCATTGTTTTGTGTTGTTGATTGATTTCCAATAATAAATATATACATACATTAACATAAAACAGCATATTTGTCCACTCCCATGTTGATAAGAGTATTAAATACTTGACAAATCTCCCTTTAAGGGACATTCTGAACAGATAAAAAATGTACGATTAATCGCGATTAAATATTTTAATCGATTGACAGCGCTACATTTGATCTATAAAATGTCAGAAAGCGTGAAAAACGCAACAACACAATTTCCTAAAGCCAAAGGTGACATCATGAAATTTGTTTTGTCTGAGCAACACCATAAAATCAAAAGATATTAACTTTTAAAGATATTAACTAAGACAAAGATAAGCAGCTGAGGTGTTTTCCTATGGAGGACGGAACCTGCCAAAATAAAAAAATACATGAATAAATGACTCAATAAATAAATAAATATGTTATTAAATATAGCAAAAATAATATTACAAATAAATGTAATTTATTGATAAAATGTGACATAAATTGATATTTCTGTTTTAATTTGCTTTTTTATTTATTTATCTTTGTATTAATTCCCTTATTCCTTTAGTTTTCTGTTTAATCTTTCCTAATTTTTGATTTTTTTAATTAATTTTTGCATTTATTTTTTTATTTTTTCATTCATTTTTGATTTTGGCATGTTCTGTCTTCCATATTTTCCCTTGAAAACAATTTAAACAGTTAATTAATTAGTTGTTGATATTTAGCTGTTGGTCGACTAATAGATTAATGGATTATTCATTTTAGAAAAGAGATTAATCATTAATAGAACTACTCATTAGTTCAGAACCAGTAACACTTTAACCAGTCCAATCTATGTCCTTTAAAGACCAACATGAGTCAGACTTCACTGCCAGGGATATTGAGACATCTTCACACAAGTATTGAAAAAATTAACTTTCAGGTAAAAATACTAGATTTATGTGAAACATTCTACCTCAATTTCAAACTTTATGTTTTACATGTTTAAAGAAACACTCAAAAATTCGAGATCAACCACTGAAAAAAAGGAGATGATTGAGAAATGTAACAGGACAGTAGGTCCCTCAGGTCCTGGATTAACACGCTGACATCACATTCACAGGCTGGATGATCATAGTTTGGGGGATATTTGAAGGTAATTTCTACCTTTAACTCTACTACAAATATTGAAAGAATTTTGACAACCAGAAGATTTAAAGAGCACTTTAAAAGCTTTTCTCTTTGCCGTCCCTAAAGGGGGTTCATTTGTCTTCCTCCCACCCTCAGGAAAGAGGTCAGGGTCACACCAGCAACCTCAAGACACTTTAGCTACCTGGACACTCCTACAAGTATCTGAACTGCATGTGCACTGCATTATGGGTGCTTGTGTTTAATAAACATGTGCATGTACACGGGGGCGGCGTAGTTTACTGAAGCTATGAGAGTTAAAGCCGTTTCTGGAATCCCAGATGCAGGATGTGACAGTGTTTGTATACGACTCCAAAGACTTACATTCACAGCTCAATGTGTTGTATGTAAACCGAAGGGAAGGGAGGACGTGTTGTAAATATCAGAGACAGGACGAGCACGGGGGACGTATTTCAGCAAGGAAAAGAGAGGGAGGACGAGAAGAATAAAATCAAAGACCGTCGGTGCATTTTAACCAAAAACAATCCTGACAGATGATGTGTGGTCTGGTGACACACTCCACTAGCTGCTAGCCACTTTAGCATGACTGTAGCCGCACAGATTACAGTGTGGCATAGCGAGCCCACCCACTCTGTGTCGCCATAGTTACGGTATTATTCAGCACCATATATGTAGGTATGGTAGGGGACAGGGTATAATAACCCTTTACTGTATTAGCAGTCAGAGGTGGAAGAAGTACTCAGATCCTTTACTTCAGTAAAAGTAGAAATACTACAGTGTAGAACTACTTCAGTACAAGTAAATAAGTATTATCAGCAAAATGTACTTAAAGTATTAAAAGTACTCATTCTTGCAGAATGGCTCTTTTCAAAGTGTCATATTATTATAGAATAATAAATTATTCTGTTTTTATGTATTTTAATGTTGCAGTTTGTCAACGCGAGGCAAATTTGATATACTTTGTGTACTACTGGGTAGATTAGTAGTATAGTAGTGCGTCCTATGGTGTGTTTTTTAGGTGAAAAATATCTCGTATCTTTTATTTAAAACGTTAATCTAATAACTAAAGCTGTCAGTAAAGTAAAAGTAAAAAGTACTATATTTACCTCTGATGTAGTGAAGGAGAAGTAGAAAGTAGCAAAAAAGGTATATATTCTAGTACCTCAAAATTGTACTTAAGTACAGTTGAGTAAATGTACTTAGTTACTTTCCACCACTGCTAGCAGTTAACCCATGACAGGTCATTTAAAATGTGGCTGCAGACTCTGGAAGACGGAGTTAAGACCGGATATTTTTAATGTGATAAGTCTCGTTCAACATACGTGTAGCAGGAAGAAAGCTTAAAATGTAATGACGATAGATGATCATGATTATTTTTAACCTCTTTTTCCCCATAACGCAAAGGGTAAAATCATGTTGAAAAAAAAACTACTCAAGAACTTAAAATTGGCTCGTTTACAGTGTTTACCATTTGTGAAACTGCTTTTATTTTCTTTGTGCAAAGGAGATAACAGCTGAGTGATAAAAACCTATAAAGTGCTCTTAATAGAATAAGACGTGCATTTAAGCCTTTACATTAATGTGATGGTGTTCAGTTCAGAGTTGTATGTGACGTAAAGCTGAAAGGGATAGTTGCCATCAGACAGCCCTTTCTGACAGTGAACTGAAGCTGTTAGCTATGCTCTCGCTAAAGCAACCAGACTCCATTGAAAAAACCTGTAATTTTACCTCGCAGAACACAGGAGTTGCTTGTCTACCACTGCCTTAAATAGTTAGTTTGTTTGTGTTATTGTGTGATTTTGGTGAGTTCGGATTCACTAAAGTCACACAATAACACAAACAAAGTAACC
This sequence comes from Sebastolobus alascanus, assembly GCA_916701645.2. Taxonomy (NCBI): domain Eukaryota; kingdom Metazoa; phylum Chordata; class Actinopteri; order Perciformes; family Sebastidae; genus Sebastolobus; species Sebastolobus alascanus. The sequence continues at coordinate 854,968 of CAKAOJ020000428.1, read as the reverse complement.
GATTGAGGCAGCGGTAGACCAGCAACTCCTGTGTTCTGTGAGGTAAAATTACAAGTTTTCTCAATGGAGTCTGGTGGCTTTGTGAAGAGAGCATAGATGGATCAACGGCTTCAGGTAAACTGGTGAAAATATTCTATATATAGTGTACATTTAAACTGGGTCCGACCTAGTTGGATTGCTGTTGTGACATTCAAGCAACAAGGTACAAATGTGAAAGTTGCTGAAAACGAGTTCACTCATTCAAAACACCTGTTTTATGATATATTTCTTTAAATACTCAATCTAAAACATTTTAAACTACAGTGAAACACAATCTAATGGTGTCAACATCATCTGGACATGTGAAAAGGAGGGTAACCTGCATTTATGCTGCATTGAACTGCTTCCCCTCCTTTTCTCTCTGGGTTACAGTACTGCTGCTGAGTCTATTTTTCCACTGTTTCTTTGGGATACTGTATATTTGGTTCAGTGCAATGCAAACCAACGCTTGACTTTACATTAAAAGATAGCATCGATGAGTGGAGGGATCTGCTTTTAAAACAAGACATCATCACTTGCTTTAAGGACGTTCTTGAAACAAGTGAAACTGTAGTAAAAACAGGAGGAGATGGACAGATGATGGACATCTTTTGCCTCGTGCAATGACGGCTTTTTTGTTAAAGAAATGCTGGGCCTTAAAGCCGAGCTTTACACAGCTGGCAGGCGTCACGGTTTCACACACCACGGGAGTCCTGCCTGAACAAGCCGCCCGCTGTCAGCCCCTCGACTCCCTCTTCACCACAGGAAACCACCACTCTGCTGCGGAGCACGAGGTGGTGGTGGGGGGGGGGGACTCAGAAGTGACGAATCCCATAAGGGGAGCCATTTTGGATCAAACCACACTGTAATAATACAGACAGACTGGGGTTAAGTGTCCCGCTGGGGAGCCATTACAGCTCACCCATCATCACAGCCAGGTTCAGAGGGACTTTAAGATGACGAATATACGTATAGACGTTGACACAATATTGTGCATTACTGAGATACTATTTCCCATTGAGAGGCCATTACAGTGATGCAGCAGATACTGATCAGAGGAGAAGGTAGACGTGTTTGGCGTCCAGATGGAAGCCATTTTGGGTAATGAAATAACAGAGGATGAGTGTTTGAGAAGCTGCATGGAGGGTTAAGTGCTTCACGCACCATAGAAGCAGGGGTCAAGGTGGACGTATAGGTAGCTGCACACAGTCAGCGGGTTGGGATCAAACACATTAATGCTTTACTTTATTCTACTTGGGTGTTGCAACATCTGGTCAACGCCGTAGTGCTACGAAAGGCCCTTTTCCATTGAGGAAACTTTCATAAAAAAAATCCAGAGATCTTTCCTGCATTTAGACCGGGAGAACCAGGGTCTAAACTAAGGCCAAAAACTAAGACGGAGATGGCCAAAAACCAAGATGGCGGCAATCAAAAACCAAGATCATAACGGCCAAAAAACCAAGATGGCGACGGCCAAAAACCAAGATGGAGACGGCCAAAACCCAGAATGGAGACGGCCAAAAACCAAGATGGAGACGGCCAAAAACCAAGATGGCGACAGTCGAAAACCAAGATGATAACGGCCAAAAACCAAAATGGAGACGGCCAAAAAAACAAAATGGTGACGGCAAAAAACCAAGATGGCGACGGCCAAAAACCAAGATGGAGACGGCCAAAAACCAAGATGGCGACGGCCAAAAAACAAAATGGAGACGGACAAAAACCAAGAGGGAGGCGACCAAAAACCAAGATGTCGACGGCCAAAAACCAAGATGATAACGGCCAAAAACCAAAATGGAGACGGCCAAAAACCAAGATGGCGACGACCAAAAACCAAGATGTCGATGGCCACAAACCAAGATGGTAACGGCCAAAAACCAAGATGGAGACGGCCAAAAACCAAGATGGCGACGGCCAAAAACCAAGATGGCGACGGCCTAAAACCAAGATGGTGACGGCCAAAAACCAAGATGGAGACGGCCAAAAACCAAAATGGAGACAGCCAAAAACCAAAATGGAGATGCCCAAAAACCAAGATGTCGACGGCCGAAAACCAAGAAGGCGACGGCCAAAATGCCAAACTCGTGGCTTCAGAACCGTAGTCCACAAATCAATTGGTGATGTCATGGTGACTACGTCCACTTCTTATATACAGTCTGTGGGTGGAAGTCAGTCTCTCGATGTCTGCATGCCTCCTTTACAACATCCATTCAAACATCACAATCATGTAGAAGTAAACTAGAAAATAACAGCAATGTGTGTTTTTGTTTGTATTGCAAAAATATCATCTCATACACAATCTTTCATCATACTAACTCTACTGTTCTTCACATGCAAACAGGGACGGGCAGAAGGAACACATAGTTCTTGATCGAACTTCCTGGAGCTCCTTAGTTTCTGGGTTGAAAGGGGCTTAAAATCAGATGATGATGTAGACCTCGCCCATCATTTACTCCAAAATTATTAAAAAAAAAAAAGAAATCTAAGATGCAAGTCTACTGTACAGGATATTCTGCAGATGACACACACAATAAAATATGGTTCAGAAAGTACAGCTGAGGCTAAAAGGTTAACTTGGTTACCCAATAACAACGAGTGTCTCCAGTGAACTTCAGTGGAAATCCTGACCGTGAGCCAATCAGTGATGCATACACCTGCTTGGGTTAATTACCCATGAAGCATTGCATGTCAGTGCACCCACATGCCCGGGGAGTTCAGAAAAAGAAAAACATCCTTCATCCTCCTTCTCTACTTTCTTTCTCTCTCTCTCTCTCTCTCTCTCTCTCTCTCTCTCTCACTCGCTCAGTTCTTTGATAACAAAACTAACACAAGAAACTGCTGCTAACTAACAACACCGAGGGGGAAATAAAGGACCACTACAACCCCTCCTCCCTTACCCCCCTCTCTTCTTCTGGTTGACCTCTGACCTTATCTGTGGATAGGTTGAGACAAGTGGAAGGAATGGAATGCTCAGAGGACGTCTGACATTAGGTCAGTACAAGGAGAGAGAGAGAGACCAGACCAGTAAATGAACAACTACATGTATGGCTCGCTGCTCCACATTAACCGGACTTTCACAACTTTTCATGTCCGTCTTGAAACAACAATCAGGGGACAACTTAGAGTTGGACAAATCAAGTGTGTATCTTCCAAAGTTGTGTCCCATATCCATGCTATATGTACTAATACTAATATACTGACAGGAAATGATATAATACGTGTGACGTCAGATGTTAAATTACAAAGACACATCAAAATGTTTTTCCTGAGATTTCATATTTATTTGTTTGTTTTTCAAGATTTTCCAAGAACACACATTTTTTTTTCATGGGTGAGCCTTCCCATCCATTTCCTTTGTGCATTGCATTGTGGGAGCACATTGTGGGAGAGCAACAGCACACTCAAAAATCAGCCGTATTTAGTATGCATTCAATGTGGTATGACTATACTTCATTTTGTCTGTTTTCTTTATGATCATGATTATTATTATTTTAACAAATTTCAGTTTATTTACCACTCACTTACTTAATAATAGTAATAATTATTATTATTGTAATTATTATTATTATTATTGTTGTTAATAATAATAACAATATAAATAATAATAATATTTTGTCTGTTTGTTTGTCTGTTTCTCCTTGCTTTTATTTAATATATTTATGTATTCATTTAATTTAATTTAATTTAATTTAATTTAATTTAATTTAATTTAATTTAATTTAATTTAATTTAATTTAATTTAATATAATTTAATTTAATTTAATTTATTCTTTTCTTCATTTTTATTTTTTTATTTCCCTTCACATAAAACAAATTAGTATTGATTTTGGGACTTTTATTTATTTATTTATTTAATTTTTTTCTTTCCCCTCACATAAAAATATTGCTTTTGAATTTATGATTATGTTATGGCATTTTCTTTGTCTTAGTCATTGATACTGTATGAGGACGTGATTTTGTATCTTGGAGAACAAAGTACATGTATGGTTTAACTCAGTCAATGACTAGAAATACATTTTAAAAAAGACTCATTTTGTCACTTAATTGATACTTAATTTGATTAAGACTGCTGAAGCCTCATATTAGCTTCAGATAAACTTTATTTACAGTATTTCTGCACTGAAGAAGGATTTGTTCCCATCAATTAAAGCACATTATGAAAGGATCTCGTTCATACGGACACCTGACTGTTGTTTAATGAACCTGTCCTTTAAATCCAGGACACATGGGGAAAAATCTTCTTTCTTCTGGGTTTTCTTTAACTTAAAACCGACTCTTTCAGTTGATCATTAACTCTGTGAGGCCACCTACGCTGCCTCCTCTCTCCTTTACTCTCCTAAATGACCATCAGCTGACTAGCGGATGTTGAACTGCATAAACTTTCCCAAACTAACATTTACACTCAGTAACAAACACAGTTTCACGTTCCAAACATTCAATATTTTAACACAACCATTAGCGTGGAAACTGAAAGGCTAAAATGTTCAAACCCAAAGCAATGATTTACATCAAGAACAGGAAGCAGTTGGCCATCTTGGATGCGTGTAGTGAGTGTTGGGGCGTAAACAATGACCTTATGGTGTGAAAGAGCGTCATGGGAAAGTCTGTTAAGGAGAAGGACGGCAGAGCATCGGTTTAATTTGGTCGTAAACAGGAGCTGAGTTATGGGGGAAGAGGCCCGGGCCCCTTTTTACTTTCTTTTTGTCTTCTTTCTATAGACAAAGTTATGGTGTTGAAAGAAAGAGAACGGCATCCGGGGCATGTTTTTGCTATTTTATTGCAAATACTTTTGCTATATCTGACTTTCCTCTTTTCGTCTTCCACCTTTCTTGTTTTGCTCCGTGAATCTTTCCCCAAAAACATCTTGTCCGTTTTTTGACATGGATGGACGCTACAGTGACCTCTCTAAGACACTTGGAGGTCAAACAGAGTTTGCCTTAAAGCAGCATTTTGTTAAACGTTGGCTCGCAAAAATTTGGGTCATGTGTCCAGTAACTGGCTCCAGGCGAAATACACTTAAGAGCCGCCATTTGCATCCAAAACACTTTCTTGGAATCTGCTGCTCTGTTTGACTGCGATAACTCTCTTCTCTTCGCCTTCAGCGGTTTATTGTCATTATCTCCACACCTCCAGCTAAAGGTCAGTCCATGAGCCTTTGGAAAGGTTTGGAGAAGAGGTCAGACCTCCTCCAGGTGTTTGACTTTAAGCAGCGACATGTCTTAGCCTCACTTCTACCTCTCTATCGCGAGGTCATCCATGAACACCTTAACCATTAGAAACCATTATAATGCCTCCGTTTCACTTTTCTATCTATTTTCTGCTTTAACCTTTCTTAATCCGTGCCTGGAAATCAAGTCTGGACAACTCCTCCTCCTCTTAAAGAGTTCAACCTTACAGAATTAGACTGACAGCAGCAAATCACAGACAGTCAAAACAAATGATGGTGATTTTGAAAGAATGCAGGATAATTTAGGTCTTTTGTTCACAAAATTAAAGCCCCTGGAACATCCAGGAACTGTCACTTTCATCAACTGTCTAAAAGTACTGTAGGAATAAACGCAGGACAACTCACAACTGCAGAAAATCATATTTTTTAATCCAACTAGAGATGTCACAATACCAGAGATTTAGTAGTCGATACCGAGATAAAAAACCAAAAACACTTAGAAAAACATCTCCTTCAGACAACTGGATTCATCCGGGCTTCTTGACAAAAACTAAATTTTACAAGATAACATTTGAACACCTCATGATAATGTTAATTTTACCTTCGCCCAATACTCATGTGGGCATGTCTGTAAAGGGGAGACTCGTTGGTACCAGTTGATTCTTTAGGTTTTCTAGTTTCATATGATGTCAGTATCTTCACTCTAGCTTTAAAACTGAGCCGCTATAACCTCCGTAAGATCGTATAGCGGCCGGGACCAGACGGCGACCCGTCCGATTTTTAAGAGGTTATTTAAAAATGGCAAGTTGTGTTAATGCGTTAAAGAAATTAGTGGCGTTAAAACGAATTTACGTTAACGCGTTACTATTGTGTTAACTCTGACACTCCTAATTTTTACTGAATAGAGCTTGAACGCATCATAATGATCATAATGCAACCTTCGTTAACGTTAGCTGTTAGCTCTGTGCAGGACTGTGCTGCCAACCAGCTGCTAACAGCTAACAGCTAATGTTAACTAGCTCTCGTCCTGCTGATCTCAACACAGATTTGTTGTTCACAATGTAGCTTTTTCAGGGAAAAACAGGGTGCATCCCCTGGTGAGTTTACTGCGTCCTTTGGGATTTTAGACGCCTGGTACCTGTAGAAAAACAAGTACCGTCACATTTTCAGATTGACTTGGTCCCGAAGTACCTGTTCTCGTAACATCTCAACATCCAACCTCTGCGAGATTTACTGCCTCTCTTATCTGTCCGGTCAGCAGGTGAATCCACGGTCACTTCCTCTAATAAACCCAGAGGTAACTCCAGCGACTACATGTCCATCATCTCTCCTCTTATCAGCTACAACCCAAAGAAAACACACTTCCAAACTCAATAAACAGATAAAACTTTGACCTCTGCTGAAGTCTGTTTACCTTTATGGCACGCTGTGTGCACAATTTAAATCCTAAATGCATGTGTGCTCTTGTCTCTCTCACAAATTCCTGAAGGTAACATGCGACGTTAAGTAATTGTAGTGCTGCTCTTTAACGGTGACCCTTGTGCACCGTTAGTTAGAAACCACACAGCCTACCTGCCGGCGCTCCGTCACCTCTGACCTCCAGCTCTCTCTCTGACCTCTCACAGCGTTTCTCAGTCACCCAGGAATTAGGTTCCCACACAGATGGATTTATGGGTATTGTAGTCATTTTTTTTCTCTTATGCTGCAGCGGAGAATCCACCTGTGAAACCATCTGCTTGAGGATACAGGTGGAGAGACACTGAGGAATGTCTCAGTTATCCAGGTTATTGGATGGTAACTCTAAAACAGCTGGAGTGAAAAGATGTGTTTTGTGTTTTCAGTTGAGTCTTTGAGACTAAACATCAAGTCCAGTGGCCTCTGACTCACTTCTAGACTGACACTGAAGCTTCAAGAAGCATCGCTATGCTCAGCTTAAATCACCAACAGCAGCTTTAACAGATGTAAGAATCATATCAAATTCACTCCTCCTCCTAAAGGAAATGTTGAACACTAGAAATAGAGCCTCTTAAGATCATGTAAGACCTACATTACATAAATAATGACATGAACGTTTATATAAATGAGACATTTACAGTTCAACAGCACCACAAACTATACATCCATCAACAGCTCAACAAGATCTGAACTTTATATCCATCATTGAGGGAGGATTTTAGGAGTGGGGGATAAATCGATGCAGCATAGTATCGCGATATTTTGCGTGACAATATTGTACCGATACACGGACGTCAGGTGTCGATCTTTTATTACATAAACCTCTTAACAATCTTAGGGACGCTATTCTGTCTGTCAGAGGTTGTAGCATAGTTTTAAAGCTAGCTATATATACATGTTGGTGGATTAAAACTCTCGCAGCCACTCAAGAGATTACCATCGTTTCTTTTGGCTGCTGAGTGAAGCAAATAAATAAAAAATATACTGTATATTAGGGCTACAGTTATGGCCAGAATCATCACCATTATTTTGATCAATATTGAGATAACGATTATTCATTGATTTCAGGGACAAAATATTTTAATTGCACTTTCACATTTAAATAAACAGAGCACTGCTTTCACTTCCGTTCCTGCTGATATGCAGCAGACATGAAGCCAAAATGATGAAGTGATCATAATTAATATTCAATTAATTGTGCAGTCCCTCGCTTTACCAATGATATTGTGCATTTAAATAAAGAGATTACTCAATACTATAAGACAAAAAGAAATCAATGGAGCCACTGAGTTCAAATGAGATTAAGAGGGAGAAGGGGGGGGGGTGAAAGAGTGAAAGAGAAGGAGGAAGAGGGAGAAGGTAAAGCAAGAAGAGGTGCAGACAGGTGTGCGACCTCTTCAAGGAGCTGGAGGGCAGCGGGGGTGGGAGGTGGTGGTCGAGGGGGGGGGTAGTAGCTATGGCAATGACAAGGAATGTTCATGTCGCCCCTGGCAACAGTTCGTTAGCTATTAGCCCTCACAGGCTGATGGATGCTATAAGCCCAGACCTGTCCCCCCACTGTCTGTCATGGATTCTGGAATGCCAGTGGGATCGGGAATGCCTCGACATTCCTGAAGGGAAAAAAGGTGCAGGAGTTTGAATGTGACGCTCGAGGATAAAAGGACCTCGAGGTGCTGAGATGTTAAGCTTCAAGACCCCGACAACAGCTTCTCTTTTAGAAATAATAAAAATGTGAGGAATATGCTGTAAAAGCTGAACAAGTCTGAATGTGATTTTCCTGATTCTAACCACATTTTAAAAAGAATTATTACTGCTGATGAATTGTAGCTATCCAGCTAACTCAGGGACAGTCAATGACTGGGGGACTGTCCACTGACCCTGTTAAATAAACAAATAAATGACTAAAATAAATATCGATTCATCTGCAGATTATTTTCTCAGTTAATCTATTAAATGCTTGGTCCATAAAACATCAGAAAACAGTGAAAGAGCTCAAGAAGATGTCATCAAATGACTTGTTTTTACTTTAATTTAAATTAAGGGAAAGCAGCATTTGAGAAGTTGGAACTGTTAAATGTTTGGCCTTTTTGCTTGAAAAAATGATAAACTATTATAGTGATTATCAAAATAAAAGACCTCACTTCTATCTTAATTAAGTTGCAGAACGTTTTAGAAGGTCAGCGTGGCCTCGAAGAGATTTTCTTACTGTGCAGGAGCAGATATTGTTTTCGAAATATGCACTTAATAAGCTTATACTGTGTACAAAATATTGCAAATACCTAGTACACAGGGCTGAAAGGGTAAATGTACTGTATGTGGAAGTTTCAATCAAAGACAGACAAATGACAAATTTGAAGGCAACAAGTTGGGTTAATAAAAGGGAATAATAAACCTCAAATTCACCTCAGGCTTACAAAAGGAGTGAAAGTTACAATAAATTGTTTTTCTAAAAAATATTACAATCTGCAAAAAAACGGTTGTCTGTGCTGACCGAATGCAAAATGTTGGCAAATGAATCCACATTTTCCTGTACAAACCCCCGTATATCATGCTCTTTAACACTCTGCCAGTCAAAGCTTCGTATCAGTTCATCTCGTTCCCTGCAGTAAGAAGGAGCGACACCTTCTCCTCCAGTGTGTTTGGGCCTGCAGGCTTCAATCTGAGGTTACGGCTCGGTGTCATTCAGTGTTTAAGAGACCTTTAGGTTCAAACGACGGCCCCGCGAGCACTGAATCTTTAAGTGATGTCAAACAGCTAATAAGGTTCAAAAGATTTGCGACAGGCAGGTTTTAGTGAAGCACTCCGTCATATGAGATCATGAAACATGTGACAGGTATAGGTATGCAAAGTTTATGCCATAAAAAATGTTACTGTCTTCCACATATAGTTTGTTAAAAGGCCAATAAATGTCTTTTTTCTGTTGCCTCATTGATGCTCTCGTTGTCTGTTTGTTCTCACTGACCTCCTGTTGACTCAGTTCATCCCCTCTGACTCAGTTCAGACCCTCTGACTCAGTTCATCCCCTCTGACTCAGTTCATCCCCTCTGACTCAGTTCATCCCCACTGATTCAGTTCATCCCCTCTGACTCAGTTCATCCCAACTGATTCAGTTCATCCCCTCTGACTCAGTTCATCCCCTCTGACTCAGTTCATCCCCTCTGACTCAGTTCATCCCCTCTGATTCAGTTCATCCCCTCTGACTCAGTTCATCCCCTCTGACTCAGTTCATCCCCTCTGACTCAGTTCATCCCAACTGATTCAGTTCATCCCCTCTGACTCAGTTCATCCCCTCTGACTCAGTTCATCCCCTCTGACTCAGTTCATCCCAACTGATTCAGTTCATCCCCTCTGACTCAGTTCATCCCCTCTGACTCAGTTCACCCCCTCTGACTCAGTTCATCCCCTCTGACTCAGTTCATCCCCGTTGACTCAGTTCATCCCAACTGATTCAGTTCATCCCCTCTGACTCAGTTCATCCCCTCTGACTCAGTTCATCCCCTCTGACTCAGTTCATCCCCTCTGACTCAGTTCATCCCCTCTGACTCAGTTCATCCCCTCTGACTCAGTTCATTCCCTCTGACTCAGTTCATCCCCTCTGACTCAGTTCATCCCCTCTGACTCAGTTCATTCCCTCTGACTCAGTTCATCCCCTCTGACTCAGTTCATCCCAACTGATTCAGTTCATCCCCTCTGACTCAGTTCATCCCCTCTGACTCAGTTCACCCCCTCTGACTCAGTTCATCCCCTCTGACTCAGTTCATCCCCTCTGACTCACTTCACCCCCTCTGACTCAGTTCATCCCCTCTGACTCAGTTCAGACCCTCTGATTCAGTTCATCCCCTCTGACTCAGTTCATCCCCTCTGACTCAGTTCATCCCCTCTGACTCAGTTCATCCCCTCTGACTTGCACACTAATTGAAGGTGATGATAACTAATTAAATCGTCATTTTTACTTCCTGACTTTTTGGGACAGTCCGTTGAAAGTCTGAGAGCAGCTTTGGGGAAATTAACTGAGTTAGAGCTGAAAAAATTAGCCGAATTTTTTGATAATCTCGAGCCACTTTTTGTGCAAAATTGACAACCATCTGCTGGTATTAGCTCCTTTTAATGTAACTATTTTCTGCTCAGCCCAGTCGCCAGGAAAAAATGTTGGCATTGTACATTTCATCAAATCAGGGATACGTTGAATTTTTGACGTTATTATCAAGTAAACTTTGACAGTTGTGGACAAAACAAGACATCTGAGGACGTCATCTTGGGCTTTGGGAAACACTGATCCACATTTTATAGACCATAAAACTGATGGATTAATCGAGAAAATAATCGACAGATTAATCGACAATGAAAATATTTGTTAGTTGCAGCCCTAAACACATGAAAGTTACAATAAGTTGTTTTTCTAAAAAATATTACAATCTGCAAAAAAACGGTTGTCTGTGCTGACCGAATTGAAAATGTTGGCAAATGAATCCACATTTTCCTGGGCTTTGGGAAACACTGATCAACATTTTATACCATTTTCTGACATTTTATAGACCAAACAACTGATCGATTAATCGAGAAAATAATCAACACTTAATCAGAAATTAAAGTGATCTATAATTAAAACTATTCCTTAACTATCATTTTCTGTTGCAATAAAGTCAATGAAGTCATTCCATCTATATTTCTGTCCTTTTTCAAATTTCACATGCAGGAACTTTACATTTCACATGCAACATTTCTCACATATGAAATGCAAAAACAGTTACTTTACATGTGATTAATTCAAATTTAGGTATATTTCACACTGAGCTGCAACGATTAATCAATTAGTCGTCAACTATTAAATTAATCGCCAACTATTTTGACAATCGATTAATCGGTTTGAGTATTTTTTTTAAGAAAAAAAAGCTTCTTAATTGTGAATATTTTCTGGTTTCTTAAGTAATGTTTAAGTCCAGCCTGATGTTGCCGTACACATAACAGAGTGATCCCAGTCACTTCCACAGAGTGAGGCTTACAGCTGATTAATTAAACACTGGTATCAGATCGGTAGTCAGTATCGGCCGATACCCAAAGCCCAGGTATCAGTATCGGTGTAGGGACTGAAGAAGTCGGATCGGTGCATCCACAGTGCACGTCACAGCCTGGTTGTCGTCAGTAAATCAGTGAATCAGTATGTGAATATTGTTTAACAGTATTACGTCTTGCAAAATAATTTCATGTTCTTTCATTCCACTTTGTGCTGACACTGTGTGGGAGTCCACGAGCACGCTGACCATTCACAGAAATAATGAAACCTCGCCTCACCCCCTTCCTCTCCGGCCAGCTAGTGTGTGAGTGAGCGAGCTATTTTAGGAACAAGAGGAGCCAGCTAAATAAATACTGTATGAGGGGCAACTGCTCCCTGTTGACCAACACACTGACCCGGTTAGTTACAGCACGCTGTCGGACCACCGCCGCACGGCACCGAGTCTTACTTCTAGTGACGGGGATGTCTGGAGTTGTTCCTGATGAAGATGATGATGATAAAGAGCACATGTGAAGCGGCTGTGTTTTGCAGTGCAGGTTGGCACCATAATGATCATCTGTGCCCCCTCATTAGTGGCCATTTGGGGCCACAGCGGGCAACAGGGAACAGAGCCAGAGGACTAGCGGAGGCCCTTCACTCCGTAATGAATGGAGTTAAAGCTACGAGCACGAGGCTCAGGGTGAAGCTGAAGGGAACGGTGCCAGGTAGCGCTAAGCTGCGAGGCACTTCAGTCACGGTGCCACAATGAGCACTATGCTGCTGTTAGCTGGTTAAATAGATGTTTTAAGGGTCTGAATAGTGAAAACGTAATTCAATTTGGGACTATTTATTACTGAACTAAAACTGTTGCTTGTCTATTCTTTTTTTGGCATGATAAATTCCTTCTATCGATCTATTTTTGTCCTTTTTTTGTGAGTCTTATTTCATTTTGTTCTGTGCAGTTTTGATCGCAAAAAAAGAGAATGTGAATTTATCAAATGTGAAACTAATTTCACATGCAGAAATTGCACATTTCACACGTAAGATTTCTCACATGTGAAAAATGTGAAAACAGTTACACAGTTCACATTTAGGTACATTTCACACAGAGCTGCAAGATTAATCGATTAGTCGTCAACTATTAAATTAATCGCCAACTATTTAGATAATTTTTAAGAAAAAAAAGTCTAAATTCTCTGATTCCAGCTTCATAAAAGTGAATATTTTCTGGTTTCTTTCCTCCTCTATGACAGTAAACTGAATATCTTTGAGTTGTGGACAAAACAAGACATTTGAGGACATCATCTTGGACTTTGGGAAACACTGATCCACATTTTATAGACCATAAAACTGATGGATTAATCGAGAAAATAATCGATAGATTAATCGACAATAAAAATATTTGTTAGTTGCAGCCCTAAACACATGAAATATAATATTTCACATGCACAAAAACATAAAAATCACATGCACTATTAATTGTGTTTGACAGCTGCAGTATAAAAAACTTTCCATGACTAAAGATATTAAACAAAGATGTGGCTATTTGTCAAGTGAAGTAGAGTTTCTTGGGAAAGAAACCAGATAACAAGAGCTCTTTGTTTCATGTGACGCTGGCGCTACACCTGCCAAAAGTTGTCTTACACTCGCTTACAGTCACACAGGCAGGTATGAGGCCCGAGTTAGCGCAGGAGAAACTGGGCCAGCGGCGGCGGGTCAAGGCAGCGAGCTCAGGCTGTTTTATGGGCGCGTGCCAGAGGACGGAGTGACCCAGTCCCTGAAAATATCCCCTCCAAGGCCTTTAAAAGCAGCCGCTACTCCCTCGTAAAACAGATTCTGTATCGCTCTGGGAGTTCCTCTCGTGGAGCCTGTTTTAATATCTGGGGATACCAATGACGTTTTCACACATTACAGATACAAGTTATAAGCTGATTCAAGGCTTTACTGATAAAAGAGCACAAAAGTTATTAAAACACCGGCCGATAAGGAGACAACCAATAAATCACAGCCTGACGTCACAGTCAGAATTTAAAAAAGTGAAGACTGAGTGCTGCTCATCACTCCTGCCACAGATGATGAATAGTGCTGGTGGGGGTTCAGCGGCAGGGCGCGGGTGATAGCTTCACACTGAGTGACAAAGCATACTAAATTACACCTGACTGACGTGGTATTTTCCCCTCTGGATAGGCCCAGAAGACAAATTGGGAAGTCTTTCTGATATATGGTTTAAGATTTGTGTTCGGAAGACAACGCTGATTGACAAAGGTTAGTCAGTGAGGGAAGAAAAACAGACGCTTCTTGAGCTCGATCACCCTGCAATGCTTTCAAACCCACAGAGGACCATCATGTAGGCAACATCTGATACGGAAACTGGCAAAACTGAAGATATAAAGCTTCCACGAAACATTAAAATATAGTTTGTGAGGACATTGTTCCGTTGGGTTTTGGATTACTGCAGAAAATCAGCTCTGTGGAAAACATTTATGATATTTACACGTTTTGTTCAGCAAGATAATCTCCACTTATGAACACCACTTTATCATTTTTGAAGCGTGAATGAAATCACCAGCAGTAAAAAGCTAACGTTAGGCTAAAGATGAACTACACCGCGGTCACATGACTTTATCACTAACTAAAGGAGAACTAGTGTTCAGCGTAATGACGGTTAGTCGTCTCATTTAGCCACTTGTTAACAACCGCCTTTTTTAAGACACGTAAAAGCTTCAAAATTCACGAGTGGGATATTTACTGACGTATTTTATGTCGTAGAACAAAACGTTAAAATCTCTTCAGCTTGTGTTAACCACAGAACTGATTTCAGACATCAAACCAAAAATAAAAGTCATTGAAAAACCCAAAGACTTCAAGACGACGGAACCGGAAGCAAAGAGACAAAACTCCTGTGTTTTTTTGACAACAGCCGCTGCCGCCATTTTGGACTGAAAACTCTTATCATATTTATAATATTTTATTGTTCAACACAGGCCATTTTGGTAGCATATGACAATAGAATAGAAGCACTTTTTAGGCGGACGTTTAACTGGTGTCTGGTAGTCGCTTTCAGTCCAAAATGGCGGAAGCGTAGCTCTGATGTTGCAATAGAGCAAATAATTGACTTTTACGTCTTCTTTTAATTCTTGGCAATATATGCTCTTTGCCGGAAGTGCAAAAATGCTACCTCATTTCCAGGTTATCGGACTCATTCCTGCAGCACTCTATATCAGGGCTGCACAATTAATCAAATATTAATCGCGATCACAATTTTGAACATGATCGCCTGCGATATTGACATTTAAAATGCACGTTCTGCTCATAGAAAACTCTGCAGCATAATCAAATCAAGCGCTTCCTAAACTAACAGCCAGCAGCCAGCGATCCAGATGTTTTGGCTTCACTTTTGGGGATAGATATTATCTATACAACCAATATGTTAATGATTAAATTGAGAGCATAACATTGTTTATTTAGCCTCTTAATGTTGCTAATTTTTCTCCCAAAGTGCACCAGATTGATGCATTTGAATTTAAATGTAGCTAGCAAAAGGGGTATGGTGAATATTACTGTATTCTTTCATATTGCATTACATTATCGGGAATGTAGCACAGCATGGAAGTGAAAGCAGTGATCTGTTTATTTTAATGTGCAGTAATAAAAATATGTTGTCGCTAAAATCAATGAATAATCGTGATAAATAATCGTGATCTCAATATTGATCAAAATAATCGTGATTATCATTTTGGCCATACTCGTGCAGCCCTTCTCTATATGACAATAATCTTTTTCAAATCGCAGTTTTCAAGCAAGGAGCACAAGTTGTTTTCCAGCAGAGGGTAAAACAGACAGGATATAGGCTACTATGAGAACAATAAAACAATAATACTTCTGACACAAAGAATAAGAGGTAATTAGCCAAATAAACATACAAATGAGGAAAAAAACACAAAATACTCATATTAGGGCTCTGAGTTGATTAGTCGACTAAGATTTCTTTAGTCATTTAGTCGTTTTTTATGCTTTTTTCATGCTCATCGACTTATTTCCAAGAAACTTATGAGCACATCTCTGGTAAACACCAGATTTAAATGGGTGATTTTGTGTGATTCTTTGTGGAGAAACTCAAAAAAAGGAGTGTTAGTCGACTAAGAATTTCTTTCTTTCTTAACTCAGATGTCTGGTGGAAGCAAGCAACAACATATCCGCAGGTCAGACAACATACAAAAATGTGTTTTAAGGAATTGAATCTACAAGTTATTGCCTTCATATAAGTGTCTGCTCATACAACAATAAGCTGAGGCACTTCCATCGCCAGAGGCTGTGTTTTCCTCAAAGCAGCGGCTTCATTAACTTTGGAAACCGCTTCAGTGAAGTTATGACAAAAGGAAAGCGAGACAAACACAGACAAGCTGGCATCAAAAAAAAAAAGTCCAATAAAGTTGGTAACCAATGTACCAAAGTGATGTGGTTTATTAGAAGCTCAGAGGTGAGGAGGGAGGGGGGGGGGGGAGTAGTGTACCTGTGCTGCCTGGATTACCTGGTTGGCACAGAGGAGGGAGTGAAGGATGAGTGTGAGACAAAGAAGGGGGGGAAAAACAGAGCGGAGGTATCTGTAATTACAGGACAGGCAGAGACACAGTGAGGCGGTAATAGCACACAATAACTGACACATGTGATGTGCCAATGATAGTGTTCCTATCACAGTGAGATATTAGCGGGCTGTGGCCGGGGTTTACCTCACCACGGATACGGTAACCGTGGATACATGGACTTGGCAGAGGGGGGGGGGGAACGTAAAATTAAAATAAGACAAAAAAACAATCTTTCTTGCTTTAAACTTGATTATCTTGTGTCCTTGTCTGTGGTAAAGGTGTCGCCATTGACATTATGTTTTTGTTTCTGACGTCACAACTGCAAAACTACAAAAAAAAGTGATTTGATTGTATGTCTCAAAACAACATATCTTCATACAATGGTTCGTATGATGTCTTACGAAAAGTTATTCCTCCTCCTTTTCTGTGCGTTTTCGTACGAATGTCCAGCAACACGTGTCAATTTGCACTCCAGTCTTTTCAAAATAAACTTCCGTCTTCACAGGACACAACTTGGTTATGTTTAAGCAAAAAAAACTACTTAGGTTTATGAAAAGATCGTTGTTTGGGATAAAATAACACCGTAAGTGGCTTTATTTAAGTGCGGAGGTTACGTGACAAATAAGTCAACGTTTGCGTTATAAAAACTACAGAAGTGGTGAAACTTAAGTACGGAAGTTATGTGACAAATAAGTCAACGTTTGCATTAAAATGACTACAGAAATGGCGCAACTTAAGTACGGAAGTTACGTGACAAAAAATACTTGGTAAGGCTTAGGAAGAGTTCATGGTTTGGGTTAAAATAACTATGAAAGTGGCTTAATTAATAAAGTACGAGAGTTACATGACAAATAAGTCAACATTTGGGTTAAAATAACTGACTTCTGGTTTCACACGGGGGCACCAACAGCGGTCTCCTGGGCGAAAGTCCCTACACGGCGTTTGTTGCTCTTTATACTTACTGCTTCACGATTACATGGATTACATACAAATTGATTTCGGGGCATATATACCAACAGTATAGTGCACTACTTTTCATAGGTATAGCTACGAACGGTGTATGAGAGCAGCCTGCTCAAAGATGCTAACAAGCTAACTAACTGGCCTACTAGCATTGGCTGATTAAATCACTTTTTAAAGCTTTAACACTAACTGAAAGTAAAAGAAAGGCAATAAGAAAGATGTCAGTGTCTCTGCAGCAGGATTACAGGAAGAGAGCTTTAGCCAAGCTCTTCCCCCTCACAATGAGTTAAAGCTAACGCTGCCATGCTAAAGGTAAAGTTAAACAGGACAGAAGTGCTGTGCACACATTTGTTTTGGTTTGGTTTACATTAGCTGCCGGCCACATTATGTCAGGCTGCTACAGAAATGGGTAAATATCTGCAGCTGCACCTTTACTCCCCACAACAATGACATTAATGTGGACAGTGTGTAATTAACGTCTGGATTAAAGAGCATTAGTGGTAATTAGAAAGCCACTCAAAAACACGCAGTCACGTACACACACCGTGTCCCTACAGAGGTTCAGACCACCACCACAGTAAACTGACAAACAAAAGGAGATGTGTTCCCTCTGCACAGGCACAGGCACATGATAATTGCAGTGAAAAATGTTTGACTTAAAGGGCTGATGTTGGTGTCTAATGCCAAAGTAATGATGTTGCATGGGGGGGAAAAGTGGAGCTTCAAAGCAAAGCGGGAATTGAACCTGTCAGGCCTCCTGACTTCAAAACAAACTGAAAGTCTTCAGGGGGGTTAAGTTGCCATGGTTTCTGTCTTAAAATCGACATCAACCATAAAAGGTTTCTGTTAGATAAAACTTATAGACGTCTTGGCTGAAGCTTTCCCCTGTTAACTTTTCCCCAAAACTGTTTAAACCAGTACTTCACCTTGTAATGTTGTTATAGCTAACGTTTTACCAAACCGTTACACATCTAGCAGACCAGAAGCAACATTATCACTCATATGGAGTCACGTTTCCGACTAATTTAAGTCTAACAAACTCTCTTTTAGCTCTGTTTTTGGTCTCCACCAACTCCTTAGAAAAATATCTGTCTCTTTAGCTGCTAAATGCTCCGCTGTGTTTACCAGCTAGCGGCTAACTGTGTCTGCTTGGTGTTTTGGTGCTGAGAAGGTAGTGTACAGTTGGTTTATCAGACCTTTTTCACTGAAAACAGCTGCTGGAAACAGAGTTGATGGAGAGGAAAATAAGCTGAAAGACGCTAAAACGCCTCGTAGAGCTGAGGAGATTCTCTGTTGGACCCCTCTAACATTACACACAGTCATTTAATCCTTTGTTAATAGAAAAATATTAGAGCTGTCAAAGTTAATGAGATAATTAACACAAATTTGTTTTAACGCCACTAATTTATTTAAAGCATTAACACAACTTGCAATTTTTAGGTTGTAGCGGTTCAGTTTTAAAGCTAGAGTGAAGATACTTATATCATATGAAACTAGAAAACCTAAAGAATCCATTGGTACCAACCACGTCATACTAGCTTGACGTGAAGGGGGTTAAATAACGCTCCAAACTCGCGCTAAATTTTGGCGATGGCCATTTTCAAAGGGGTCCCTTGACCTCTGACCTCCAGATAAGTGAATGTAAATGGGTTCTATGGGTACCCACGAGTCTCCCCTTTACAGACATGCCCACTTTATGATAATCACATGCAGTTTGGGGCAAGTCATAGTCAAGTCAGCACACTGACACACTGACAGCTGTTGTTGCCTGTTGGGCTGCAGTTTGCCATGTGATGATTTGAACATATTGTTTTATGCTAAATGCAGTACCTGTGAGGGTTTCTGGACAATATCTGTCATTGTTTTGTGCTGTTAATTGATTTCTTGTAATAAATATATACATATATTTGCATAAAGCAGCATATTTGTCCACTCCCATGTTGATAGGAGTGTTAAATACTTGACAAATCTCCCTTTAAGGGACATTTTGAACAGATAAAAAAATGTGCGAATAATCACGATTAAATATTTGAATCGATTGACAGCCCTAGAAGATATTGATTGGTGCAGCTTCAAGTTGCCAAATGTGTCCACATCTAACACCAAGATGAGGGACTTTTGGGAGTAAAAAAGGGGCGGCATTGGGGTGTTGCATGAAAAGAAAAGAAATGAGTTTCAAAGGTACAAGATAAACAAAATGAAAAGGAAGAATGAAAGACAAGACAGACAGAAGAGAAAACCCAACAAGTGGGGAGAAGTAGATTTGAGGTCTAATCCTTGTGGAGTGCAAACAGCCCCGAGGGGAGCGATGGCATTAAGGAGAAGGGACCGGGCACGTCCAACAAGCTAAGACAGCATCCCACCGAGCATCCAGCCAGCCAAACACGGCCCCACCTCAGCTCCTCTCACAAGCCTAAAGACCTTCACAAACACACCCCCGGGGCCTGCACACAGATAGAATAACCCCCCCGTCTTCCCTCCCCTCTGCTCTTCCTCTCCATCTGAGGTGTTTTTGCTCGTCTTCCTTTCACGAGAGGCAGAAAAAGCAAAAGACAAAGTGCGATAAACAAATCTGGAGAGCGGGCCGGTGGAATGTTAAGCCCAGAGCCCCTGCTGCCTTTGTGCTCGGGCGACCTCTGACCCCTGGAGTTCACCGCGACCAATCGGGGGACAAACTGACAGCGTGTGCTTCGTCAAAAGAGAAGGAGGGGGGGGGGGTCCGATATGTGAAAGTGGCGGTGCCAAGAACTCAGATGGAGGTGTTTCCTTGTCCCGTCCTGCCATTTGTTGCCACAACCTTTAAATCTGATGAATTTGGCATGAAAATACCAAATTGTACCAGCACGTTAACAGCTGCCAAGACCTTCAGTGCCATATAGAACACACAAATAAAGTCGGAATGCAACACAAATAGAGAAGACAATGACGAATCAACGAGAAACAGAGTTTCAATCATCCTTATCGATCGTATCCAAGCAATCTGCTCCAACGACAACAGACCTTTTTATGCCTTTTAATCAAACGTGACTAGAAAAGACAGGGTTCGTTTCAGGGAATGCACGGAAAGATGGATGGACGCACAAAGCGTGACAGGTGGGACTTTTTTGGGAGGATTGCCTCACGCAAACACTGTTACCGAGTCAAAGATGAAGAGGAAGGAAAGGAAAAGGGAGGGCCGAAGGCAGCGTCTGTCAACAGTTACGCCAACGCAACTCCCTCACTGTTGTTTTTGGATGTTTTAACAAATTCTTATTAGGGCTTAAGCATCACAGAGATTGCGTAACATTCCTCAGAGGTATAGACTTTGCCCATGCAAGGTTCTGTGTATCCTAAATAAGTATCACAAAGGTCATTGTCAAAGGGCGGAAAGCTAATAATGTTAGCCAAACATTTGAGCCTTCAAAACGTAGATTTCTTCACCTGACAGAGGATGACATACGATAGATGGATGATAATAAACTGATCGTACATCGCTGCATCTACCCAGTTATCAATACTTCTAAACTAATAAAACTTCACGTTACTTTCTTCAGTGTAGAGCTACAGACACGGAGTGTGGATATGAATCACAGTTTAAATTGACAAGGAATTAAATGTTGTATTGATGAAATAATGACATTGGTTCCAGCTTTTCAAACGTGGGGATTTGCTTGATATCATTAAGTGTGTTTGGTCTGACAAAAAAAGACATTTTAAAACGTCACTTTTGCCTGTTAGTGTAAGAAATTATGACATTTTATTGACCAATCAATAAGTGCTATTTCTGGCATTCGCATTTAGTTTCAGACTAGAGCTGCAACGATTAATAGTTTAGTCGTCAACTATTTTGATAATTGATTAATCGGTTTGAGTTATTTTTAAAGAGAAAAAAGCCTAAATTTTCTGATTCCAGCTTCTTAAATGTGAATATTTTCTGGTTTCTTTATTTCTCTATGACAGTAAACTGAATATCTTTGAGTTGAGGACAAAACAAGACATTTGAGGACGTCATCTTGGGCTTTGGGAAACACTGATCAACATTTTCTGACATTTTATAGACCAAACAACTAATCGATTAATCGAGAAAATAATCAACAGATTAATCAACAATTAAAATAATCGTTAGTTGCAGCCCTAGAACTAAAACTATTCCTTTTCTATCATTTTTTGTTACAATGAAGTCCTTCTATCAATCTAATTTTTTGTCCTTTTCTTGTCAACATAAGTCCATTCAAACAACTAATCGATTAATCAAGAAAATAATCGACAGATTAATAAACTATGAAAATAGTTAAAAAAATTAGTTGCAGCCCTAATCCAGACAGATGTAAAATAAAAATGTAAGTAGTCAAAGATGCTTTCAAACCGTGCTGATGTTTCTGGAGAAGAACAACTAGCCGAGTTGAGTTGCTGACATTTAACTGACTAGAACTACTACAACTAGGAAACATGCAAAAGCATTTTTTTCAAGAGACGTAAAAGTTGAAAAAGTTCTGTGAACATTTCTTTTTGCATATTTGGTTTCACACATTGGTCTCCTCTTGACTTCAGATTAGCTTTACTGTTGTGGCATCAAATAGTCCAAAAGTCAGTGTGTCCTTTTAAACAGTTCTGGCGAGGGTATTTCCCGCCAGTGAAAAAAAAAAAAAGGCCTTCATCCCACCTGCACCAACAGCACACACAAACGCAGAGACATATACCATTTTACGGGCTGGGAAACATGCACAAATGCATGTAAGCACCACACAGGTAGAAGAGTCTTAAGTGTGGGCGTGGGAGAGAGGTATAGCAGGGGCTTTTCAACGGTACGTTAAACCTGCTATATGCGTGGTTTATAGGTTTCCTAATGCACTTACTGACAAGGCGTTTTCCTCTAACGAAACTACAGAGAGAGCAAAGTAGGGGGAAGAAAGGAAAAGGGGTTATTCCAGCTGCAAAGGAATTAGGTTTATGGCGAGAGAGTGAGCGGGAAAGAGAGGCTGAGTGCACAGAGTGACACAAAAGGTGAATTAGAGGTAGTGAAAGAAGAAAAAGGGAGTAAAGAGACATCTGCATCCTGACTCCTCCAGACCCACAACATGGACACAAACTGAGACAGAGCAGCGTGACCCAGTCACATCAAACACACTCTCTCTCTCTCTCTCTCTCTCTCTCCGGATTCACCAGTCGGCTCTTCGACTATCACATTTCAAAACAACCTCAGAACTTTTTCACAAACTCCACTAATCTCATCCTGACCCAAATCACCAGGAAAAAAGCCTTTGGTTAACGTAAACTACAGCAAACATCCAGGAACATTCTGATATTTAAACCCTGGAATATTTCTAACCCAATAAGAGTGAAGTAATAAATTGTGTTTGATTAGGTTTGACAGGTCTCTCTGCACTACAATTATGTGGTTTTGGTTGTTGTCACCTTCTTTAAGTCTCACACGGCAGAAATTAAAGATTTAATTGATGCTTTTTATGCACATGATGAATCAAAAGCACTTAAAGAATGAATAACAGGAAGATAAGTAGGACTGCAACTAACCCTTATTTTCATTCTCAACTAATCTAATGAATATTTTTCTTGATTGTTTGACTATAAAATAAATTTTAATGTCCCAGAGCCCAAAGTGTCATCTGCAAATGACTTGTTTTGTTTAGCCAATAGTCTAAAATCTAAAAAATATTCAGTTTACTATCATATATGACAAAGAACTGCAGCAAATCCTCACGTTTGAGTAACTGGAACCAGTAAATATATAGGAATTATCAAAGTAGTTGCAGATTGGGCTGGGCAATATGACAATATATATCAGCAAAACAATATAAAAATGTCTATCTTATATATTGTTTATATCGTAATACAGGCTAGGCCTCTATTTATTTATTTTTCTCTTTAATTTCACTTAAAACTGTTGTGTTCATTTTGCACTCAAGTTCTTAAAATGAGAAAATACTCCGTACTTTTCATTTGTCAAGTATCTAATTCACACAGGAGTATACGAAAATAGGTTTTTACCATGTGGTTATTTCATATAGACTACTTATTTATTGAATTACCAGAAAACAAGCTTTATCGTGATACATATCGTTATCGAGATATGAGTCTACCTATATAAGGATAGAAGATTTTGGTCATATCGCCCAGCCAACAGATGCATTTTGAGCTGCTGCATCTTAAGCATTCAAAGTTTTACAAAAGAGGAACTTTTTTATTTGGAAAAAGGAGACACAGGAAGAGGTTGTGGGGGGGGACCACCCCTCGCAAATCAAACCACAAATCAACTGGTAATGGATTGCCTGACTTGAGGAGGCCAAAAAGTGATAGGAAAAGGGGGTTGTGAGGGGGTAATGATCGGGTAAAGGAGGGAGTGGAGGGAGGGCACAAGGGAAAGGAAGGAGGAGGTGGGGGACTCAGTTGAGTTGGGGAGGGTCTAACAACCACAAATCAAGCAGTGATCAGTCGCCTCACTTAGCGTTTCTGGAATGTTCCAGCCTATAGCACCTGCAGGGAGTGGGAGACAGCCCGACAAGTCCTGCCAAGCTCTGGAGGAATTCAACCAAGGGGGGAGGGAGGGAGGAAGAGGAGGGGAGGGGGCGAGTAAAAGGATGTCCCTGCATCGTTTGTCAGTGTGCACGTTTTCAGCATCATTCGTGCACCAAAAACCACAGAAGGCCCTACTTTTTCTGCAACAACCTACAGTTAAATGCCACTTTAACTGTTTTCAGCAGATTGATCACATCAAATATCCCAAAAAAAACTACAAGAGAAGTATCAGAAAGCTCTCCCACACTTATGTTTGACTGCTTGTATTATCATACCAGTGTTTTTGCATATTTTAACCCATATGCTGCTAATTTAATTCATTTTTCAAGCAAAAAATATCAAGCGATTGCTGGTTACAGCTTTTCAAATGTGGGGATATGATGCTTTTTTTTGTTGTACATGATGGTAAACGGAATATGTTTGGATTTTAGTATTGTTGGCTCGGATAAAACAGTGGTTCCCAACCTTCCTTGACTACCGCCCTACTTGTATATAAGAAAATGCGAGACAAATCTTCGAACAAAATCCTCAATTTAAATAAAGTGATTCAGTGTATTAAATGATTTCAGGTTGTTTTTTTATTAAATCAACTTTCTTTAATGAACATAACTCATCAGTGTGTGAGCAAACAGTTTTTGAAAATGTTGTTTTTGAAAGGCTAAACGCCAACAAATATCCATTGAAGCAAAATATTTAGTTAGATAAAAACAATTTTGACTACATCTATTTTTTTTCAATACATTTTGACTTCTGGACTTTACAACAGCTATGATTTTAGTTATACATGTGCAAATCTAATTTTGACAACCTCAGGGCAGACAAATCCTTGCGCACACCCTGTGATCTTAAGCGCCAGTTTGGGAACAACTGGGATAAAAGACGCAATTCAATACTTTTGGGATACTCTGGGAAATTATAATGGCCTCTTTTCATTTTATGTTCTGACATTTAAAGGCAAAATTGACTAGTTCATAAATAGAGACGATAATCATTAGTTGTAGCCCTACAACAAATCATGTATTTGCATACCAAACTATTGTGTTTTAGAAATTTGCATGTACTTTTTTCCTGGCAGCCATTGCTTTCTATTCATTTTCGTACAGCAGGAGAATTAATTAGCACACTTGCACAAAACGATAATGTAATAATGCAGATTTGATGATCACTATGATGGTTTAGACGTCTCAAGCAAGTCTCAAGAGTGTGCTTATTGATTATCATATCACACCAAAATAAATGGAAATCAATGGGTGAGCGGAACAGTAGGAAAAAGAAAAAGCATTCAAAAATGTCAGCAAAAACTCAACATTATATAATATAATCTTTTATTAGTCCCACAGCGGGGATACAATTTGCAAAAACACTGGTATGGTCCTTTGATGTCTACCTGGCTTAAGAGACGAGACAAAAATGTGGATTTCTGCCATGAACCACACCCATACAACATATCCAAGAGTGCCAAACTTGTTCTGAAAACCCTCATTTGTCACCAGACTGAGATTAAACTGTATGTACAAATGTGTACAACCCATCCATCTTGCATTCCAACAAATGCCATTTTACCACTCACTCCAACCTTTGACTCCCTCCTCTCCTTCCCATCACGCCTCCTCCCCTCTCCTCACCATTCCTCCTCACCTGAGTGTGATGTTTTCCCTGTACCAACAGCTGTGTCAGCCCTGACAGACACCTCTCTCTGTATGTTCACTGAAACATCATTTTACAAAAAGACTGAGCTAACGTTAAAATAATCCGTCACTATAACAACCAGGCTAAGAAAAGGGAGCTAACGTTACCTAAAAGACTACGGCTATGATGTGGGTTAAGGTTTGATTACTAGTGATAAAAGTAAAGCAAAGTAGTCCAAAAGATACACATATTTCCAAATTTACTGGAAGTTAATGTGGCTCAATAAATGGTGTTACCTCCTGGTAGCACTGTGGCTTGTAGCTTGTAAGCAGTCAGCTCAGTTAGCCTGAACAAACTGTTAGTTTTGGCATCATAACTTGCCAGCAAACTCGCTAACTAGCAAGCTAAACAATGCTAACACGCTACTCCAAAAGATACACATATTTCCAAATTTACTGTAAGTCAATGTGGCTCAATAAACCTCCTGGTAGCACTGCAGCTTGAGAAGAGTAAGTTCAGCTTTAGCATCATAACTAGCTAGTAAACTCACAAGCTAAACAATGCTAACACGCTACTCCTAGCCACAACCCAAGCTGGCTTCTTCTAGACATGCTAACTAGACGATAAACTATAGCTAACAGATACTATGGTTGGCTAGCTAAACAACTGTTTTTGTTAGATGATGTCCAACAAAATGACTGCCAGACTGTGTTACATCAACCAGAATCCATGTAATAAAAATAGGTTTTATCTCAGCACATAGAGGTTACCTGAATTACATTTTTTATCATGCTAATGTTTTGTTGCAAGTTAATACTAGCTTCTGGGCCAAATTTATTGGAATATGAACTGAAAGATGTCCTAGAAGTACACATTAACACCTGATAAAGGTGTTTCGTATGTTATCGGCAGCACAGAAAGGTAATTAACTTCACATTTTAAAAGAGCCAAAAACACACACTAACTCTGGCCTGGACCACTGCCTCACCACGGCGATACCCAAAGACACAGTTACCAAGGTTACGACTACCCAGACCACCCAATGAACTCATCTGTCAGTCACTCAACACACACACACACACACGTATCCATCCACTCAGCCACCCACACACACACACATATATATACAACACAAAACAACAGGGAGGTGGGAAGTGGGTGGAGGAGTCAATTCAGAGTCAATATAGCTCCATCGAATGAGTCCTATTGAGACGCAGGAAGCTTTCTGCTGCTGATTCGCTTTAATGTTTTCCCCGTCAGCGTCTCTGTCCTCAACCTCGCTGGCATTTCCTGTCACTCAGCTGGTAGAGCAAGGCACTAACACTGCTAGGGTTGAGGGTTTGAGTCCCTCTATAGTTCAATGATGAAGGATTACGGTTGATTCTGCACCACCTGTAGTGTTGTGGGATGTAACTAAGTACATTTACTCATATACTGCAGTCAAGTGCAGTTTTTAGGTACTTGTACCAGAGTATTATCATTACATACTACTTTATACTTCAACTGCAAATTTCTTTATTTTTTTTAAATGTCATGGTTGGGCTTAAAATAAATACGTAAACTGTGGAAACAACGTAACATCACCACGGAAAACACGTCACCACAAAACACGTGACAAACGTCACTAACGTATCTTGCAAAACAAAACACCTGGTTGAAAGTCCTGTGCTTGTTGGACCCATCCACCCCCCCTCCCGCCCGCCATAAGCGCTCTTTCTCCCCTTTTATTCTACGTCATTATATTCCAGTCAGTACAGACTACATGGCGTGAAAATGACACGCCTAAAGCATGAACAGAGTTCTTATCAAACTCTTTTGCCTTGCGCATTTTCTTGCGACCGGGCTGAAATACTAGTTAATCTAATAATATATATAAGAACATGACTGCATAACGAGTACTTTTACTTTTGATACTTTACTTTAATATCTTTATTAAGGCTGTTAAAGTTAACTCAATGATAATGCGTTAACACAAATTTGTTTTAACGCCACTAATTTATTTAACGCATTGACGCAACTTTTAGGTTGTAGTGGCTCAGTTTTAAAGCTAGAGTGAAGGTACTGGTATCATATAAAACTATAAAACCTGATGAATCCATCGGTACCAACCATGTCATAGTAGCTTGTCGCGAAGGAGGTTAAATAATGCCCCAAACTTGCACTAAATTTTGGCGAGGAAAACCTGGCATGGCCATTTTCAAAGGGGTCCCTTGACCTCTGACCTCCAGATATGTGAATGAAAATGTGTTCTATGGGTACCCACGAGTCTCGAGTTTGCCATGTTATGATTTGAGCATATGTTTTATGCTAGATGCAGTACCTGTGAGGGTTTCTGGACAATATCTGTCATTGTTTTGTGTTGTTAATTGATTTCCAATAATAAATATATACATACATTTGCATAAAGCAGAATATTTGTCCACTCTCATGTTGATAAGAGTATTAAATACTTGACAAATCTCCCTTTTGAACAGATAAAAAATGTGTGATTAATCGTCATTAACTGTTTTAATCGACTGACAGCCCTGATAAAAACATGACTGCATAATAAGTACTTTTACCTTTGATACTTTACGTACAGTTTGCTGAATACTTCTGTACTTTTACTCAAGGGCAATTTTAGAATGACTTTTACTTGAAATTGAATATTTTTATAGTCCAGTAATGCTACTTGATCTCTTACTTGATAATAAGATACTTTGGATAAAATGGTATTTTGTCACTACTGGATGAAATCTGATGAAGTGATTATAAAGATTTAAGAGGTCGCCAAGCTTAAAGCTGTTACTTTAAAGAGGACTTAAACATCAGCTCAATGTTTTACAGATATTATGGATATTATATAGCTTAAACTTTTGATCCTCCTCAGCCAAACATCCGTCCCAGTTAAAAAAGAAAGAAGTTGCCCCTCCTCAGTCTGAACGACACCATCAAACAGCACCGCCGCTCTTTCTTATTCTAATGTGGGAGGTAATGAGTGTAGCGCTGCGTTGACCCTCCTCTCCACAACGTAACCTGACCCTCGTCATCACAGTCTGTGTCTCAATAAAAACCCTTCACTTTAACCCCCTATTGCAGTATATATCATATATTGTTTATAACACAATATCAAGGTCAGTTTACAGTGTTTGTACAACTATTTGTAAATGTTTTGTTTAGAAAGGAAGTTTTTGGCACATCTTTTTATTTTACGTTGTTTTTTTGCAGTTTGCACAATAAAAATTGTTTACATTCTGCAACTATTTCATGCATTCTGATTCCTTCATATATTGCATAATTTTGTGGAGCCAAGCAAACCGTATAGTAATCAAAGCCTTCAGTATGATAACAGTATTTTTATATTCTATGTACAGAATAAGCCACTATATATGCTGAGTCAGTAAAGTCCTTTAAAGGTACAGTGTCTAGCATCTAGTGGTGTGGTTGCAGATTGTAACCAACTGAGTGCCCCTCCGCTCACTCCTCCCTTTCCAAGACTTAGCTCAAGCTAAGCTTGACTATCCGGAATTAACATTAGAGAAATCCTCAGTTACATTGTGACTAGTCAGAGTTGTTGTCATGACGTTGCTCATCAAGGCTTCCCATTGGATATCGGCCCAACAAAGCATATGAACAGTGTCAGCAGAAGCTTTTGCTAACTTGGATAGTTCGGTAAAGTGTGAAAGATATTCACAGATTCAAACTTCCCGGATCAATAACTCACAAGTTGTTAAAACACCAACGAGGGCTCTTTCTAACCGTAGTGAGGTAGACAACGAGCTACAACCTCATTTTAATCACAACCAGCCTTTAGTCCTCCGAGCTGGACACATAACATCGGTCTCTATGTGCAGCCGGCTGTGAGACGAGTGGTTCAGGGACCGCTGCGGACCAGATAGTTAGACAATGACATGGAATAGAAGGAGCTCATCATCAAGGAATCTGTGGCCAACGAGAGCTTTGTTCACTAGAGAGTTGTGGTAGAAATTTACAGCGTATTGTAGATTTATTGTCTCCAGACGCACTTTATAAACCCACACGGCTGCAGTGCAGCGTCATAGTATGTTTAAATAGCTTGACCTCCCGTCCCATCCACCCCCCACCCCCCACCCCCTCTGACGTCATTACAGATATCTGCAACGTCATTTCACCTGTCACAACTCTAATTCCAGATATCTGTAATTACATTCTGACTATCCCTAACTCCAGTTAGAGATATCTACAACGTCATTCTGACTAGTCAACATTTAATTTTAGATATCTAAAAAGGACAATATAGATATCTTCAGTTGAGGGGTATTAAAAATATCTGAAACCTGAATTCTGACTGGTCAGAATTAAATTGTAGATATCTGAAACTGGAATTACGGATAGCTACAATTCAGTTACGAAGTTTTGACTAGGCACAATGAGGTTGAAGATATCTCTAATGAATATCCTTTCATGGTTCAGTATGTTTATTTTAGAGGATATTATAGTCATTTTTCACTGCACAAAGCTTTCATAACAATCCTGTACAAATAAACAGTCACTGCATTGTGTGTTCTAGTTTAAAAGTAATATTTTAGAAAAGAAATGAGAATAAAATGAGAAACTAAGAAAAACAGATTCACTTATAAGTATGCCTTCAAACAGCCCCGATATAGTGATGAATAAAATAAAACATGAAGGTTATAAAGAATGCACTTTTGAGTGGCTGCTCTCTCCTGCTGCTGCAGCAGAATGTAGTTTATAGGTGTGTCTTGGAAAAAGGCCCCAATAATCTCCTTATTTTAAATATTCATAAGCGGGGCGGGGTTTGAATTGCAAATGACTGTGAGCGGGCCAACTCAAATATGAACTGCTTTTTTCACTCCCTCCTGCTACTAATAAATGCAAACCTCACACCAGAGCTTTAAAAACCATCCATACAGGGGGAGGGCGTAAATGGTGCAACATTGGACACACTTGGAATATAATTTTTCAATAAAATGACAATAAAAAAAAGAACTGCAAAAGAGTGAGTGAAGTTTGCGTAAAGATTCGTAGAGAAAATATTCAGCATCTCCTCATGCGGCTGGCTGAAGACAGCCACAACGTGACGCATGGAGCTGGTGCAGAGAGAGTCTCTCATATGGTCAACATGCATGAAAGTCACTTTATAAACAAATAAACTTATAATCAATGCAACAAGCTGCGTATTTAACAGGTTTAAACAGAGAGGACTGTTCACGTTAGGTCAGCTGAGGCGTTTACGCGCAGAACATTCAGGTAAAAGTATCTTCTCCAGCAAATACACGGTGTCAATGCAATGCTTCATGGTTTATGTTGCATCTGCGCTCTAAATAAACCGAGCTGAGAGCCACTTCACCTGGAGGAGTGTAATAATAAGCAAGTGGGACTTACTCCGTGCGCAGAGCTCACCGCCAAGGCGACTGTTATCACACAGATCCTGCAGGAGGAAGAAACAGTTCAGTTTGTAGTTCACAGTTTGTTGCAGGTAAACTGAGCCGAGGCTTCGGCTAGAATGGAGCCGCGACCTGCAGCGAGAGTCGAAAACTTGACATTAATAAAGTTTAGTTATTAAAGAGGAAAATCACTTACAGGAATTTCATTTTGATCCGCCTGGCTGAGGGGGGGAACCACAGGTCGAGACTCGATCCCCTTGTCTTCACCAGCAAGGCACTTCAGACGCGCTCATCGACGGCTCCAAAAAACCCTGTCATCTACCCGGAGACACAGAAAGAGAGAGATAAAGTAGTCCCACCGCCAAACACAGCTCACACACACACACACACAGCTCCACGCATTAAAGCACCACCAGTGCGGGAAAGCCCTCTTTTAGGAGGTGATTTCTTTCATAAAATCAGAGCTTATCCAACTCACCAAAGTTGCAGCCGTGAAGTCGCTGCTGCGCTCTCCGGGTTGTTGCGCTTCAACTCAGCAGCGCAGCACAGCAGCGGGGAGAGGAGGGGCCAACACATGTCATTCATGCCTCCATACCAACACTTACAGCACGACGTTTTACCATCAAACTGTTTGGTGCAGCAGAGGAGCCTCTTCTATCCGGAGCGGGTCTTTCTTTGGTTCTAATCCATGAAAACAAGCAAACAAAATAATAAAGACTTTTATTCCTATTATGCCAAATTAAGAGTTTCTAGAAACCTTTATGAACATTTTTCTGTACCATATCCCACATAATATCAACATAATGTCCCTTAAATCTTAGTTTATCAATAATTACTGTTGTTTAAAGTGACCTGATTCAATATTTTCCCAGTTTGGGATCAATAAAGTAAATCTATCTATCTATTTTATGCTACATTATCACCCATATAGTGGTCATATAACACTCTATTAAGGCTGCTAACAAACAGTAAGCTTTATTTAATCTCCAGGTATTTCTGTTGTGTATCATCAATTTGCAATAAACTTAAAAATATTTTTTTTACTTCATAAACCTGCAAATATATTTCAGGATGATCATAGCTCTGTGTGTGAGGGTCATATAGGTCTATATTGTAAAGGTACTAGTCTATGTAACTTTCAGAAAATTCTTATTATTACTGACACCAGTGGCCGTTAAGTGAACTGCAGTCCGAATCATTTTGACTGCACTGTAGTCGTGAGCGAGCATCCTGAGCATCGACCAAAACAGTGAGGTGACGTTACATTACAATCATACGTCATATTTAGACTAACGTTACTATCTGTAACGTTACTATATTTTATTTGGACCATTGGCTCCATGATACTAACCAGCTTGCCATTTGTAATTTAGACTTCTTTATCAGCTAACGTTGCCAAGCAACCAACGCCAGATAAACACGTTCTCATCCCAACTAGTCACGACTTTGTCACGCAGCATCAGAACCACTATAGTTAGGATGAGGAAAGAACTACATGGTGGGGCTTAAAACTGCTACGTTTGTACGGTGAAAATAAAGCTGAACGTTGTGAAGATGGATGAAAGCCTTGTGTTTGTAAATTCCCAGACACACCAACCACGACAACCAGGCCGCCTGTTGAGTCGCCTCACGTCTCCTTTGTCTCGGCCAAAAAGTTGCACTCGATCACATCGCAAATACGACAGCCGACGGCCGACAACCACGTACGTTCTGCTCGCCGCCGCCGATCCAACATCCTGAATCGGCCGAAAAACGTCCAACACGGGCAGACTAGAGCCGACGATGCGGAGCAGACTGTAAAAACTAAACCGACAAACGCTCACCGACGGCCCCAAACTGTTCGACGGCCGACCGTCGGCTCGCTGTGTCAGGACCTTTAGACCCATCCACTTCCCCTGCCGCCCCCCCTCACTGTGTCTTTTCACTCTTTAAACTACGTCACCACAGTCACTCCCGGTGCAGTTTCTCAGAGCGTTTACTGTTGCCACTGCTGGGTTTATATTGTAGTTAATGAAACGTCTGGAAAGTCTCATACTGGTGCTAAAGGTGCCTTGTGCGGCGGTATCACGCCGTGACAAAGCCTCGGTATTCAATGAAGTAATTTGCCAACGGCAAAGCTAGTCAATTTACCAGCCAGATCAGCTAAGGGGGAGCATTTTGCTACGTTAGCTACACACTGTTGGCGCTGTGTCAAACAAACACAAGACTTTCAACCAGGAGACCGATGTTCGTGTCCCGTGTGAAGCTAAAAGTAACCTATTTTTGTCACATCAGTCGTCGGTACCGTCGGTCCTGTGAGTTACGTGAGTTGTTAATCAGTGAAGTTAACATCAACCGTGACCATTTCCTAATCCTACCTAAGTGGCTGTGTTGTCTAAACCTAACTTT
This sequence comes from Sebastolobus alascanus, assembly GCA_916701645.2. Taxonomy (NCBI): domain Eukaryota; kingdom Metazoa; phylum Chordata; class Actinopteri; order Perciformes; family Sebastidae; genus Sebastolobus; species Sebastolobus alascanus. The sequence continues at coordinate 821,890 of CAKAOJ020000428.1, read as the reverse complement.
ATTTTGAAAGGACACCATGCATGTAACAAGCGTATATTGACGCGCCGTCCCTGGTCCGTCCAAAAGTAATGCAAGAGGGGAACCCCGTAAGTCGGTCTCCGAGGCCGAGGGGCGCTGACCAAGCGGTGGTGTTGGACGAGTTGGGAGTGAGAATGTGTCGGTGGGCCAACCCTATGAGATACTCAGTGTCTCAATTTTAAAATTCTGGTCTGCAACTGGATCTGTTTACCGTAAGATACGTGTGTAAGCCCACCAACAGCCCATTCGCACAAAAAGGCGAATGAATGCCACGACAATGTGCAAAGCATGAAGCGTGCAATACAATATTCTGCTTCAATCCATACTTGTTGGCGTTTAGCCTTTCAAAAATAACACTTTCAAAAACCTGTTTGCTCTCCTGCTTGACGTATACAAAGGGAGGTACACATACACAGGTATTAACGGGGGGGTCTAGCAGCAATCTAACAACACCGTAAATTACATTTATTCAACCAAAATAGACTATTGAAGTAAATGAATTAAGTTGTTGCAAAAAAAGATCATATTATGTATTTACATTCAAGACGTCATCACTTTATTTATGTTGATGAAACTGACGAGTTCTTTTCATTCTATTCAAGGTATGAACCGAACCATGGCTCAAAAATCAGGGTCCAAACTGAACCGTGGATTTGGAGAGTCGTTACACCCCCATAACTCAGATAGTATTTTACTAGTGATATCGTTATCGAGCAAACAAGCTAAGATTAGCCAGTTAGCTGTAACTTACAGTAGCTACTCTGCATGAACTGGCGTTGGTTGCATCGTAACGTATTATCAAGCGGCAAGCGAGCGAATTTACCAGCCAGGTCAATTTGTAGATTGGTATTCAAGGTATGAACCGAAAAATAAATAAATGAAGTCAAAAATGTCTTTAAGGTGGTGTAGTTGGGGGGGGCTCAGCTTTTCTGAGATACAAGTAGGGGGGGGGGCTTCAACGAAAATAGGTTGGGAATCACTATAAGGCTACTTATGTTACGTTGTTTCTGTACGTATTTTACTAAGTTTACGTACTTATTTTAAGGCCAACCATGACGTTCTTCCTCTTGGTGCACGTCCACAGGGGCGTTTTTAATCATCAGGGATCGCCTCACTTCACAGCATTGGACGCTTGATGTGCTGCCACTAGATACTCGGCACCTGATTGGACGAACTCTTTCCCTCCGTGGGCCGCTGCTCCCAGCTTTCAAACCGGAACCAACGTGGCGGCTCGTTTGGAAACTTTCTTCTCTTATGTCACGAAAATAGTTCAGCGAAATGTGTTTCTGAAAACATTTAATGTGAGAACTAAACCATGCAGTTGTTAAATCTGTCTTTATTTTAGATCGACAACAGTTAGTTTAAAGTTTCTCTGGAGTTTCCAGAGGCGGCGAGTCGCGTCGGACGGCCCTCATTTGCATAAAGTAGCCGAGACCTCGACATTATGCAAATGAGGAACGGCTAACGTGACGTCCTGTCTCTCGAATCGCGCCACCACACTACCAGAATGCATTGCACGACTGCTTACGTATACAATGAGTGGGAAGCGTGGAAAGGACGGATCCTGTGGACACGAACCATAGGCCAAACTAAGTGGTTTTGTTGTCTCAACCTAACTTCGGATGTTACCGTAGTTTTGTTGTGTGGCGTACAAATGACACGTCGCATTGCCACGAGAGACGAGAGCTAAAACAAATAAAATGCAAGTTGAGAGTGAAACTTGTGAAACGGACCAGTGATCATTAACTCCTGATTACTTTACAACTCCAAACCTCATAACGGATGTCATCTGCATTTTAGGTGTTTTAGTGCTTTCGAGACTTGTTGTCTTGAACATTTAATGTTGCATTACAAGAAAAAGATGCAACAGAAATGTCAGTGTTCTAATGTCATGTGTGTTTTAGGAGATTTTGATGATCTCATCCATATAGTTTGATATATATTATAGACAGTGTGAGCGGCTCTCGCTCCACACCCCAGTTAGAAGAATGCAGTAAAATGAGAAGGAGAGGATGATGTACTTGTTTTCTGTTTTAAAGTAAATTTGACTTCCATTCTGCCGGCAGCATCCCTCTGTCAGGAGTCAAAAGTGAGTATTTGGCCCTTAATAATCTGGCAGGAATGCAACATGTCTGGGCGTATAGAAAATGTCAAATAAAGGTTTAATGTCAAAGCTTTTTTGTGCAGCCTCAGGCGCTGGGTAGGATAGGATTGGGGAGGCACGCAGGAGGAAGGATATCCATCCGCGTTTGCGAGGTCCTAACAAATTATTTCTAATTAGAAAGAGATTTTAAACAAATCTCCATCTGGACTGAAACGCGGCGCACTGATTACCAGCGGAGCGCCACTTTTTAACACGCAAATCACCCTGAAAGTGTATTTTAGCTGGATTGTGTGTGTGTTGGTGGAGGTGCAGGGAGGTAATATCAGTGCGCCCTGCGTGTGGGAAGTAGATCCGGCTGGGCTGTTGCAAGTCGAGGAGAGAAAAAGTTAGAGAGGGGGACTGCAGAGGCGCACGGTGCCAGAGCCAGGACCACTGGGAGCCTCTGCAAGCGCAACAAGCACGCCGAGGAGAAGAAGGAGAAGAAGTCTCATTATTTATATTTCAAAGTGTGCATGGGGGGAAGCTGGGCTATGACACGCGCGTAGAGACAGTTTGTGAGTGTTAACGCAGGCGGATCCTTCTTTTATTTCCCCAAGATGAATAAAGACTTGCGACAGCTCGCGGTGCCTCTGCTCCTCCTCGCCCTGTGCGTCGCGGTGCAGCGATCCGACTCTGCGGTAAGTGCGCTTCCACTTCTTCTTCTTCTTCTTCTTCTTCTTCTTGTTTTGCAGAAATTTCCCCGCAGGATCCCGCACGGAGAAGCCGAGAGACCTGCTGCTCTCAGTCAGCCGGCGCCGGGACACCGACGGTTTATAAATAGAGAGGCTGCTTTAGAACAAGTCTGCTCTAAGAATAATACAGTTTGAAAACAATCAAACCACTTATACACATTTCTGATGAACTTTTGTGGCACTTTTTTTAACGCCGAGCACCTCCACGGGCTCTGCTTTGTAGTTGGGAGTTTGTGTCCTGTTCCCTGCAGCAGGAGGCGACCTGTAGCAACACGCCGACCACCGCGCACTTCTCTCAGCCTGCATCTGCCTTCTATTCTGCTTATCAAACATGTAAACTGCGAGCGGAGAAGGGCGCGTTCTTCTTCACCCGTTTGTCTCCAAATTAAAGTTGACTGGCAGCCTAATCTCACCCAAAACAGGTCATGCGTAATTTCGTTTTGCGAACATCCATTTCCATCCTCTGTAAGAGCGGGAATGTGATTTGCAGCAGCGTTTGTGAAGGTGCATCTCCCTGCAGGTGTGTTTTATGGTGACAGCACCTGCTTACTGGGGCATACTGAAGTATAGATACATAAAATACACCGTGCAGGCTCAGATTCTGCACTCAGTTCATATGCATCAAGGTGAAGTGTCTCTTTGCACTTGAGAGATCCAGGAGAGAGGTGTGTGTATGTGTGTATGTGTGTGTGTGTGTGTGCGTGTTTGCGCACACTTTACCCCTCTCCACACCGCATTTGTCTGTATTATTGGCCGCAGCTCTCCAACTTTGCTTCATCTAAATTCATCAATCATCAGTGGAAGCGCCTCAGTCTGACTTCTCATGTAATATTCCAACATCTATGTGATGAATATTCACATCTCATTAATAATTCATGAGGCTAGTTGCACGCTGATGCACCGCCCACACACGAGGCGTGTCCAGTCAGGCCTGCACACTTGCTGCTCTTCAGTATGAGTCTGTTTTATACACCTCCACCTTGCATCCTATGTTTCTATGGCAGTATTGCATCACCTAACAGAGCTCAAAGTCAGGTTTTTAGGCTTTTAACATCACTTTTAATGAATTAATTTAACGTTCAGGGTGAGGTCTAAGTGAGAGGACAGTGAGTCTGCTCAAAGTTTATACCGACTCTTCCTCCTCTGAGTTTATACATCAACATCTGAACCCGGAGACCTCTCTCCTGCCTGCCAGGTGCTGTTGCTGCAGCATGAAACAGATTAAATCTTCAATATGTTGTTTTCATGCAAACTAGAGCAGTTACTACAGGGCACTGACTGTTTTAAACTAGGGCTGTCCTCGACCAAAGAAATTCTTAGTCGACTAACACTCGTACGATTTTGTCGACGTCTTGCATATATTTAACACACTTAATAGATCCCACTTCTCAGCATTTTGTATTGCGGTTATATATTGTATGTGTTCGATGCACATATTTGTACATATGTCTTATATCTTTATTATTTATTTATATTGCTCTACATAAATTGTGTTATATATTGTAGCATTATCTACATAATTTACATGTTACATACTCATTTATTTCTATTTTCTTACATTTCTTTATGCTTATACATATATAAGAGCAACTGTATGTCCCAATCGAAACTTAGAAATAAGTCATTCAGCGTGAAAAAAGCATAAAAAACAACTAATTGACTAAATAAATCTTAGAGGGGGCTGCCCTACTTTAAATCTGTTTCTCTAGAGGTAAATATGTCCTAATGATAAAATTATAAAATCTGCAACTAAGGATTGTAGATTCTCTCTTAGTCGAATATGTACATCCATGCATGCAGACAGTCATTTCAATCAGTGGATATTCCACAATGCACAAGATGCTCCGGCCACGTTAGAACAATCACGTACAAGAAGAGTACTAAATAAAGAGGTAAAGGTGTGTTTGCAGATGTTGGTTGTGTATGTTACGGGCGTGACAGAGTGGCTGTTATTGTTGCCATGGAGATGGGGGGGGGGGGTCCACTTTGTACCTAGGAATGTAGCTGACCCCACCCTCTAGGAAAGAGGAGGTTCAGAGGGGAAAGGGTGAAGATGGATAGAGGAGAGCAAAAAAAAAAAAGTTCACGCAAATATACAAGTGTGCAATAGAAGTGCTTATTAACAGCACTTGGGATGAAGGAGACGTGGAATCTTTTAGTTCTCCTAACGGGTGCCTTGAAAACGACATCCAGAGGGAAAAAGCTTGAACCCCTTCAGGAGTAGGGTGTAAGAAAATATAGAAAATATAGAATATTATGTTTTGTGATACTGTATCGATTCTCAAAAACGCAGTATTGATTTTTAATTAATGACAGTTTACATGCAGAGATTGACTAAGTCAATACTTTATGTCATTTGTAAAGAGATGCTCCCTCTCACCCTGCTGTGATGTTGGATGTTACAGAGACTGCGATGAAGGCAAATGCAGAACCCACTGTTGGATAAGAAAGTAAACGTTTTTAAACAAAGATTTTATGCATATGGTTTGTTCTTTTTACTATGACAGTTTTCCTAAAATTAGGTTAAAGAAATTGCAATATATTGTACCGTAACCCTGCATCGTGATATGTATCGTATCAGCAGATTCTTGCCCTAGTCAGCAGTGGAAGGTCCTGGCAGTTCATTATAGCTCCTTTAAGGACCTGCCTGTAATAAATGTCCAAGAGAAGATCCTGACGTCCCCTGAAATCTTCCAATTAGACTTCCAATTAGGGCTGTCACAATAACCGCAATATTGCAACAATATTGACAAGCCGACCGCTGTGGATGACAAGCGACCACCAAAACCAGTATATTCATATTTGACCTTTTCTGAATTCTTTACAATGGGAGAACCGCGTGTTTACACCACGCTGCAAACGGCAGCAGCGTGACGAGATTCTTTTTTTATCTGGTCACCAAGAGCTGAAAAATGTTCAACTTTAAGTAAAACGCTGCGCTCGTCACTGTCACTTTTTACCCAGCCGTCCAGCAACACACCACAAAGACCAACCGTCACATGTACAAATGCATAATAAATAAATACACACATATAAAAAAAATAATATAAAATAAATGAAAAAATTATTCAAAATAAATACATTTTAAAATTGATTAAACAATAAATAAATAAATAAAATGGAAAATTAGACAGAATAGTACATAAATAAGGGAATTAATACAAAGATAAATAACAAGTGCTGAACAACAACAACAACAACAACAATGGAGGAGAAATGAAGAGTACTCTACCTTGTGCCGACATTTTTAAAACTGTCATCTTTGTCATTTAAAAAGCAACAATATACCTAATAACAGCCTAACAGTAAAGCTTATTTATACAGCACTAAAATTAGGATAAATGAATTAATTTGCAAAAAAAGGCAATAATATAGCATATTGTGTTGTTTATCCAATCGTAACTCCACAGTGGTAATTCCTTCATCTCTACAGCCATTCTGTACTTCCAAGTCTGTTCCAAACCAAGCAATTATACAAAAACAGATTCAATAAAACATCTGTAAAACAGAGTCAGAAACGTTAAAAGAGTTAATTGTTTCTCAGAAAATAAAAGTCTCAAGTGGAAGAGTGAAGAAAAAGAAGGCAGATGAATGAAGGCATTCCCAGTATTCCTGGTTGTGTCTGAGCTGCACCAGTAGTCCCACTGAGGCCCCCCAGTGGAGGCTGTGGGTACGACACCCAAACCAGCAAAGATTTCCTCTGGAATCAAGCTCGTCTTTATCATCACTGTTCACTAAAATAACACATATCACCAAACATAGTGACGTTTTAATGATTAAAGAAGTATTAACTTCTCAACTGTCCTACTGCTTAAAGTAAAACCTTCTGAACTTCACTAAACTCAAAAAAACCTCTCATCCAGCCTGTAATCATTAACTTGTTATAAGCAGAGCGTCTCATACATCACTGTTTCACAGCTATTTGGTCGTGTGTGTGTGTGTGTGTGTGTGTGTGTGCAGTATTAATCCTCGCCCAGATATGAATCTCCATTGAGCCAGGTGAGGAGGTTCAGCTGTAATGTATACCTGGAGGTTCCCTTTGAACCCGTCATGCCGCGCAACCACAAACACACACTTAATGTGATGCATGCTTCCCTGTGCGCACGCAAACACACACATACACACACACACACACACACACACACACACACACACACACACACACACACACACACACACACACACACACTACTATTGTTTGCTACTATAATATACTATAATACTATAATAGTACTACTATAATATGTGGCCCCAATCATCTTGGTTTTTGAGATCGCCATCTTGTTTTTTGGCCGTCGCCATCTTGGTTTTTGGCCGTTGTCAGCTTGTTTTTTGAGATCGCCATCTTGATTCTTGGTCGTCACCATCTTGGTTTTTGGCCGTTGTCGTCTTGATTTTTGGCCACAGCCATCTTGGTTTTTGGCTGTCGCCACTTGCTTTTTTTTTAAGTCGCCATCTTGGTTTCTGGCCGTCACCGTCTTGTTTTTGGTCATTGTCATCTTGTTTTTTTGAGGTCGCCATCTTGGTTTTTGGTCGTTGTCAGCTTGGTTTTTTGAGGTCGCTGTCTTGGTTTTTTGGCATTGCCATTTTGGTTTTTGAGGTCGCCAACTTGGTTTTTGGCTGTCACCGCTTGCTTTTTTTGAAGTCGCCATCTTGGTTTTTGGCCGTCGCCATCTTGGTTTTTAGCCGTCGCCATCTTGGTTTTTTTGAGGTCGCCATCTTCTTGGTCGTCACCATCTTGGTTCTTGGCCTAGATGGGCCAAGAGCGTCTCATACATCACTGTCTCATAGCTATTTTTGGCCGTCGCCGTCTTGTTTTTTGCCATTGCCATTATGGTTTTTGAGGTCACCCTCTTGGTTCTTTGCCGTTGCAACTTCTACTTCTACAACTAGTATTTCTAGTATTACTACTAGTAGTATTTCTACACCCACTCCCGCTCCTCCCATCACTCTCCATCTCCTTTTTACTACAACTACTACTTCTATCATTCTGTCATTATTAAATATCACATATATAATACTGTACTAATGCTTCTTCCATCTGTAGAAGGAGAGAATGAATGAGGCAGTAAACAGAGAAGCAGGAGGGAGTGAAAGTACTGGATGGAGGTAATTAGCTGTCTAAACATTCGGTGTCGGCTCTCAGTGACTTTTGTCCACCTGTTAATCCTTAATGGCATCTCCAACTCATTGACACCACAGTGTGAGTTCCACCAGGAAACACACACACACACACACACACACACACACACACACACACACACACACACACACACACACACACACACACACACACACAGTACACATACCTTCCTTTATAATGTGTAACTATATAAAGGAAGTCAATATGACTGCTGCCCTCACTGATGCTTGTTTAAGGAGCCCTTCTCTCAGAGCAGGTGAGGTAAAGATGGGATTTGCCTTCGAGGACACAAAGAGAGAAGAGAAAGGTAGGGAGGGGGAGGCATTCAAAAATAAGAGGAAGATAGAGGAACGTTGGGATGAGTACCAGTGGTAGTGGTAGAAGTAGTAAATCAAACAATTTGAACACTAATTTTAAGTTTTTCTTTCCTCGTCCTGCCTTGCTTTCCCTTCCCACTGGGTTTATAATCTCATTTAATCTCTTTTTCTGTCACTTAGCCTCATTATCACCCCTCTTCCTCCCTCCTCCTCCTCCTTCAGTGTGAAGAGGAGGGTAAACACGGTGTGTTTGTTGGAGACTTCTTTATTTACTCCATCCCTCACTGTTTGGTTTGAGGCTTTAAAGGTCAACCGTTTATTTTTCCACCTCTCCCCCATCATCCATCCATCTATATCTTTCTTATTATTATATTGTTGCTCTCATCACTAACCAGACCACCATGCAGTCTAAACCTATTTTGACTTTGTTACTTACGACCCCCCAAAAACAACAGCTCGTAGTCGTCGTGTTATTCACGGCTCCACACATGACAGCAGCTTTAACCGCTCAGTCGGTCTGTGTGGGATTTAAAGTTTCTTGGGGTTATAAAAGTCAGGAATCTCTGATCTTCTGATCTGGAGGGTTAAACCAGCGGCCACTTTTCTTTGAAGGGCAGTGAGAATATCCAGATTAAAGCAGTGCTCTTTCTTTGTGGATTTGGGCCTGAATTAGGTTACAGATTAAGGTTATAAAGATGTCTGACGGCAAGGTGAAAATATTCTATAGCCAACAGACCAGACTCCATTGACAAAAACAGCCATTTTACCCTTCTTCGTATGATATACAACAAACTGACCCTTTACACCCCATGTTTCTTACTAACCGCTTACTGTTTGCCAGTGTATTTAGTTAGTATTGGACTTTTTCACATCCTACCAGTATATGTAGTCCTTTTCCACTGCAGGAAATTAATCTGTAACTTGGGGCTTCCCATAACCTGAACTTTAAAACGCTGTGAGGCGTGAGAAGTACATCTTTTCAGGTATCTGTTTAAAAGGTGACATTAGGACTGAACTGTTTGGTAGGTGAAGTAAGCAGTTCTGGGACATTTCTATTGATTTTAATTAACATTGATGGGTACAAGACATAGACTGTATATAAGAAGTGGAAGTAGTCACCGTGACGTCACCCATTGGTTTGTGGACTACGGTTTTGTAGCCTCGAGTTCAGCATTTTGGCTGTTGGCCTCTTGGTTTTTGGTTGTCACCACCTTGGTTATTGGCCGTCGCCATCTTGGTTTTTGGCCGTCGCCATCTTGGTTTGTGGTCGTTGTCATCTTTTTTTTTTTGCCTTCACCATCTTGGTTATTGGCCGTCGCCATCTTGGTTTTTGGTTGTCGCCATCTTGGTTTTTGGCTGTCGCCATCTTGGTTTTTTGTCTTCACCATCTTGGTTTTTGGCCCTCGCCATCTTGGTTTTTGGTCCTCGCCATCTTGGTTTTTGGTCGTCACCATCTTGGTTTTTGGCTCTTGCCATCTTGGTTTTTGGCCCTCGCCATCTTGGTTTTTGGCCGTCGCCATCTTGGTTTTTGGCTGTCACCATCTTGGTTTTTAGCTGTCACCATCTTGGTTTTTGGTCTTTGCTATCTTTGTTTTTGGCCTTCACCATCTTGGTTTTTGGCCCTCGCCATCTTGATTTTTGGTCGTCGCCATCTTGGTTTTCTACGTTTTTTAATGGAAAGCATCCATGACTATTAAACAGAAGTGGCACCTGCAACAGTAAACACTATTTTGTTACTTTTCGAACCTATAGTAGCTCATGTGAAGCTGTGGTTGGATCGTCTGTAATGCTGCTATCAACCGGTTCTTTGGAATCTGAAGATAGTTTTGCTGATTTAGATTTCCCCACAGTGGATATGTAGTGAAGCACTTTGAGTAAATAATAAATAAACTCTTTGTAAGATATCCGAAGATGCATAACATAAGGGCGTCTATATCTCAGTCTGTATCTGCTTCATCTCGTCTGACTTCCTCTTTTGATCTTAGCACACTTAAAGAGTGTTTTTCTTTCCTGAAGACCAGCAGGAACAGATTTATGTGGGATTGAATCTTGTTTCGGAAACGGAAAGTTGTGTGTTGTCTATTTGGAAGATTTGGTTCAGGGATCAGCTTCTGGTGACAATCCAGACCTGCATTTTCTGCCATTTCACAATGTTTTTTTTTGCATTTTCGCCAACTGCCATGTTGTGTTCATGTGCTGGTGGGAAAGTCAGACATCTGGAACTTGAACATTAAACATCAGACTCTGTTGATTCAATTTGTCCGATAATCCAAACCGGAAGGAGTTACGGAGGCGGCAACTGTGCAAGTTTGGGAATTATTTATCATTGATGCAGGTGTGGAAGTGTTTTCAAGTTGGAGAACCACTTTCGTTCCACTTTTTTAAATTTAAAAGCTTAAACTTTGGCTTTTGAATTAGGGAAATATGTTTGTTTTTTTCCTATGAGCAACTTTATCTGAATTTTGTTTTCTTGCAGTGTGTTTGTGTGGCTACCTGACAAGTCCACCTACACAGAACAGTCACAAGACGTGCCGTCCTCCCTCCCTCCCTCCCTTTCTTCTTCTTCTGTTTTCCTGACCTCCTTTTCTTCATAATGCTCCCTCTTTTTTCTCTCAGGAAAAAAAATGAAATTTTACAGCCCAAAGGAAACACGGAGTACTGCTTAGGGACAAAGTGAAAAACAAGACATATCGCTTCAGGTGGGAAGAAAGAAAAACAATAAAGCTCGACTGAAAAGCAAAACAAAGGATCAAAAGAGCAAATAAGTACAGAAGATGCAGGAAGATTGAAATGCACCGCATATTTCTCATTTATTGTTTTGCATTCTTTCTTTATGGAGCGAAGAAGAAGGAGGAGTTTTAGTCTGTCTGACCTTGATCTACAGATGTCTACTTCTTCCTCTCCTTTCCCTCTCACCTGCTTTAAACTGCAGCCTGTGTCGTACACATTCCCCTGAAGTACTTATTAACAAATATTTGTGATTGCAGTCCGACCCGAGCTGACTCGCCCTCGTCTTTACATCATTCAACGCCTGTTTATTACCATCTGCTGAGCATCCACTCCCTGTCTCCTGTTACTCCTCCGGTCTCGTGTCTTTCTCTCTGCATCTTCTTTCAAAACTGGACGCTGAATGTAAAACACAAACTCTCCTTGTTTCCAAGTCAATATTATATCTACATTGTGATATGAGACTAGATATCGTCTTAGATTTTGGATATCGTAATATGGAATACCTGTCTTCTCCTGGTTTTAAAGGCTGCATTACAGTAAAGTGATGTCATTCTCTGAACTTACCTGACTGTTCTAGCTGTTCCATTTTTTGCGTTTACCTACTTAGTCATTATAGCCACATTACTGATTATTATTTATCACAAATCACATTTTTATTGATTTTAATTAACATTTATGTGGACGAGTTTTTGGCCGTCGGCATCTTGGTTTTTGGCCGTCGGCATCTTGGTTTTTAGCCTTTGCCTTCTTGGTTTTTGGCCGTCGCCATCTTGGTTTTTGGCCGTCACCATCTTGGTTTTTGGCCGTTGCCTTCTTGCCAAAACGTTATAATTAACTTTCATAAACTGGAAACACATTGTGAAAGGGTTAAAGTTGTAAGACGAAAACACCGATATCTCCCAGACCAGACAACGCCGTGGTAGCGACCTGTCAATCACAAGGTAGCCCCGCCCTAAAGCATCCCCTGCTTTATGGTCTATCTGACTCTAAATGGGACCATAATGTACTAAATGAACATCATGCTGTATTGAAGAAGACTTGAAACTAGTGATTGAGATCATAAACTCATGTTTACAATGTTTACTGAGGTAATAAATCAAGAGAGAAGTAGAAGCTCATTTTCTCAGAGACTTCTATACAACCAGAGGAGTCGCCCCCTGCTGGCTGGTAGACAGGATGAAGGTTTAAGGCTCTTCAACATTGGCTTCACTTTTCGGAGTATTGATATAATGATTGACAGCAAAGTCCACCAATCAGTTTGCCTGTAAGCCTCACTTAACATCTGTCATGAAATAACACTTCTTCTTGTACCTTCCTGTCGTCTCTCGGCCTCCATCTTTCCCTCTATCTGTTCATCTCACATGAGAGACTGATGGCGAGGAGCGATAACACACAATACTAAAACACACACAGCTTAGCGTGTAGTCTGTGGCTGTCTGTGGGCGAATGAATGAAGTCATTAGAGCTGCTTCAGAGAGGCAGAAATCTGTTTTGACTGCAGCTGAATCGACCTTATAGTGTGGGAGGGCATCTGGTTCTCTCTTCTTCTCTGTTTTCTCTCTCTCTCTCTTGTTCTCTCACTACTTTTAATGCTCTCTCTTCCATTTTGAGCACCTGTTTCTCTAATCACACTACTGAGGAGGAAACAGGGCTTCCCCAAAAACCACATGGGAACAAATGGTATGAGTGAATGTGCGTTTCTGTATTTGTGGCTACTGTTTCTTAACGTATTTCAGAGCGGGTTACCACATATATGTGTCCAGACGGAATCATTTCAAAGTAAAGGACAAGCTATAGAAACATATTTGATCCACTTGGCTGTTCCCTCCTCCACTCTTAAACCATAGAGGTATGTTCACATCTTCCTGACAAAGACCTCTGGTGGCCGTGAGAATTACGACTCCAGTTTCTCCGGAGCGAAGGTTGGAAGTATTGTGATGTTGTTGTAGCACTTTTAGGAGGGAGGGTGGGATGGATGCATGGACTGTTCACGGCCTGTTTCCTAACTGTATAACCAGCCCGGTCAAACGAAAAGTTGTATGAATGACAAGGCATTTAGTGTGCAATAAGAACGGCGATGCTGTTGGGGTGTCCCATTTGTACGCCATGTAGTCTGTACTGACTACAATGTAAATGCATCCGCGTAGATATGCTAGCTCAGAGCTAGTGACCAGCCCGGTCACACGAAGAGTTGTATGAATGACAAAATATTTCACAAGGCATTTAGTGTGCAATAAGAACGCCGTTGCTTTTGGCCATTTGCACGCCATTTGTACCCTCAGAGCTAGTGACCTTGAATAAAAAGTGAGAAAGGCTTATGGTGGGGGGGAGGGGAGGTGGACGGGTCCAACAAACACAGGACTTTCAACCAGGAGAGGAAAAATTTGTGACGTTTGTGACGTGTTTTCAGTACTTGCGTTTCGTTATTTCCGTACGTACTTTACTTAATTTACGTACTTATTTTAAGCCCAACTATGATGTTTTTCCTAAATCTAACTAATCGGTTATGTATCTGTATCGATTGCAATATATCGCCTTGCTTACAGTATCGCAATATATCGCGATATATTGAATCGTAACCCCAGTGATACACATCGTATCGCCAGATTCCTGCTGATACACAGCCCTAACAGTGGCTGTTATCGTAGTTTTTTTGCGTGACGTACAAATGACACGTGAAAAGCCTAAAATGCGTCCTCGTGACACGCGGAATGTCCTTGTAATGTCGTACGATTTATACACTTTCCCATGAGATCGGCTTGGTATAACCATGTCGTTTTAGTAACTAAATTCTTTAGATCTTTCTGCCACTTGGGGGCAGCAATGAGCTGTAAATCTGATAAATTATCTTATAGACCTTTTATGGCAAACTTGTAAACAAAGAGTTGCCTATTTATACATCTAGCATATGAAGCAACATTATCATTCATTTTAAGTTGTGTTTATGTCCTCCTGATGAATCTAAGTCCAATATTCTCTCTCTTTTAGTTCTGTTTTTGGTCTCCACCAACTCCTGAGAAAAATATCTGGCTCTTTAGCTGCTAAACTATGTTCACCAGATAGTTGCTAACCTTACCTGTCTGCTGTTTGGTGCTGAGCAGATAGTGTACAGTGGGTTTTACCTACAGTAGATGACGGTCGGCACACCCCAAGCTTGGAGAAACAGACAGGAGTACCAGGACGGGAGCAAAGCAATGTACTGTGTGGACGGGGGCAGCAGAAAAACTTATTTTAGACACCTGAAAAAAACAAACAATATCAGTTTAAGTGTACTCTATATTTTAGAATATTTTGGACGGTTGCCCTTGCCGTTAGACAGCCCTATCTGACGGGGAACTGAAGCTGTTGTATCCATCTATGCTCTCTTCAAAGCCACCAGACTCCATTGAAAAAAACAGTAATTTGACTTTGGCTACTTCAGATTCACCAAAGTCACACAATAACACAGACAAACTAACTGACCAGCAACCACCGTGTTCTGCGAGGTAAAATTACTGTTTTTTTTCAATGGAGTCTGGTGGCTTTAGCCAGAGCAAAGATGACAGCTTCAGTTCCCGGGCAGAAAGGGCTCTCTGACGGCAAGGTAAACCGGCAAAAAATATTCTAAATATAGTGTACACTTAAACTGATATTGATACAATACATCGACTATGGATAAGTACCTCATACAACACTACACAAAAATGAGCTGGAAGACGCTAAAATGTTCTGTAGAGCTGCAGAGTCTGGTGATAATTCTCTGTGGGTTCATCACTGTGAATGCCCTATTTCTTTGATCCATTGTTTGTATAAAAGTGTTGATTCATACAGCTTTAATCAAACCATAATCATAAAGATGGAAGATAGAAGTCTGTTCTCTTCTCTCCCTTCTTTCATTTCTCCCCTCATCAGATCAGAGTCTTAATAACTTGTGCTGCACATACAGAAGTCACAAATACTGTTTGTACTTTACACTAAGCCGCACGCCGCTGTGTTTCAGTGTGTGTGTGTGTGTGTGTGTGTGTGTGTGTTCGTCAGGTGGAGCCGGGTCCTAGTTAATCTCAGGTCAGTGTGCCGGCTGGAATGCTGCTAAGCCTTTAGCATGCAGTCGCAGGATAATGTTCAGCAGCGTGGAGCATGTTGAGGTCTCTGCTGGAGCATTTTTCACATTGTTTAGTGACACTGAGGGGGGTGCAGGAGGCATCTGATCCAACGCTTGTTTCTGCATTAGTTGTTTGTTATTATAAATATAATATTATTTTTATTTGATCCTCTCTCTGTCCTTTTAGAAGTATTTATTGGTGTTTTTTTTCATTTTTAATGACTTTGCGGCCTGTTTTCTTTTTGTTTATTAGATACAGATGGTTGACAAACTAAAGAAAAAAAACAACACAAAGTGTCTTTATTAACGTAAAGAAAAAAGATCATGGTTTGTGTTCAAATAATAATGTAATAATGTAACATAACAACGTAATGTAACAATATAACAATGCAATGTAACAACGCAACATAACAACGCAACGGAACAACGCAACGGAACAATGCAACGTAACAATGCAACTTAACAACGTATTGTAACAATGTAATGTAACAACGCAACGTTACAACGCAACGTAACAACGCAACGTAACAATGCAACGTAACAATGCAACTTAACAACCTAATGTAACAATGTAATGTAACCACGTAAAGTAATGTAAGAACGTAATGTAACAACGTAACGTAACAACATATTGTAACAATGTTGTGTAACATGTAATATAACAATGTAACCTAACCATGTAACCTAACAACATAATGTAACGTAACAACACAATGTAATGTAAGCAAACAATGTAACCTAACAATGTAACCTAACAACGTAGCGTAACAACGTAACGTAACAACGCAACATAACAACGTAACGTAACAACGTAACGCAACAACGTAACGCAAAAACGTAACGCAACAACGTAACGCAACATAACAACGTAACGTAACAATGATGATCCTTGTCATAGATTCTTTATGACTTTGAACTTCTCGGCTCATTAATTCAGGTTTTTCCTTTAATTTATCACCTATTTATATGTGGCTGAGTGGTGATAAAAAGCCAGTTTTATAACAGAACATTTTCCATCTCTCTCTCTCTCTCTCTCTCTCTCTCTCTCTCTCTCTCTTTTGCTTGTTGAATTTCCTTAATTAGCATACATTTGTTTCAAATATTTTTATTGAAAGTATTTGTGCAAAACGTTTGGCATTTGCAAAATGTTTGGCAAAATGCTTCATTTTTTTTTTTACATTATTTACTAAATAAAACAGAAAAGACAGAGAGAGAGAGAAAGGAAAAAGAAGACAGAAAAGGAGTTTAATAGCATATGGGTAAATTACATGAGTATTCACAATGGGTGAAAGCAAAGAGTGGGACAATGATTACTTTATTTGTCAATATAGTGCCATACAGAATGAAATTTAAAATATAAAGACAAGACATACCTTTATTTTTGGGCGTTTTTTCTTGTATATAAGTGTTTGTTTGTGCGTGTCAACACTGAGTGCACGGCATTCCTCGTCTCCTCTAGACAAACAGACCCCCGCCACTCAGAACAACGGGAAATATCAGACATCTGTCACAGCACAGTGAGAGAGAAGAAGAAGAAGAAGAAGAAGAAGAAGATGGGTGGAGGGATAGATGATAGGCGAGGTGGAAAAATGTGAGAAGAAAATATTGAAGGCAAACATTTGGGCATCCATAGAGCACTGAGGACCCCTCCTGTCCTCCATGCTTAACAAAAACTAACTAAATAGATTTTAAGTTTTGCAGATAGAACTAGGAACTGGTCCCTAAACTGACTTTGTGTTTAGGTGACTCAAACTCGCTTTTAAAATGTTGTATTATGCAAGGAAAAGGATTAAATGCTCCTATATTGGTTGAGAAAATTCTCGTACGTTTTATGCAAAAAACAACCATGTAATTATCTAAAAATAAGCTTAAAATAGAGTTGACACTTTGGATGCACTTTTTTCATTGGACAGTAAAGAAAAGTTACTAAATATCCACCATTTTAAAGCTTGCTAAAATGCTAGCAGCTAATCTGAAAAAGCTAGTCTGTAACAGCAAATGTTTTGTCTTAGCATTTCCAGGTTGAAGTCATAGACTGTTTATAAGAAGTGGACGTAGTCACTGTGACATCACCCATTGGTTTTGTGGACTACAGTTTAGAAGCCTCGAGATCAGCATTTTGGTCATCGCCATCTCGGTTTTTGTCTGTCACCATCTTTGTTTTTAGCAGTCACCATCTTGGATTTTATCCGTCGCCATCTTGGTTTTTGGCCATCGCCATCTTGGTTTTTAGCCGTCACCATCTTGGTTTTTGGCCGTTGCCATCTTGGTTTTTAGCCGTCGCCATCTTGGATTTTAGCCGTCACCATCTTGGTTTTGGCCGTCACCATCTTGTTTTTTTGCCTTTTCCATCTTGGTTTTTATCCATCACCATCTTGGTTTTTAGCCGTCTCCATCTTGGTTTTTGGCCGTCGCCATCTTGGTTTTTGGCTGTCGCCATCTTGGTTTTTAGCAGTCTCCATCTTGGTTTTTGGCTGTCGCCATCTTGGTTTTTGGCTGTTGCCATCTTGGTTTTTAGCAGTCTCCATCTTGGTTTTTGGCTGTTGCCATCTTGGTTTTTAGCAGTCTCCATCTTGGTTTTTGGCCGCCGCCATCTTGATTTTTAGCAGTCGCCATCATGGTTTTTCGCCATCGCCATCTTGGTTTTTTGCAACCAGAAGTGACATGAGATGGTGGAGCTAAGTAAAACAGAGCGCTGAATAAGACACTTTTAGTGACCAAAATTGTTATAATTAACTTTGATGAAGTGAAAACACTCTGTAAAAGGGTTAAAGTTGTAAGACCAAAACACGGACAACTCCCAGACCGGACAATGACGTGGTAGCGACCTGTCAATCACAAGGTAGCCCCGCCCTAAAGCATGCCCTGCTTTATGGTCTATCTGACTCTAAATGGGACCATAATTTACTAAATGAACATCATGCTGTATTGAAGAAGACTTGAAACTAGTGATTGAGACCATAAACTCATGTTTACAATGTTTACTGAGTTAATAAATCAAGTGTGAAGTAGGCTCATTTTCTCAGAGACTTCTATACAACCAGAGGAGTCGCCTGCTGGCTGTTATAAAGAATGCAGATTTATGCTCCTCAGCATTGACTTCACTTCTCAGACCTGGAGTTGCTCACTGGTTGAAGTCATCCATGTTTCCCCTCTAAAAGTTTCACCTTTTCTCATTTTATTAGTGCAAAACCAATAGAAAGTCTCACAGTTGAGCAGTTGAGCTCGAGATGTGTTCTGATTAGAGGTAGTTTTAAGTGAGGATATTTAAGAGAAATGTACGCAGGCACGGCAGGAAGCTGCTGTGACCTGCCTCTTCACCAGATCAGATCTCACACTGAGGCGAAGCGAGAGAGAGCATGTTGCAGCTGTGAGGATCTGAACCAAACTACAGCTAGAAAACAGAAACGTAACTGTAACTCAGTCCTAAGCAAAACTAGGCCTTTAGAAGGCATCTAAAATAAATAAGTTATTGTTTTGCTGGACTTTTGATTCATGAATGTCTAAATAATGTTTAGTCTCTTTACTGTGGCTCAGATGCTTTTCATCTCTTGTTACCGCCCTCATGTGGTGAAGACTGAAACTACAGGTGTACAGGTTGAAGCATGATCATAGTTGAGTTTGTTGAGCTTGGTCAGCTTATAGTGAAGGACAGACAGAACAGCATGCGAATAAAATATATTAAAATACTCCAAATACAGCTAATGTAAAAGAGAAGCTGTACCAGAATAAATCTTAAGGGTTTACAATTCAGGAGTCGAATAAGGTTAACATATTAAAATGCACAAAATGTCATAAATACTTACAAAAATGATGGTACAGTACTTGTCCACAGGGGCGTGTTGGATGCAAGGGATCGCCTCGCTTCCCAGCATTGGACGCTTGTTGGTCTGCTATTAGACACTCGGCACCTGATTGGACGAACGCTTTCCCTCGTGAGCCGCTGCTCCCAGCTTTCAAACCGGAACCAACATGGCGGCACGTTTGGAAGCTTTTTTCTCGTATATTACGAAAATAGTTCACCGAAATGTGTTTCTGAAAACATTTGAGATGAGTTATAATCCATGCAGTTATCTGTCTTTATTTTAGGTTGACAACGGTTAGTTAGTCTTTCAGGAGTTTCCAGAAGCGGCGAGTCGCGCCGGACTCCCCTGATTTGCACAAAGTAGACTAGACCTCAACTTTATGCGTATGAGGAGCGCCCACATCACGCCCCGTCTCTCGAAACGCGCCACCACGCAACCAGAATGCATTGCAGGGTTGCTTACATAGACAATGAATGGGAAGCGGGGAAAGGACGGATCCTGTGAACACGTACCATCAGCACTGGTCACACTGTTAGCACCATTAGCTGCTAGCCGCTGGCTCAGACATCTCCGTGTTCAGGCTGTAGCCATGGATGTATTAAGAGAACTGGATACAGCGTTGGAGGTGGGGCTCCGTCCATTCCTTTGAGAGTTGCTCAGTGGAGCATGAAGCCTAAATGACTCGACTTCCGAGTGGAAAAGTACCCGGATCTTCCAGCGATCTTCCGCATCCATTGGGCCCATGGAGCAGACGCAGTAGCGTCCTCTCGGTCACATGGCTCAGTCACGGGGTCACAGCCGTCACGCTGTCGTCACGGCTTGCTAACTCTGCCTCCCAGCTCTCGCTCCAGCCTCGGTCTGGGTCTCATTCACATGAACGGAGGAAGGGAAATAACTCAGATTCAGCTATTTGTGCGTTTTACAGCCTTTACGACCTAATGATTTGAATAAGGACTATTAGAGTGTTCACCTCAAAATAAATGATCCTCTGAGTTACAGATGTCTCTTTCCCAATGTAGGTCTATGGGGAAAGTCTTTTTGGGCCCAATGGCATCACGTGACGGACACGGAAGTTGTTGTACTGCCGTTTTGCCACTACGAAAGTTGGCATCAACAACCGGCGCTCTTCCTGGTGGCTTGCTTGTAGCTGCTGTGGTAGTGGGCCAATCACACGTCACATTAAATCAAAGAACACTTGCTGTGATTGGCTGCAAGCAAACCATAGAAATAGTCTCTTTTTTCTAGAACTGGGCACATAAAGGATCAATTGCAGGTATCATTGGACTGGAGAAGTTTTGATACTACTTGGTACCGGGTTTTTCCGTCGATACCTTAAAGGTATCGAGTATCAATACCCAGCCCTAACCTCAGTGCACAAAGCCAGCTTCATAAAAAAATGGGTTTGACTGGCCTGCACAGTCCTGACCTCAACCTCATCCAACACCTTTTGGATGAACTGGAACACCAACTGTGAGCTGCGTGGGAGCGAATCATTGCAGCCAGGCCCCAAAATCTGTTTTTATTAAGTCAACAATCAGGTGTAAACATATTTTTTTGCCACATCTATTAATCCCTTTAGCTTTCAGTCCCAGTCAGAATGAAGTCAAAGTTTAAAGCAGACGATTCTCCTCTCTATCCCACTATCTCACAGATAAAGTATCAGGACATCCAGTGCTATCTTGTTTTGTCTACAGCAGAGGCTCCTGGGTAAATATTAGGGTCAGGCAGCAGTTATACACCTCCAGCATGCAGGTTTCACTGCTTGGTTTATGGAAGCTCGGAGCAGAAGGTTTATACAGATGTTGACTTTCTCTGCAAACGTTTAAACAGTTTAAAAGTAAACAGGGTCATTTATTCTCTTGAAATGTTCTCCTGATTTGTTTGGATGGATGTTTTTAGCTGAGATTCTTTGGCTTGGGGTGCAGAAATCCCTCGAGAGCAGACGGCAGGAGGTGGTTACAGATCTGTATTTACAGGTCCTGATGACACTGAAGGGATTTCTTTAAACACGGATTCAATTTTTCTACTGCCCGCTGGACTGAAACCCTAAAGATGTTCATGATTGTATGAAACAGACGGGTCACGCCCTGTGCTTTGAGCCCAAAGGAAGAACTATTTGGACCACACAGATTTGTCTGTTTTTGCAGTTACAGTTTCTGAAGTTACCTGAATGCATCACACAGAGCAAATCCCCCAGGCGTGATCTTATCAGCGTGCTTTTAAAGCATATAAGAAAGAAAAGGTGGTGAGCTTTCTCTCTTTCTCTCTCACCTCCCTCCCCCCCTCTCAGTCTATCCCCAGGCTACACATATCCAGGTATTCAGCTGGCAAGCTGCCGCGCCCCTCTCTAATTTCTTGTTGCCCGTAGCTACGACGCACCGTGCCAAGTGGTGATGTATGTGGAGCGTTGCAGAGAGATGGTACAGGGGCATGTTTAAACCTGTGTCAGGCAGGGCTGGGCCGGGCCGGGCCGGGCCGGGCTGGGCTAGGGTGGTAGGAATTCAAACCCTCCCTGTTTACAAGATCCACGTGAGGACATTTTTCTGGAACAATCACTGATAGATCAGCAATGCACGTTTGCATATTCTGCACAGCTTTCTAGAATCATTTAGAGCTTCAAATTAAACTGTAAAATGATTTGCATTCATATAAACACGTAAAAATCCCATTACAGCACAGCGAGGTGAGAAAAAGCACCAACACCTGGAATAAAATGGAGACTAAAGGTGCTAATAATTCAGCCCAGTCACACGAAAAGGCGCACGAATGAAACAATAATTCACAATGCATTTAGCATCACCGGAGTTCGAGACCAGTGTTTTTTGTAACTTGCGTTAGTGACGTTTCTGACGTGTTTTCCGTACTTATGTTACGATGTTTCTGTACATATTTTACTTAGTTTACGTACTTATTTTAAGCCCAACCATGGTGTTTTTCCTCGTAGCGATGGTCTTTTTTATCCCATGCATTCTTCTTCTTTCTCCAAACCCGCATGGCGCCTACATTACCCACAATGCAACCCGACCGCCGACAGCTCAGTCGCAGATTTGTAGTATAATTTATAGTCATAGTTTTGTGTTTCTGATCATTACTGATGAACAAACAGGATAATATGAACTGATGCTGGTTTCTGATCCCATACATATGCAGAACATTAGTGACGTGTGTGTGTGTGTGTGTGTGTGTGTGTGTGTGTGTCTGTGTGTGTGTGTAGATAAAGTCCCATCAAGTCCAAACACTCCGTAGAAAGTGTGTGTTTGTGGATGATGCAGTATTTGGACTAACACTAAATTGCTTACAAAATGAACTAGGTCTGGTGCCTCGAGATGCTTAAGTGCTCTCCCTGCAGGTATCTCTCAGCGGGAGGTCACTTGGGGTCAACATTCATTAGACCAAATGAAAAGAGAAGATTGGGGAGAAAATTGCGTTCAGAAGAAAGAGAATTCCCGGGAATATCAATGGAATTCGTGAACCGGCACTGTGGCACGATGGCATGTGTGTGTGTGTGTGTGTGTGTGTGTGTGTGTGTGTGTGTGTGTGTGTGTGTGTGTGTGTGTGTGTGTGTGTGTGAGACAGTCGGGGGTCTTCCACTTCCAAAGAGCCGGTTAGTCAAAACACACATGGTCGGATTTTTTTTTTTTTTTTGTCAAAGTGAAAATATTTGGTTTGGTCGTCGCTCTCGGGGCGTCAGCACCTTGAAGCAGTCAAAGTCCAGCCGGGATGAAAGGGATCAACGCTTTCTCAGAGCCCGTAGCGCCACAACGACGATAAACACACACACACACACACACACACACACACACACACACACACACACACACACACTATCAACACAGGAAGTAGAAACACTCACACAGATGCTGAGCCATGAAGTGATACCATTACAATAACGTAATCCTCTAGTTTTCTACATCAAATTGTCAGCAGTAACGCATACCAAACTCTGAAAAGAAAAAGTGAAACGTTATAAGATAAGAGATAAAATAGAAGTATTCATCCCAAGGGAAAGTGTTGTGCAGCAGCTGCAGCACAAAGTAAGAATGCAAATATAAAATATACACAATGCCAAATAATATAAACAGGTTAACGGTAAGGATCCTAACAATATGTACTGAAGTATTCTTCCATATTGTCACCATTAAAAGTGAAATCCAGATGTATTATATTCTGCATGGACATGAAAAAGGCCCCACCACCTCTCGTACGTAGGAACAAGACACACACTGCGTCTCTTTGGAGTCCTAATGCATCTTTTCTTGGTTTTTTGTCTCTGTGGTAATTTTGTCTGTGGTCATTATGTGTCACTTTTGGTCCTTTTTGTGTCTCTTTGCAGTCATTTTCTGTCTCTTTGTTGTTGTTCTGTGTCTCTTTATAATCATATAGTGTTATCTTTGGTCATTTTGTGTCTCTTTGTAGTCGTTTTGTGTATCTTTGTAGTCGTTTTGTGTCCCTTTGTGGTCGTTTTGTGTCTCTTTGTAGTCTTTTTGTTTCTCCTTGCAGTCGTTTGGTGTCTCTTTGTAATCATTTTGTGTCTCTTTGTGGTTGTTTTGTGTGTCTTTGTAGTTGTTTTGTGTCTCTTTCGTAGTAGTTTTGTGCAGTGGCGGCGCCAGAGATTTTCTTTTGCTGGTGCTATGGGGTTGCTCGACTCTTCAGAGAAGGTGCTCTGAAAATCGGGGATTTCATCTCGGTCATATCGGAACACCCCAGGCCCACGTAAACACACGCGCGTACACGCGCACGCGCGCAGTACCCGTTCCGCTGAATATAAAGCTTCACACAACTATGCCACGGACATGCCGTGTACACAAGCAGCAGCAGCAAACAACAGCACGCAACAGAGAGCAATAGACACGTATTTGTGCACATTTCAGCCTCACATGCTGAGATCACAAAATCACGCAGCCAGTTACCAACACTTAGTCTAATGAATCAGCAGTATTCCTAATGTTATATGAAGGAGCATCACATAGAGGTAACTATAAGGAGCCAGAATTTGTGCTTCTTCAACCACCAAATTAATTAAATTTATAATAGACAACAGAGGGAAAAATCATGCACTTACCATTAAACGTCTTCACAACGCTGCGCCCATTGGGCGAAACAGATCACCTGTTTGGCTTTATGTTTTTAGTCTAAAAATAAACTTTTTAAAAAAGTATTTATTTACTAATGGTTCAAATTATAATTAAGACTATTCACACATAAAACAAGACTTGGTCAAAACCGAGTATATGGCTGGACCGTATGGTCAAGTCTGTGAATTTGTATTTATACAAAGTGAAAAGGTATTAGCATGACCTACAGTATGTAAGGTTAAAAGTATTTCAGTTTTTTATGAAAGCATGTGTATCAAAAGCATTCATCATATAAGTGGTGTGTAACAATATATACAAACGTTGTGAAAGTTTCTCACTGTTGAGATATTCCCGCTGTCATCACTGACGTTGTTGCTGCTGTATTTATTCCTAGATGGAGTGTTAATGGAGCAGCTGCAATGTTAACGTAGCCTGCCACTGATCGATCCGAACTCCATTCAGAAAACAAGCATTTTAAAAGTTGTTTGCCTGTCGTCATGGTAACAGACCCGACAAAGCATGAATTCAGACTTTTTACTAATCAGCATCATTATGTAGTTATTTCGGCAAACTTTGATCTGGTTACAACAACGTCGCTGCCGTATTTAGTTCAGAAAACAAGCATTTTAAAAGTTGTTTACTTGTTGTGTTGCGGACAGACTTGACAAAGAATGAATTCAGACTTTTTACAAATCGACATCATTATGTTGTTATTTCGGCATTATTTTGATCTATTTATTGCAATTAAATCACAGCACAGTCTGTTTATTTTGGGTTCATATCGCAGTAGTGACGTGTGGCTGCTAGATAGTCAGTTCATGGAGGAAATGGAGGAAAGCGAGGCGAAAATTTGCGAACATAACTTAACTTAAACGAACAAAAACAATAACACATGCACAACAACAGAACTATGTAATGTTACATTGAACCGCTGACACGCTCCCCAGAAAACGTAAACACAGAACTGTTCTCAGCCTTTTCATTTTGAAAGAGCAACGACCAATGAGGAAGCTCCAGCACTCTGGCGACCAATCCTGTAACTTCATCACTCAGTCAGGGATAGAGTTTTGCGTTTGTAGGGCTGGCCCTCTGCGGTCCAGCCAAAAAATATATTAACCACAGACATTTCTTGGGGGTGCTGAAGGGGTGCTATGGCTATCCCAGGGGTAGCTACAGCACCACCAAGCCCCTCCCTGGCGCCGCCCATGGTTTTGTGTGTCTTTGTAATCATTTTGTGTGTCTTTGTGGTTGTTTTGTGTGTCTTTGTAGTCATTTTGTGACTCTTTATAGTTGTTTTTTTGTCTCTTTCTTGTCATTTTGTGTCTCTTTGCAGTCCTTTTTCATATCATTGTGGTTGGTACGTGTCTCTTCGAGTTACATTTCGTAGGTGCAGACCTGGGAGGCCCCTGACATTTTGGGCCCCTGGGCCTGTGCCCAGTAGGCCGACCCAGATTCACATCTAGAGCAGGACAACAGATAAAATCCCATTTTTGTATCCTGCTAATTGAGATGCATGAATAAGAATCAGGTTTATAGAATGTGCATAAGAATAAACAGTAAGACAAAAGAAAAGACAAGAGTCAAGAATCCTGAATAGAAAATAGAGAGATTTTATCTGTTTTTAATATTAAAAGAGTTGGGCGATATTTGAACATATTTGAGGTTGAAGTATAAATAAAAGTAGATTATATTTTGATACAAGATGCATTAAATGTCAAGAGGTCAGTGTCCTATACATGCAAATATTTTCTTTTCCACCCTGAATCTCACATGCTGTTCAGAATTAGAACCAAATAGATTTGATTGGAAACATTTCTACTGGAAATATATATAAATATGTGTGTCGCTGGTGTGAACGTGTTGGCTGTAGTCTCAGATTGCGGTCTCTGACTGCTCTAGGATCAGAAGTTATTAGTTGTGGTTAGATTGACGAGGTTTCACACGCTCAGTGTGTTTATGTGTATTAGTGATGGCAGCTGTGTGTTCTGTTTATGAGACTATTTGTCTATTTGCAGTGTGTTTCTATGCTGCATCAATGCATAGGTGTGTGTGTGTGTGTGTGTGTGTGTGTGTGTGTGCGTGTGTGTGTGTGTGTGTGTGTGTGTGTGTGTGTGTTATCCAGGGCAGGGCGGTGTGTTTAAGTGTCTAATCATCAGTCTTTGATGAGCGGGGGAATTCCAGTCTCGCCAGTCTAATCCCCGGGTACATGCCTTCCGCTCCCTCCCCCCCCTCCCCCCCCCTCCTCCTCCTCCTCCTCCTCCTCCTCCTCCTCCTCACCTGGCTCACCCCTCCATCACTCTGTACACACCTAGAGCTCCTTTTCGCTTTTCAACACAGCTTGTTTTAGGATAAAAATCAACTGCTTAGATTCTCATATTTGCTGTTTTTTCACCATATTTTTTGTGTGGCTTTTATCCAGAGCTGGAAGAAGTACTCAGATCTTTTACTTAAGTAAAAATAAAAGTATAATAATAATTATTATTATGTAGTTAAAGTATACTTGATGCAAGGATAGGTTCATTTTCAATATTATAACATTACAACATTTATTTATTAATCGCTTATTTTATTTTATTTTATTTTTCTGGCTTCAAATATTTTTTTTTAAAAACAAAAAAGAAATGTTGACACACGTTGGAATTGAATTGTAAAATAAGCCTTTTGTAATAAAAAGAAATATTTACAAAAAAAGTATTAGCATCAAAATACATTAAAAGTATGCTACTGATTATGCAGAATGGCCAGTACCACTACCAGTACCAGTACCAGTACCAGTACCAGTACCCTTAAAGTGATACCGATACTCATAGAGTACTTCATTCGATAGCCATCATGTGAATGGAAGCTGTGTGTGTCCCGCTGGCTAGCTAATCGCTAATCGCTAATCGACTGCACAGCGCTCATACAGCGCCGATAACGCCGTCCCTCGACCCACAGTGGCGGGCGTTGTCGCAGAAGCGCAGCGCCGACCCTACGGTTCCTCCCAGGTTAGCGCCGTTAGCACCGTTGTGCAATTCACACCAAGCATTTTAATGTGTTTCATGCGGGAAGAAATTCTTTGTAACACAAGTGAACTTATCACAGGAGTCACAGGATCTGTTTACTGATTGGCTGCAGGTCCTCTCTGGCTGCACTTCGCCACTAAAAGTTAAACTATTCCGCCGCAAAATCAAACGGCCGCAGCTCGCTGAGCGCGGGAGCGGCCGCCGCAGCTTTCCATAGGCGTTGCACGGCAGCTCGCCGCAGGCCGCACTTCACCGCTGCTCTCATGTGAATTCGGCTTCGGCTGCCTGCCGCCGGCTCAGACATCTCCAGGTCCAGAGCCGTGTGCAGACGGGCAATCCCGGCCGTATGGGTTGCAGCTTCTGCATAGTGGGCCAATCACACGTCGCATTAAATCAAAGAACGCTTGCTCTGATTGGCTGCGAGCAAAACCATACAAATAGTATGATATCTGATCGTATGGTTTGACTGGAGGAGTTTACTTGGTACTGAGTTATTTTGGCCGATACCTTAAAGGTATGGAGTACAGAGTACACCCAGCCCTACTATATATACTGCTGGGTAGCTTGTGAAATTACACCCGGGGATCAATAGGGTTTTATCTTAATCTATAATAGCCTATTACATCATCATTTATTTGATTATTTTGTATTATGAAGCTCAATATGTAAAGTAACTAAAGTTGTCAAATAATGTTACCTCTGAGACGTTGTGCAGTAGAACTTTGAAGTAGCAGAAAATGGAAATACTCAGTACAAGTACCTCAAATGTGTACTTAAGTACAGTACTTGAGTAAATGTACTTAGTTACTTTCCACCACTGGTCTGAAATGGGTCATTCTGCATGATGACTACTTTTACTTTCTGTACTTTAAGTTTGTTTTGATGCTTCTGTTGTACTTTTACTTAAATATGATTTTGAATGAAGGACTTTTACTTCACTGTGATATTACTATTTTTATTGAAGTAAAATGTTTGTCTTACTTAAACTACTTCATTATATGCTTCATCCTGACCTCAAATAGTACATGTGTACCTGTACCTGTGCAGTCATGACTCTGGCTGGCACTACCTGTCCTATACGGACCTCCAGCGGTGCAGCGGGCCGGCCCGGGCTTGCCAGAGTACACGAGCCCAGCTTTACCCCCCCCCCCCCCTCGGGGCCTGATCGCTGAGGTTGGCGTGATGGAAAAAATAAATCAAATGGGACAGAGGTAAGGAGAGAGTGAGGGGACTGATAGAGAGAGCTAAAAGACAGATACAGACAGAGGGAGTGGAGCAAATATCTGCAGCTCACTGACCTCTCTAAGTGGATTACATGCCCCGTCAGTGCTGTGGGGGTAAACGAGAGGATGGAGAGAGGGACTCCACGGCATGGAGAGAGAGAGAGAGACTGTATTATATATTATAAACCACGCTCAGCTCTGTTCAGTCTATTATTTTACCCCAAAGAGAAACAGATCTGCAGTAAATCAAACACATCAGTGCAACACCTCAGCCTGCAGCTACACCATAATAACCAAGTAAAACACACTCAGACATGCAGCAGGTTGTGCACTAATTCTACCGTCATTAGAACCACTGTCCATATAATAGATTCATTATGTAATACCATAATTACCATACCGTGTACCATCATTTAGTGTGTGATATCACTAGTCTATTATATGTTATATGTAAGGCTGCGTGATATGCACAAAATCTTTTATAACAATAAAGGTCATTTCATGTCTCAGTAACCATATATATCACAACATATCATGTTTTCTGCAATAAATAAATAGTCCATATGGAATAACCACATGGTAAAACCTATTTTTGTATACTCCTGTGTGAATTAAACACTTGACTGTTTATATGCATGAACACAAATACAGAGTAATCAGATTAACACAATAGTTTGATTTATCTGAGTTTAGCATGTGCTTGTTATTATCAATTTAGACGACGTAATTGTGTATCACGATATCTCGATATATGATTTTAGCACCATTCCATTGAAAAAAATAAAAAAAATAAATGATCATATTGAATTGTCGCCCAGCCCTAGTATATACAGCGGTGGAAGAAGTATTCAGACCTTTTAAGTAAAAGTTGTAATACCACAATGTAGAAATACTCTCTCTTACTCTGTAAGTATTAGCATGAAAATATACTTAAAGTACCAAAAGTAAAAGTTCTCATTATGCGGAATAATAAATATTATATTTTGCAAGCATCACTAATGTAGATGCAGCTAATGTAACTATTTTACTGTCTGTAGCTTAATAATTAATACGACATTATAATTTATTAGCTGATTGTTGTTGAATATTAGTTATATAATATTGCTGTCAAATAAATGTAGTGTATCAAGTAGATATAAGTACTTCAAAATTATACT